>JAPYYS010000029.1:0-505847 GCA_030522525.1 Campopleginae sp. 14b
TTATCGTCGATGCTTTTCGTTCGAGGAAAAAATGTACATTGTTATGACTCGACCGTTATTTTTTTCGTACACATTTCATTGAAACATTATTTTATACAAGAAATATTTATGATAACATAAATAGGCAGAATGGGTGCATCATTCCCATTAGGTTTCGGTAGCGTAACGGTCAAGGTTCATATGAAGCAAGGGAGGAGGTATAGGTTCAAATCCCGGTGCAGGTAGAAAAATATCATCCAGCAAAAATAATTTGTTCGTCCAGCAAACATAAATTGCTCATCCAGCAAATATGATTTGCTCGTCCAACAAATGTGTTTGCTGCTGTAACACTTTGTTGGAAAATTTGTACCAGTAGCGTGGCGTACGCTGTCGCAACGCAAAATTTTCTCTCCGTGTACATGTGGCATTTCTCTGTCGAGCGGATGGGGCTTCTGCAAGCGCGACCGAGCAGAAAAACATCTACGGCAGCTTCACTAGTTGACCAGTTGGCCGCTACGAAAAAGCGACGCTGTGTAGGAACCATTTGAGCCCTATAGCTCTGGAGATCTCCCTATTCATCTCTGTCTCTACCTATGGAAAAGCCGTGCAGTGGTAAACTAGTGAACTAGAGAAACGCGCTACTACACGACCGGCATTCCGTGTTGCGAATGCAATTCGCGAGTGTAGTGCGTCGACGCTCGGCGTGTGGCGTATTTCGTGTTCGGTTTGGCTATGTAATATTATGTACAGTTTGGCCTCAATTTGGGCCGGTTTAATTAACTTTGTTGGTCTAATATTTCCTACCCTATGAAGCCGCTGTTGCTTCAACCGTCGTGATTTTTTTTAAATATCATTGACAATCGTGTTTTCGTGAAATGGCACCAACGATACAAACAAATGGCAATTCCGACAGAGATAAACGGACAACGAGACCCGCGGAAAAAAGGTGCGTGAGAGATTTCCTAACCTCCAACAATCATCGCGTCTGAACAGGATTAATACGGCTTTAATTCTCTTAACATTCGTTATTTTTCTCACAGGTCGGAATTGATATGTCGTGTGAAATACTGCAATACACTGCCCGATATACCGTTCGATCCGAAATTCATAACCTATCCTTTCGACTCAACGAGGTAAGTTTTTTTCACAGCTCGAGAATTACAATGATATACTTTTACTCGAATGTTTCGAAAACTATTGAAATCCAATTTTGCTCACTTGTCGGTCGATCCGGTAGCTTCACTCATCTTAGGGTATTTCGTTGATTGATGTAACTTTTGGTGCTTTCTAATCCAATTGTCTGTGAGAATATTTATTTTTACCAATCGATATTGAAAAATGCATGAGATCCTTGATATTCGGAGTAGAATTCAAAGAGTCAAGGCTCGAGGGTGGACTGACATATTGTCAATTTTATTGCGATTTTTCAGGTTTATTCAATACAATCCAACATCTTTAGAGAGAAATTACAAGTATGAAGTGCTCACGGAGCATGATTTGGGGGTAGAAATTGATCTCATAAATAAAGACATTTACGCCGGTGATCTTAATGCGCAACTCGATCCTGCCGATGAAAAACTTCTGGAGGAAGATGTCGCAGCACCACAGGATTCCAAAAGATCCAGACATCATGCTCGGAGTGTTTCCTGGCTCCGTCGTACGGAGTACATTTCGACCGAACAAACGCGATTTCAGCCGCAAACGCAAGACAAAGTCGAGGCCAAAGTTGGCTACAGTATCAAGAAGAACTTTAAGGTGAATCGAACACCCTTTGAGTATTTTCCCATACTGAGGATTCGTACATTTTTCTTCAAAGTCGTCTATTCTCGAAACATTGTCAAGCTCCAAACTTTTTCTATGAGCCTGAAGCAAAAAAAAAAAACCGAAAAAACAAGAAACAACGATTCGTCACTTTTTTATTTTACGAATCCATGCGTGAGGTCCAAAAAGGCAAGAGGCAAATCGAGAAAAAAAAGGGACGAATCATTTTTTTTTTTCATTTCGTGGCATTGCGTCGATGCCATACTCCAGGCTCGTCTTTTTCCTGCCGTCGAATTTCGTATAATCATATTAACGCACGAATCATTCGTTTTTCAACAGGAGGAAACATTGTACATGGATCGCGACAGTCAAATCAAGGCTATCGAAAAAACTTTCGAAGACAACAAGATACCAATAGAGAAACATTACAGCAAACCGGGTGTTGTACCTGTTGAAATCTTGCCGATATATCCTGACTTCAAGGTAAGCAGCCATGCAAAAATCGTACAAAGTTTATGCAAATCAATATACAACCAATGTGTACTACCGTTTTAATCCTCAAAATTGTTTCAGCTCTGGAAATACCCTTGCGCTCAAGTTATATTCGATTCGGATCCTGCGCCTACAGGTCGATCAGTACCTGCACAGATAGAAGAAATGTCCCAAGCTATGATTCGGTAATTATTTTGGTCTCATCACCCTTAATAACGATTCTATCGATTTCGTTTTGTTTTTGCATAACTTGATGTCATTTATATATCTTCCTACTGGTTGAAAAATAGTTTTTTTGTTTTTATTTTGTAAAGTAGGCGTAAAAAAACATAAAAGGTATTATAGGTATGTAGTTGAAGAAAAACTATTCGCGTAATTTCGATCGAAAATTAATTCAAATGGCCAGCACAAGGTTGTTTTTTTTCAATCTTAATTATGTCCTTTCCATGGACTTCATACAGATTTGTGGCAAATTATAAGCTTGAAGTATTGCGTTCGCAAACGAACTGAAAAAGAAACAGAGCATTCGTGGATTTTGGGATTAATTGATTTGTTATTATTCCCAGTGGTGTGATGGACGAGAGCGGTGAACAATTCGTTGCGTACTTCTTACCGCTCGAGGAGACAATGGAAAAACGACGACGTGATTTCACAGCCGGAATTGACTACGCCGACGAAGAAGAATATGATTATAAAATGGCACGTGAATACAACTGGAATGTAAAGAGCAAAGCGTCCAAGGGCTACGAGGAGAATTATTTCCTGGTTATGCGACAAGACGGGGTCTATTACAACGAATTGGAAACTCGTGTACGACTGAGTAAACGTCGTCAAAAGGCCGGTCAACAACCCAACAACACGCGATTGGTCGTGCGTCATAGACCTCTGAATGCAAACGAATTCAGAGTGCAACGTTATCGGGAAAAACAATTGGAACCACCGAACGAGGATGACGAGGAAGAGGAAGAGGAGGAAGAGGACGAGGAAGAAGAAGAGACTCATGTGGAAGCGGAAAAGAACGAAGATAAAGGTACTCAACAAATTTTTTTTCGTATAATTTATTGAAAGCCTAGCAACTACATGCTCATTTTTTCCACTTTACTTCGTTGTCAATTATCGAGTTATACGATCATTCCTTTCGTTTCAGCTGCTTCGGACAACGAGGCAGGCTCACGAGCATCATCCCGCGCATCTTCACATGCATCGAGCAAAAAATCTGGTTCGAAGTCGCGCTCGCGTTCGAAATCGAGATCTCGATCAAAATCACGCTCGCTATCTAAGTCGCAATCTCGTTCTCGGTCTCGTTCTCGGTCGCGATCAAGGTCTCGATCAAAATCTCAATCTCCCGAACGACGCAGCAAGTCTCGTTCTCGTTCAGGCTCAGCGCAATCCAGGTCCTCCTCAAAATCGGGCTCGCGATCGCGTTCAGCTTCACCGGCCAAGTCACGCTCGCAATCTAAGTCACGCTCGCCCTCGAGATCTCGCTCAAGATCGAAATCCCGCTCCAAGTCACGCTCAAGGTCAAGATCGAGGTCGGCCAGTGGCAGCGGAAGCGGAAGTGCGGTCGGCAGTGGAAACGCGAGCAGTGACAGTGGATCCGAAAGCGAGTGAGTCCGGAATTTACCCACGAGCTTTCTGTCTACGCGCCATCCTCATTAATTTTCTGAACTTACGCAATGGAAAATCATACTCTGCTCTTTAAACCTTGTGCACGAATTATACAAAAATCATTACAATTCTGAAAAGGGCAGCGAGATTTGTGATATTGAACTCCCTGTTGAAGAAAGCTGGTCGCCACCGAGAATGATTCTCATGTCCACAATATTTCGGCATTTTTATTTTTGTCAGTTTCACTATTTTTATTATTATTCAAGAGAGAAACGTTCGATCCAACCGAACGCAATCGTCATCCCAGGATACTGATGAAAAAGTGTAAATATACATAGAACCTGTATTTTCATCGATGAAAAGATGAAAAATCGATATTCTCTCGGAATCACTAAATGTTTACAAAAATTTGCAATAAATATCCAACCATGATGATAAAATTTGCTCTCGTGCTTAATGCGAACATAACTCATTAGAGGTTGGTGTTGCTGCAACTTAGGTTATCATTGTTCATTCAAGTCTTGACAACATTGATCATCGTTAAAAGTAAATAACGCACTTCCAATAATGAGAGGAAACAATAAATTACGCGTTGCTCTGTTTTTCTGAAAATATCTAAAATGACCGAGGAAGCCAGATATCTGCTTTTCGATTTTTTAGTTCTTCCCCTCTTTCTCTCTCACCGACGTACCCATAATAAATTGCGGTAAATCTGAACACTGTCGCCACGAGGAAACAATTGATCAAAAACAATGACAGTGTTTTGTAATATAGAAGTTCAGTCGTTGGATTTACGGAAAGAATATTTTATCTCTTGACAATAAACCCCGCGATTCTTTTTCAAATTCCATGAGGAATTTTTACCTGCCATCGACGATTGTCTTTACAGTTCAAATAAAAACCGCCAAGTTCGGCTTGTTTTTAGATTAGATTCAATTCAAAGATACGTTGAATAAAAGTACTTGACAGATTTGTTTGTAATTAACGAAATATTCCCGCGTATATAAGCGGAATCACGTATGGTGGGAAGGTGATAAATGAGTAGAATGTGTCACGAACAGATGACACAGCTTTAGCAGCGCCGCCAACTGGTTGGAAAGTGTAGCGTGTGATGCTCGTGTACCCTAGTAGCTCCGTCTCAAACTAAAACCTCCAACAGTTGCTCATAGTTGCGTCATCTCTGACCTATCAAACCATCAAAGTAACCGTGTTTTTGCGCGCACATGGTGAAACTTGCACTTTATGTCGTAATCATTGAATAAATAATAGTAAATAAATCGTCGAGAGTACATAATCGGTCTACGAGGCTCCTGGAATTTCGTGGAGACATCGACAGTAAGCAACGCTTTTCGAGGTAAGCGAGTGCAATAAGTGTCACGCGTGTACAACTTCCCTTCTCTCTTCTCGCTCTCCTCTTTCACTCTTTGCCGCCAAACTATTTCATCACGTTTTTTGTTTTCTTTTGGCATAATCGTCATTTGTTTAACATTCCTTTCGGTCCAGTATTTCTTGAATAAAAACAAAAGAGCAACATTGACCGTGACAGAGGTTAACTCTAGTTCGCCAGCGAGAAACTATTTTTCACTTTTTTACGACGCAGCCGTAGCGAATTGTCATCAAAATATTGGAGAACATGATAAAACTTTAATCGACGTTTGTTCGCGATTTCAAAACAAAAAAATTCATTCCGATACCGTTATATTAATTTGATTAGTGCAGTGTTTGCAGTGAAACATCGAAGATCTTAGCGTACGTCACACTCCACGTTGATTGTGTTGGAAACAACGCTTTCCCATCATATGAAAAGCGCGTTGTGGTAATTATTAGAATTATGAAACAGATTAATTTTTCATTGACGTTCTCGAATCGCCATGAATCACTATCGTCACTATAGCAAATGTGTATGTCCTTGAAATACTATAGGTCTGAGATTTATTGTTTTTCGACGCGTTATACCGACAGATAATTGGACCTTTGAGGCGATCGAGAGTTACGTGATGAGTGCGAGAGAGATAGTCGAAGAAAAGATACACGTTGTTCTCGGTAACGATAGATTTTCTGAAGAAAAAGGAATTAGCACCGCATTTTCTAATGCAAAGATAAACAAATGTGCCCTTTCCCTCGAAAGATTGAGCTCAGAAAAAGTATGTGCTGTAGGATTATTACCGACTGTGTACAACTTGATGGATCGCACCTGCTGAAAAGGATTCTCATTGACGTTCGATATTCAAGTTACCTAGAGGTCATTGACTTTTCGAATATGAGCCGAGTACGTGTCAGCCTAAATATTTCTCCAGGTTTTTAAGAAATTTTTGTATTTGTCATTATTAGCGCTCGTAAGTGGTCGCGTTTGTTTTTATGTAAACAAAATAACTCCCACAACATTCATCAATATCATTACGTCTGATCTAACTGAAAAGCCAACTTTTCGATCGGTAATTCAGTGAAGTTTCGTAAGACAACGAATGCACAAAAGGTGGCGTACAAAGTACGATCGACGAAAACGCAAAAATAACGAATCATTCTTCTCGGAATCGGTCAAACTTTTGGCAAATCCCAGATCAAGGTTATCTATTAATCATGAATCTGTTTCGAATTTTTCACGAGTACATAATCATGTTGCAAAACACGCGTGTATTTCGTCATCGCCCAAATTCAAGCTTAGATTGTGTACGGGAATTCGGGATGTTGAGTTTGAAACAGAAAATATTCCGTTTAAGGTCAAACAATGTAGACGAGAAATTGGAGAATTCACAACACAACCATCACGATTATTGAGAACACAACGAAACTCTTTTCTTTTGTCTTTTTATATATTCCTCACTTTTAACAACGTCCACGTCCCGATAGAATTTTTCGGCGTATCTTTTTTCGGGAATGAGACAATGATGGAGAGTTCTGATTTCGAAATTAGTTGCAATTTCTCTTGCTCGTTAAAAACGTTGAAAAATGGACTGAAGACAGTAGACGCACAGGATAGGGTTCGATTGAATTCCATTTGCTAAAAATAACTGGATCGCTCTGTTAATGTTGCGTCTCGCACTTGCGAATATGTTGAACGTCGCCATAAAGTCGACGAGAATGGGATAATCGCCGTTTGTATTGTAATCGGACGATTAAATGTGTCGAGCACGTTGTAAACTGCTGTACCACCAGCAGCTTCGCATGGAGATGTCAGGGCCGATTTCTTAACTGTTTCAAGGCTGTATTGGGTAAATATACACGATTGGCATTGTGCGATTATACTGTTAATGTTCTCGCCACGTAACTCCAGCAACTCTTGCTGACTGCCTCGCAAACGACGCGTTCATAATTTGTGGACGATTATACAGATATCGAGATCGCAGCGATTATCGCGTTAGACTCTATGGGCGTTCTTTGTGTTCGAAACTATAATAATGATCTTTGAGGCGGGTCACTTCCACTTGAGAGTACAAGAAATCTCTTAATTCCATTGCCTTGAAAGTTTTTTAGTCATTCTGACAAACACAATTTCGGTATAAACTTCAATTGCCTCGGAAAATTCATTTTTCCGCCAAAATTAAAGTCATGGAGAAATCCCATTCCCATCGATTCCAAATAGCGGAACGAATCTTTCAACAACTTTCTCAGAACGATAACGCGAAATGATA
The DNA here is from genome assembly GCA_030522525.1 of Campopleginae sp. 14b. Classification (NCBI taxonomy): domain Eukaryota; kingdom Metazoa; phylum Arthropoda; class Insecta; order Hymenoptera; family Ichneumonidae; species Campopleginae sp. 14b. Next base: position 7,473 of record JAPYYS010000029.1, read on the forward strand.
TAAACAAAACGCCTCCGGAGACGCAAGTGCTAGCGATGGTTCATGAGTGCAACCCCGAGAAACACACACCTTCCATTTTATCGAAGAGAAATGACTTACCGATACGTTTAGGCCGCAATCCAGGCGAGAGCGAGAGAGAGAGAGATAGGCAGATGAATAGATAGTCTCGAATTTCGAAATGCCCAGTATCTCTAAATGTTGGGAGTGTATGTGACGAAGAAGCTCGCGTTTTCCTTATTTCTCTTACGAGGACAATGTTTACCAACATTCCATCGAGAAGATCAGTGACGAAAGTACAGGCCAAGGTGCCGTTGGGTCAAACGAGTTCAACAAACAAATAGACCGATGAAAACGTCCAAACCAAAAGAAATCGAAATTAACATTCATTATTTCTTTTCTTAGGAATCAAACATTGAATTAATCCATTGCTCTTCGATTCGTTTTATAAAAACATCTAAATCAAATGAAAAAATCGAATATTTTAGAAAAAATATAAAATAATCGATCACAGTTGAAAAAAATGAAGTTTTTTCATCAAAATGATTCCTAGCTGTAACAGCTACTGTTAGCTGTAAATACGGACAGTAAAATTTTCGTCTGGATGTAAAAAAAAGTTCGAGCTTATTTTTGCCATTTTCACGGATGCGTCCAAACTTTTTAATTCCGATTGGTGGGACGGTCCCGAAGGATTTGGCTTATAAAGATTCGAGACGCGTTGGGATGACTGATTCATACACTTGACTGTGCGAGTGGAAAAATGGTTAAACTTCACAAACAGAAAAGAAGAGAGAGAGAGAGGAAAAATCTGGTGGCTTTGTCGCATGAAGAACGAGTTTTCACTGGTATTGTAGTTAGTGTTGTCATTGGTATTATTTCTCTAATGAAACTCGAAGTCGAGGACAGTATCTTTAGAAAAATATATTTATCAAGAACGCTAAATAACTCGAATCGTAGACTCGATAGTAACAGTCATTTTTCCGTACACGATGTTTTTCGCTGATGATAAAATCCAGTCGTGTTTCATAGCATCGCGTGGCGCCAAACGCAAAAGTAAATTTCTTTTGTTGTTTTACAGATGGCGCCAAGAAACAAGGAAAATTCATCAGCAAACAGGAAGAAAAAAGTTGTCTCTGAGGAAGAAGATGACGAGGATTACAGAAGACGCCGGGACAGAAATAATCAGGTACGTTTTGTCGTCTCGTGTGTTGGATCTCTGGCTTAATAAAAATAAAAATAAAAATAAAAGATCGAACAGCAGCAGAGAACTGTAGAAGAATAAAATTCGTTGTTAATGTCGCAGGCGGTGAAGCGTTCGCGAGTGAAGAGCAAAATGCGAACGCAACAGACACTGGAGCGCGTCAACCAATTGAAAACTGAGAACGAATTATTGGAAGAGAAGATCAAGATGCTGACGAAAGAGCTTGGATTTTTAAAGGATCTTTTTCTCGCACACGCAGGTAATTTACGATAGGGGAAGCGAATAAAAAAACGTCTCTCGTTCTCTCTATCTAGCGCGAGTAATAAATCGTTCACGCTTCTAAATTTTATCATCAAATGAAGAATAAAAATAATAATAATAGAATTTGAAAAAATTCCAGGCTCTAATCAACACACAACGAATTTTCAAGACGTTGACCTCAACGCTCTGCTCGCGGAGGAACCAAAAATGGGTGACGATGCCAAGAGTACGACGAAACTTTAAGAGCCACGGTCCTCCAGATGTGGAAAATTCATAAAACCAAACGGGAACCAGCAAAGGCAAATCAAAGCATGTGGAGATCGTTGTAAAAATCATCTTATGGAAGAAGATTTGAAAAAAAAATAAAGACCAATACCAATCGCAGGAAAAAGAGGGAGATATCAAACTCGCGTCACCGTCTCGCCCGGTTGAAAGGGCCAGCCGGCCATCTTGGAAAGATGCCAGACATTTCGAACGATAGTGACGCCCGAAAAAATCCCAAATGAAAACAAAAACGAAGTGAAAATAAACAAAAGGAGAAAAAGAGTGTTAACTAAATTGAGAGGAGAACGAGGGGCGCAAACGACGCATAGCGGACGGAAAAACTTTGTGCCGCGGGACAGTGCACTCTCTCTTATAGACTTTTCCCGTAGCCTTTCCCCGCAACAAGTCCTCTCCACTAAATTTCACTATTTTTCGTATGCGTCATCGCGCACTCGTACAAGATTACGAGATAACGCATCGTTAGTGCCTCCGAGATAATTCCTGGGCTTCACAGCGATACACATTTTTTCTCCATCGCGTACTTTTTATTCTTCGAAAATCATTACTAAATAATTCAACGATTATTCAGCACTTAGTGCGTGAGTCATCGTAGAGATCGTTATTTTTTCAAATTATTTTCTCCGAGAAGAGAGAGAGAGAGAGAGAGAGAGAGAGAGAGAGAGAGAGAGAGAGAGAGAGAGACAGACAGACAGAATTCGCTTTTCTTAGTCTCGCAGAGATAAGAAAAAAAAACGAATCTCGTTTCCTTCGAAGGAGTCGAATTGATCGAAAATCCTTTTTAAGCAATCCAGCATTTTCGTGGCTCTTTGCGATTCTAATTTTACTTTTTTTCATTTATAAGCTACGAATGGTTTTTTTTTGTTAATAAGCGTTTTCGTTATTCCGTTTTCAATATCATGAACAATTGCATATGTCAAAAAAGCAGAAAATAATGAGTCGGAGGCGAAACGTGTACAGTAAAGATTTCATCGAGATTTTGGGGTCTCGTATTAATATTTTCATTTTATTATCATTATTACTTGAAGAATAATTCCTACTATGTTTTATACCCATACGTAATTGTAATCCCTGTGTAATTCCGTAATGCAATAAATGAAGAAAAACAAAACGAGCCATTTTAAAGGGAAATGTTTGTTTCGAATGTTATTTTTATGTTGGATAAAAAATGTGCGACGAAGGGGTATTAAGCGTTATCGGGTCTTCCGGAAAATCACCGGCGGCACCTGTAGCAGGCTGTTTTTTTCTTCTACGCACGTCGTACGAAAAGAGCCGATTGATCGTCGGTTTTTCATTCGGCGAGGCTCGCCAGGGTCGTATCTTTGACGATGGAAGGTTTGCGTCAGCCTTGACGGTTTTTTTTCGTTTTTCCCACCCGGAATTCGAAGAATCGAAAAATAATAATGGCATTCGTTTCTGTTTTCCATAATCATCGGTGCTTTGTTCGAGAAAAAAAAAATTGCGACAAGTTGGAACAAATCCGTTCACAACCCTGTCGCATATCGTAAGAATTGTAACTCTTAACTCCTTTGGCGCGTTGCATTTTCCCGACAGCCAATGGCGCTTTCGGACCTTGCACTTGTCGCATCGATCCAAATGATTGTTTTTCCTTCGGGTATGGGAAAAAAAGACTTTTGCTTTATGTATTTTTTCTCTTTCTATTTCTCTAGAAAAGTTTCTCAATACGTCATTGTGGAATGGTGGGAATTTCGAAAAACATTACAGAAAGTCGGACTTATTATTGGACGCATTGTCCATATAATGGATACCAAATACAATAAGCAACACGAAAACACAGGCAAGGATTCGCGGGTGAGTGAGAAGTGTCACTCGGTAATGAGAATTTTCATGAGAACGAAGCTTTACAAAGGAGGGAAGAATAGAACAGGGCCCCGGGAGCGCGCGATACGAGGTTGTCGAGAGTTCTCTCGTGCGGTGGTAGAGTGGTGGAGGAAGACGATAGTGGGCAGCCGCTCTAGTGAGTTCTAGCAGACGACATGTTGGCTACAGGGAGCAGCACCTCGTCTCGGACGTTACGGTCGCGAGTTGACTCGGGCTTGCTCGAATGAGGAGGTTTTAAAGGGATATATATTATCCCTTTAACGGGTCGTCGTCGGAGACAGGGCGAGGTGCCGAAAGTGTTGTGTGTCCGAGAGGAAAAGTAAAAGAAAAGGCTCAAACTCCGCCGCGTGCGGACTCGTGGGTTTCCGCGTTTTACCGAATAAACGCACCGGGGCGGCTCGTGTAGGTGTGCGGTGGCGGTGGCTGGCTCGTGTGAGAGACGTCGGCCGAGGTGGTGAGGAGCCTGCCACTGCTGTTCGGCAGTGGGGCGATCAGGGGGGGGGGGGAGAAAGATACACGAAACGGGGTAAACTAAAAATCTACGACCGAAATATCATCATAATCCAGTCAAAATGTAAAGTATATAGCACAAAACGAATAAAAAGAAATAGGAGAAAGAGATTGTGTCGCGAGTGATAACGGAAGATTGTCGAGTGCGTGTATAGTGTATATGTGAGTGTGGGTGAGTGTGTTGTGTGTGTAGGTATTGGTAGCTGAAGGAGCGAGCCACCCTTCTTCGTATATTCGGCAAGACTTCAGGTTTCGGTGAGGGATCGGAAAAAGTTTAGTGTCGCGAGGGTGGGAATGAAGGAATCAAAATTTTCGTTACTGTAAGAAAAACACCGGCTCTCCCATGGTGAAAATTCATGAAAACCACTTCTTTTCACATCCATCAGCGAGGAGTGTCCTTTCGTTTTTTAACCCAAGGAGAAGTTTTTGACATCCTCTCCGTCTCCACTCACCCGCTTGCACACACACACGCACACACACCCACACACACATACACACACGTATGTAAACAGTCTTTCACCGTACCACAACAGTAAATATATGTTCCGAATCTGTATCAAGCGGACGTCAGATATCCTATTCCCAAAAAGTGTTTCACAAACGTAGGAAGAAATAAGGAGGATAAAGGTTAATTTTTCAGTAAATCCTGCCGTGTGGCGTTTTTTATTTAAACTTTTCGGGTTTATCGTTGCTCCGAGAGCTCTCCCGCGCGCGCTCTTCGCTCGCCTGTCAACTTTATATTTGCCGTTGAGATAGGAAGGGGAGATCTTTACGGAAAACGATCTATATTAATAGTTGATCGCGTTCTCTCTGCGCCTTTGATCGTGCCGTTCGCCCGTCTCTGCTGCCCAATTGGCTTCTTTTTTTCGCGAAAGAAACATACAAACATACATATGAAAAGCGCTCACGCACAGTGTGTGTTTTGCGGGAATGAGACGGAAGAACCGAACGAGGCATCGCGCTCCTACGACCACGGCTGCAAAGGAGGTGGCGTAGGAGGCCGAGAGGAGGGGGGAGAGGTTAGAGCCAGTGTTGGAAAACCGAGGCCGTACCTCTCCGCTCGTGCACGCACGGCGTGTGTATACTATTTTTTCTTTCTCGCACTATCACTCCTCACTCTCGTTTTTATTCGTCGTTTCTTCTACCTTCAACAAAACATGTGAACGCGCGAAGGGATTTACACGTTTCATTACACCATGCCGATGTAATTTTTCATCGTCTCAAAGCTCAAGCTGTTACGACTCTATAAAACAGTATCGAAAGTTTTATAACAGAAAAAAATGACTGTGCTCGCTCCCGCCCTTTTCTCTTGTTTGTTGCCCGCGACAAATAGTCTTGACAGGTATACTCGCAACTCCCATCGCCATTACATCGAATTTTTTGCACATATTGACGAAAATACTTGATAAAAATATTTTGTAAATAAAAAAAAAAATACAACAGGCATTCGTGTTCTTTCTTCCTTAATTCACCCTGGATACTCCGATCTAGTAGTTTGCTTCTAGTGAGGAACTGAAAAAAATTGTTTCACCATATTTAATGACCGGATTAATGTCTTCTCGTGCCCTCGGTAGATGCGTTATAGTTTCTATCTTTCTATCTTGTTTTTGTATTTTCATTTGGCACTCGTTCTCGCTATTTTTCTCAGTACCGTGAGGGCTAGCTGTTCTCTTTGTCCTTCTCTTAAACACTGTACATATAATCTATCAGATGGGTTACTCGAGGCTGCTACAATCATTTCGCTCGGTCGACTCTCAGCAGTTGCCTGGTTAAATAGCTAAACACCTTGTGATGCTTTGGAAGAGCGGGAAGAGAGGGCGCGAGTGTTGGGCGGAGCGGGGAAAGAGGGGTGTAACGATCGGTTGCCGGCAAGTTACTACGAAGGGAGAGAGCCCTCTCTCTCCCTGAGCAAAGCTTATTATATGTCATCGGTTACTGCTAGACATTACGCCAGATCTTATCTTCCCTCTCTTTCTCTCTCTCACTCTCGTGTTCCTTCGGAATGTGTAATTCACGCATCGACTCGAATCAAGCATGACATGGGGCAGAAAGAATACAGCGAAAAGCTCGCGACGAACCAAAAGGACGTACACGATAAATCGCGTAGGATAGAAAAATTCTCATATCTTTGAATCAGCCATGGTGCCTCTAGTGCATGATTTTTCTCTGCGATCCTATATTTACATGTGGAGACCCATCCATCTATTTTTCTATAACTCTCCCCGTGTTTTTTTTATCCCTATCAGTCTCCGTTGAGTGCACGCGGCACCGTTCCGACAGAGTCGCGCGCGCCGTGTACACGGATTAGTTATGGTTTTGCGGGACGAGGTGGTGGAAGGTGTAAATCAGCTCGACGGGTGCCGAGGCGAGCGCGCGTCTATAGGCGCATGTATGTGTGTGTTGTGTCGTGTAAAGTATCTATCGTTTTTCTCATGTATTTCGAGGCTAGTGTGTGGCGAACGATTGAACGTTCACACTCTCGATGTTCGGTGGGTATGCGCGCACGCGCGCGTATAGTGTGCATGCGTATGTGTGTAAGTATGTCTGCCCGTGTCCAGATTCGTCATAGAGAAAGAAAATAGGAGAATATAGGGTTTGAAGGCAAAAGATTTTGGTTTTCGTTCTCGTCCGATAGAGAAGCATGAAGTGGGGGAAAGGAAGAGGGAAGAGTAAATGTTTGAATAATGGGATTCGTTAAAATATCGAAAGGTTTAAAACAATTAGGTACTTTGTTTTCACAGAACGTAAACTCCACGTGAGGCAACTTTATAAACACAAGGAAGACACGAGAGCAGTTTATACCGGTGGCGTTTTTGACTACGCGAGCGCACGCACGCTCCTCACGCGCATATTATTCCTAATTGCGAAAAAAAGTTTCGTAAATTATAATAGTTTTGGATAATCGGTAAAACGACAGTGTGTTTTGTCGTTGGTGTTATTATCACTTGGTAAAAGAGTGAGTAAGGACTGGGCGAGCACAGGGGCAACCCTGTCATCGGGAGGAGGCGGTGGAGCCGGCGAAAGTGCCAGTGATGGACGAGGAGGAAGTGGAAATAATTGTAGTGCAATTGTGAAAAGTGAAGAATTCGAAGGTGTCGCGAGTTTGGGGGTTCACGACGCCGCCGGTGTCGGTGTCGGTGGTGTCGAACGTGACGCCCATCAACGGGCTTAAAGTGATCAGTGCGCGAGTATTAGCTCTCCGTACTAGCCAAATAAAAAGTACAGATAAACAAGGCAAAGGGAATACTAAAGGTGCCGTTGATCGTAGCTCGTCGACAACGACGATTGTGGCGGGGTGGGACGCACGGGAAAACGAGGCGAGGATATCGCGTGTCTCTCTTGTGTCATGGGGTGCTTCGGCAGCCAGAGCAGCAAGGCCAGCCAGGATGACAGCAAGAACCAGAAGAGGCGCTCCGACGCTATCACCAGACAGTTACAGAAGGACAAACAGGTGTACAGGGCAACACACAGGCTCCTGTTACTTGGTACGATCCTCCTCTTGGATTACCATATTATTTCAATTCACTTTCTCATATTTTCGTCTTTTTCTAACCCATCCAAACGTTCTTTAATGGATTAAAACAAAAGTTACCGTTTCGTTCTTTCATACGCGGTATCCAAACACAAATTATTGTTTCTGCCATGTTAAATTTCATTCTCGAGGCCAAAAAAACCGAGCGCAATTTTTAAAAATGCCTCTAACTATTTCGATTCGTGTGCAACACTTACATTTATCATTTTCATCGTTTCTCACGTACCACGTCGTAACGAATAATGGATTGAATGAAAACCCGAACGATATTAGATCGACACTGAAACAGGAGCGTCGCGGAAAAGTGAGGTTAGATTAGCCAATCGCATCAGCTGTTGTACACCGACTGTCCCGAACTGGTCTGTGCTGATTTGGTTTTTGCAGAAAATTATAACTTTTCTCATACCGTAAAGCTCATTATATACAGGCGAGTTCGACTTTCAATGCTTCAACGTATCCATTGAGTGTAATCTACAAAAACTCCCCTTTTAACGAGTTTTTAATGATCATTGAACTTCCACTTTTTCCACCGACCAAATGATTGGACAATTGAAAACGCGCTGCCCTTCTGAAGGTCCCAAAATAGAAAAATTCGTCTATCAAAATCGTCAACAACTAATTTGTGCTTTCTCTAACACGACTGTCGACGCTTTATCGAATTATTCACGTCGTTGAGGTTGACATCTTTCGATCGAGACAACAAAAAAGTTTCGCTTCTTGGTTTTATTTTTCTTTTGAAAATTATTACAGTTTTCGATCTCGAGACAAATATTTCTCATTTATTCCTCCCACGGTGCCTACATGATCATTTTAGGCTTCGTCAACGAAACGAAATTCGTTTCGTTCGTTGCACTCCCACGACGCAAACGTCATTATCATATTTCTTTGGCTTTGGACCGATTTGGAATTTCGATACGTTTCTTTTTTCAATAAGAATTCAAGACTGGGGATTGGTAAACGAACGACTTCCGAATTGCAATATTTAAGGGGCCATTTCGAAACTCAAACAAGCAGACAAGTTTCCGTGCTTAGCTTCCCATCCCTATTCAAATTTATACGGCGCTTTTCATCGTCGTCGTCGTTATCCACAACAAACATTTTAATAATTGGCAGTAAGAAACACTGCAAACTCTCATTGACCTGGCAATTCCAAGTAAATGACAAATCCGAAGAAACATTATGATACGGAAAGGTAAACACAGTCTCTATAATGTAAACATGGGCAGAGCCACTCTTGCCGCTGATGAAAACAACCGTGCGAGAATTCCCCGAAAACATTGATGTAGAGGAAACATATAACTTCTAATTTTTTTCAATGTCGACGCCACTGATCTCTGTATTCCTCGAAACGTGTCGCAGCGACTCGTAGTGTCGGACAACATTGGAATTTCGAATTGTATGGGAAAACTAGTATTTCTGTACTGTGCTCATTTCGTTTTTTTTTTTAATTGCCATCGAGTTGTAAACAATTATTATCGCCTCCTATTAATCCGAAGTGAATGTCCTTTTTACGACAAATAATTATCAAAAAATAAACGTTACGATGCTGAAGGTTACATCGTTGGAATGCAACGAAATTCTGATTTTTCTTGACCAGATCTCACAATTCACATTCAATCAAAATAATTCATTAATCAAAATAATAAAACGATGTTTTTTTATGATCCGAAGACGACATCGACACGAGAATTGACATGATTTTTCAAATTAAACAAAGAATTAATAGATAAACATGTTTTTCGTTGGTGCCCAACGTTGCGAACTTCAGTCTCGTAGTCGTTTCGCTTCAAGATTCTTTCTTCATTACCTGTGGCAATGATTAATACACGGAGCACGAATTAAAACCTGGGCTTGCCGTCTCAAAATTTTCCAGACTTTTTTGTCTCGATTTTTATTAATTTCTGAAAATTTTGTTTGGTGTGCAATTTTTTAATCACACCTCACATTTCTGGTGGGCTTTGCATCGGGGAAGCAACAAGTACGCGCTGTTGAACGAAACAACAACAATTTACAAGTTTGTTTCTCTGTCGACGCCGTTCGATAATTACAAATAAAGTTCTTGGCGGTCTAGTCTATTGCGATTGTAAATTCTGGGAATCAATAACAAACTCGACAAATTTGTCATTTTTGACGGAGGGCAAAGCGCTGGAAGAGGCTACTGAAGTTGAAAGATTGCAAATTTTTTGTGAATGTCGTTTAGTTCGAAAAATCTTCGATCCAATGCCCATTCGCTTACACGCGCGTGAATTACAATTTTCCAATTTTAGTTTTCAATGGATTGTAACTATTTATGAATATTTCAGGTGCCGGAGAATCCGGCAAAAGTACAATTGTCAAGCAGATGAGGATATTGCACGTTAATGGATTCAGTGAAGCGTAAGTATTATCTTGAACTTTCCATCTTGCCATAGAACGCAATTAGCAAAGAGTCCAAAGGTTGGAGAGAAAAACAAAAACTGGGAATCCTCGCTACAGAATGGAGTTGGATTATGTACTTGACTCGGGGTCAATTTTTAGCTTGCGGAACTTGAATCTCGATGAAAATAAAACGAAACTTAGAATGCTCGAGAAAAAGTTTCATTTATTTTTATAAAAGTTCAAACTTTGCTTGGTAGCCAATCAAAAATGTAAATTCGAAAGCTGAATTTTATTCGGTAACGTTGACTTTCCGAGTGTACGATTGTAGCTCAAACTTTGAGTAAGTTTTTCTCTTTTTTGTCCGATGAAAACGATTCGTACGTAAACCCCTTTACATCAAAGATTCAAACGACAATCTGGTCAAAAATTTGAGAGTTCAAAGATTTTTATAAAAAAATTTTCGAACGGAACGAAAGAATTGATTTTTTACACCGGGCTCGAATCTTCCAATCGGTCAACGAATTAGTTATTTTAATTGGAACAGAAACTGGGCGCAAGCCAATAGGGAAACTCCACGAGCATGTTTTCCCTCGACGATTCGCAATTTTGCCATCGAACAAGTTAATATAAATAATCGAATTGGGATCTGAATATTTTTGGAGTAACGATGAATTCGTTTTGAGGTATCGGTCGTTGCCCCTCCGACCGGGAAACGGTTTCTAATCGTTCGTGAAACATTGACGAGGGAGAACGAAATAAGAACATATAAAACTAATACCCATTCTGCTCGATCCTCATTCATCGATGTCCACGAGACTCCTTTTCATTCAGCTTCATTCGTATCGTTTGAATTTTAATGGATACCATTAGACCTAAGAAAAAACGAGAACGATGTACGAAAGGATATGTTAATTTTTTCTTCACACTCTCAATTCATCCTCCAGTTCGTATATTACATACCTTATGCATACATAATTATACGATTCGGAGAATGAGTCATCACGGAAGAGTCTGCCATTCGAATTCTCGCCAATCGTTTCTCTTCACTTTTTCTCTCCGTTAAGTTTTTCCTTGTCCTCTCCTCATTTTCTTTTCTCTGCAACAATTTTTGGTGCCAATTTTTTCCGTCCTCGGATGACTCGGGAAACAGAATTTTGTTTACCTGTAAGAGAGCTTCCCCGGGAGGGAGCTCATACGCTGCAATGGGCTATTGACTGTATACGATTCCAATGTATATTTCGTAACGTGGTGATTAGAAAAAAAATCGAGATTGGCCTTGAATATTAAAACTTGTAATTCCAAAAGAGTTTGGTCACATTTTCCTGCTTCCTGTTTTTCCAAATCGAGAGACTCGTTAAAAATAGCCAGGAGAAAAATAAAAACTTCTTGGGTTTATTAGAGTTTTGATTTTTCACTCGTCATTTAATTGGTCGATCGATATGAGTTGGAAAGATTTGGAATTGGAAATGGGAAAAAAATTGATAAGTTTTTTTTCCTCCAATAAACGTTGGGCAGATTTCCGGATATTTCGTTTACTTAATTACCTATGAACATGATTTGCATATCTGAGTTGAATAATTATGAAAAAAAAGACCACGATAATGCGTTTGATTGCGCTATCAAGTTGTGATGAGTAACGTTCAAAGACACACGGGAATGACTCGACAATATGTGTGAAAACGTTGGCATGCAAACAAGCAACCTGTCCCATTCGCCGACGCGTTCCTCTTTTGCGTTTTCTTTCCATCTTTTACTTTGCTATCTCTTTTTCTGCTCTGTACCACGTGTTGCGTTGTAAATTGTCAAGATAAGAGCCGTAATCTGATGAATTACGAAATGGATCGAATCTCGTGAATTGCAGTCTCGATTGACAAAAAATCTTGCCATACTTTTTTCTTGTGCTGGAAATGGTCGAAGAAAAAAACTAGCACATCATTCTCTCCTCTAAAATAAACGATACCATTTCCCTTAATTTTCATCCAATCGCTCATTAACCTTCGAATACTCCATTCTCAATAAAATAACTAACGAAAAAAATGACAAATTGTACATTCGAAGCAACAACTTCATGCATCGTGCATTGTTTTTTCAGGGAGAAGCGGCAAAAGATCGAAGACATAAAGAAAAATATCAGAGACGCTATACTGGTGAGTTTTCCTTTATGCAGATTGCGAATGATATTTCGGTTCAAACTGATTTTTTTTCTATGAAAATTTGTATGGAAATTGGTGGTAATAAGGAAACGTGAAAAATCGAGTTTAGCCGTGTGAGAATACTCATTAACGAACGACCGAGGCGAGTCTACTTTTGGTGGAACAACGTATTTAGAATTTTTTATTGAGAATTCGATCTCGAGTTCACGGAGATAAGAATCTGTGGCGCGACACTCTGTACACCGTCACATACACGCATGAAAACACTTAGGAACAAAATACGGCCTCTCAACAACGAATTTCAAGGCCATCAAAATTAGAGCTGGATTTTCTGTTCTCTATAAACTTGCCAGAAAAATATTTCCCCTTAAATAATCACGAGGTGTTTCAAAGTGGGTGGAACTCAATATAACAATATCTATACATATAGACGGAGCATAATAATGAAAAACTCGAACGAGTGATACACTGTGTGTGCTTAAGAATTCGTCCGACAGAAATAGAACCGTTCTTACAAACGTTCGGCGTGGTATTAGTCAGCCGTAGTTGATAATTATAAATGATCTTCCTCGACGATCAAAGATAATGGCCGTTACTCGCGAATTGTCGCCACTGTGTAAACTTATATTCTTGTTTCTTGTTAATAACATAAAAATATTCCTTACGTTGCTGAAATTTGCATCGTTGGAATGCAACGAAATTCTGTTTTTTATTGATCACGTCTCACGATTCTTATTGAATATTTAAACAAAATTATGAAACAATATTTTTCGTAAGATTCAAAGACAAAATCGGTAGGAAAGTTGTCATGATTTTTTAAACTAAAAATTAATAGAAAAGTGTATTTTTCGTTGGAGCACAACGTCGCGAACTTCAGTCTTATTATTCCTAACGCTACGAATATCCGCATCGACTCGGTAAATAAATCATCGAATAAGTATGGTAAATAAGTAAAAAAATAAACAAGTAAATGAGTAAACAATTGCGTGAGAAGGTCACGGAGAAAAAAAATCAATTGTGATACTAAAAGAATCAAACTGAAAAAATCGAGCCATCAATTTGTTCTATTCGTGTCCTTTTCGATCGTGCGGGGACCACCTGAGTCACTTCCAACCAAGGCCAGTTTTTCCTCTTCCGGGTAAATACTCAATGCAAACAATTCATTTCAAAATTGAGAAATTTAGTGGCGATAAAAACTGTACGACCTTCAAGTAGAAAATGATGAGAAATATCCTCATATGACAGCGTATGGTCTGGAATCATACGGTAGGAGGTGTCAGCAATAATCACGTGAGCCACGAAGGGTTAATGACTTCTCTAATATGTCATCCAAAAAATTATGTCGCAAAAGTCTTTCAAATATTCTGACGTATATCCAGACACTCCGATTCATATAAAAATAGATTTCCAGCTCGTTTCTGAACAGTTTTCAAAAATACACCAAAGTGACGTTTTTTTTCTTGATAATTTAAATAACCACGGGTTTATGAGTCGTTCGCCACGTTTTATCGACATCTTTCCGCTTCTAATAAAATAGCAATTCAAGCAGATTGTCGATCTTAAGCGATTCCCAAATAGAAATAAATTCCAGTTTGAATAATTTATTCCAAATATTCCGGAGGCTCACATACTCGATTCTCGTCAACAGTCAACTTGTTTCCTTTTCGGACCAATAAAGTTCACGTCGTTCCGACAAAGACGCTGTCAATGACTGTTTCATTTTTTCCACGAGCCTGGAGTTTGCATCGACGCACGATATGAAAAAAAAATGATTGGTCATTTTTTTATTTTACAAATTCGTTCACGAGGTCCAAAAAAGGCAAGAGGCAAATTAAGAAAAAAAAATTCGAAAGAAAAGTATCGAATCATTTTCTTCATTTTTTTATTTATTTCGTGGCATGGCGTCGATGCAAACTTCAGGCTCATTTTTTCCCCATGTTACTTCAATACTTTAACGTACTTCTCTGTCGGTGCTGACCTCCATCGAAAGTAGGCATAGTAGGCAAAGGATGTTTATACCTTTCACTTGTCGAGGGACATCTCGTACAAAGACACGAAACTGGCTCGGATGCACGACGGAATGAAAATATCGTTTTGTCTTTGCCAATAAAAAAAAAATTATCTTTCAATTGCCGTGAGAGACAAATCGTCGTCGATTCCAGAGAATTCCGATGATTGCACAATTGAAATTTAAGAATTTTATTTTAAAAGCCAAATTTCATTGCGCCGTTCAATTTTCATTGAATTTAACTTGTTCATTGTGTCATCCTCGGCCTTCGTTCACGGACAATCGGATTTCTAATTATATCGATTTCTTTCAGACGATAACAACCGCTATGAGCACACTAACGCCACCTGTAACGCTCGAAGATCCGTCGAATCAAAGTAGGGTCGATTACGTATTGGACGTTTCGTCTTCCCCAGACTTCGATTATCCAGCGGTGAGTTACATAACGTTTAAATATAACTCATACAGTTGAGGCCCTATAAAAAGAAGAGAATTCGGTTCCTTTGTCATAATAAACGCTCTGCTGAGAATCCTTAACCATAGGTATCCGTTGAATATGAATTTTCTACGTTTTATTCCGGAGCTGCGAGTCAGAAGGATTCTCTTTATTTTGTCTAAATGATTTGTCAACTTTTTATTATTTTCATTATTACGAGAATCGTAATTTGCGACAGTGGGCATTTTGATTTTGACCGATCATGTCGAATTTTTTTGTTCCCTTCGATTATTGCCATTGGGACAAGAGCGGCGAACGTTTAATTTTCCTAATTGGGAGTCACGACTAAATTAGTCGTTTCGTTGATCGTCCTGTATCTCGTAAGAATGTTTCTTTCTAAACTTGATGCGAAAATACATAATCAAGTTGGTGGTCGATACATCGGACGAGTCTTTGCCATCTCGGGCTCATCGCATTGCAACACGATGGAAAAAAAATCTAAATTCCGTGCCAGTTCTCTTACTTTGACTTCGTTTCTTCGTTTCATCGTGCAACACGTTTGTTTGGTAAACGACAAAGCCCTGTTGATCTAGCTCGATCGGTCATTTCGTATTCAGGGCAAGAACAACTCGACTTTTTTTTTTTTTTCTTACGTCTTCTTGTTATTCTTCTTCTTTTTCTTTGCACTCCCACCTGGACGATTGTTCATTGTAGAGCAAACGTATGTGTTCCTTCTTCGTATACGAATGCACCGAGAGAGAGAGAGAGAGAGAGAGAGAGAGAGAGAGAGAGGGAGATGAATGGATTGGAAATGAATTTTCGGTACTCCATGAGGACGAATTCATAAATATCATTCCTGGTTTCATAGCGAATGTTTCAGTTTCTCAAATTTCGAATTATCTCTCGCATGAATTGCCTCACGTTTTTTAGTCACTCGGAGGAAAGTGTTTGGATCGATGGTATGCAGGAAGTTTTCATTTTCCTGGATAATTAACGCGGCGTGTGTATTCTGGGTCTTTAAAGAAACAGTCAAAATAAAAAAAATCCATTTTTTCCCACTTTTTAGATGATTGTCCAATTTTTATTGAAAATAATTTTGTATTTTCGAATTGGGCAGCTGCTGGGCCATATAGTAGACGCTACGATGGGTAATCGAGAATTTTTTCAGATTTTTTGAAAGCCCAAAATTTTGCAAACTCGACTGTCCCCTAAAAGACCCAGTGTATACATCGTGCAGCCGAAAATATAGTGTACACACGCCGAGTTGATGCGACAAAACGTTAAAAACAATTTGTAATAATACACAAATTATAAAAAATGTTTAGCTCAAAAAAAAATTACTTGAAAAACGTAATGAAAGGTTTTAATAGTTTTTTCAATAAAAAGAATTGAAATAATATTCGTAAAAAAAAATAATAATAATAAAAGTGATGCCGCATGATCGAGCGTTTGCTTCGTCCTACAAAGAGACACTAAAATTTGTGGCTCCGACGTGTGTACCAATAGCGTCATTCTCAACCTCGCGAATTATTTTCACCTGCGGTTGGATTTCATAAAGCAATTTATTAACGTGAATCTGAGGAGCTCCTCAGTAGCGACATCATAAGCAAGAGGACATCGTTGCTTATAGATACACTCTGATATTACATACGAAAATTGAGCGAAACTCTCGGCAAACGTGTTCTCGAAATAAAATATCCGACGACTAAATAATCCTGGTGTTTTGCGTCATTCAAACTCGAGTTGGCTACGTCCCTCGTAACTATTTTCACAGATACCTCACCTGAAGGATAAAATCTTTTTAACGTATACATTGAAATCTCTTGTATTATCGAAACGACGCCCAGAAATTTTTTTTTTAAAGAGAATCGTCCGTTTCTTTTCCTTTTTTAATTTGCTTCAATTAAAATTTCTGTTTGTATCAAAACGCAGTTTTTTTTTGAGCCTGGAGTTTGCATCGACGCAATGCCACGAAATGAAAAAAAAAGAATCATCACGTTTTTTTCGATTTTTTTTCTCAATTTGCCTCTTGCCTTTTTCAGAAAATGAAAAAACGACGGAGCATTTTTTTTTTTTTTTAAATTTTGTTTCGTTTCGTGGCATTGCGTCGATGCAAACTTCAGGCTTATAGTTTTTTCATTGAATAAATGATACTTTTCGATTACGTATGTGCGGGGCTCCATGTTGAAGCTTCCGGTTCCGACCACAGCGTGTCACAGAGTGTGATGAGAGTGTTTTCCAAATATTAGTCAACAAAATGCCATTCGTTGAATCTCGACAATCGTTTATCATTCGAGGAAAAAATGTTTCGTTTTTTGATCGTTCGGGATTTTGTGGCTTGATCTCTTCATCCCTCACTCCACTGATTTTCCGTTTTCTCGTTGGAACGAATAATAAATTGCATTCGGGATTATTCCGCGGTTTTGTACGGGCATTGTTTTCAGTTTATTTGATTTTTCTTTGTTCCCCACAATCAATTTGATTGCCAGGGAGTAATGAGAACGCTCTGAAATGAGGGAACATTGCCGGCTAGGGATGGCCGGGAACTTCGAGGGGCAGAAACAGCAGATTTGAGTATGAAACGACGAGCTCACCGCTCGCCATCACGATATGGCTCTCCTCGGAATGATAAACTCTGCACGCAGGCGCGCGTGCGCACGCGGACACAAAGACTGGTGTGCAATGGTGTGAACGAGCGTAGATGCACACAGTTGGAAAGAGAAGGCGCCGTTTATTTCGAGTCTCGACTTTGCGCACGCCGGAAGGCAAAAACTTGCGAGCGATCGACGAAATGCCAGATTCGCGGTATCACGGACAGGGGAACCAAATTTTCTTTGCCCCTTTAGCGCCTGAACATCGTTCCGCATGCGTGCGTAACGCAACGACCATCATCGCGAGCTGTTCATACATTTTTTGTATGCCGGGTGTATTTTGTACCCCGGGACAAAGTCGAAGGAGAAAGACAGCAGAGGATGGAGAAAAAAAAATATTGCATCGAAATTCACATAATCGAACCGTGAAAAAAAATAACAATTTGTTATTAGCAATTTTCCAGCTTTTTGCTCATTTTTTCTCTCGCGGTTCCCAAGACAAACTCCACTCAATTATCGTTCCCACGCTACTAATGGATCTCGGGCTTTGCTGAAAAAAAAATCATTTTGTTGTGTTGCACGCCGCGCGAACTTCATCAGAACGAAAAATTCATTTTTTACGCTCTATGTGAATCCCCGAATGGAAACTGGAATTCACGGATCGTTAAAGCTCGAAATATAATTTTTTCTAACAGTCGTAGCAAAAAGCCTCGGATGTTCGATTCGGAATGGTTTTTTTCCTCATAAATCACAGAAAGACTCAAGCTGACGAATTCCCAATGATCGTGGGATGATTTCTAAAAATTGTTTTTACGTATTATCGATGGATTGCCGGTTGCAAAATTGTCATATCAGAGGCATAAACGTGCAGACGTCAATTCCACGGCGTAGAAGATATGCAAGAAAAAATTGTGAATCGATGCTCGATAAACGCCCATTAGGCGAGTCCCATTCTTCTTTGCAAAAAGAGGAAACAAAATAAAACGCGGCATGTCACGCTATCATAGCGTTTTTTCATTTTTTCATCTCGAGCCGTAGAAACGTGGCTATACTTGAAGAATTAGCAGAGAAAAAATGATTTATTGACTGATCGATTATTGTTTGCGGTTATTGGTCATTCATCATTGACAATTGACGACGACGATGACGACCTGTAGTCTAATCGGGAAGGGGTCCACGAAGCTTAAGCTCTGTTCATGTTGTTGAAGAAAAAAAAAAGGGTAAAAAAATGAAAGGAACTTTGGTCGGCCGTTCATTGTGAAAACGGGGAATCGATGGATCAATCATGTCGATGACATCGGCCACTAACACTATAGACCATCGGTATCGCCGGATACCACTCGTGGACTTTCTCAGGGTGTCGGCTAGCCCCACACCGTCACAAGCTCACACGTCGATGAGGGAATATATTAATAAACCCCCTGCGCTAGAGCGAACATGATTTGCCAACATCCACTCTACCCTCCATCCTCCTCACCCACCCCTTTCTCTCTCTCGCTCTCTCTCTTACTCTCTCAACACTTCGCAACTCCATTCGCTTCCACCGACTATGTTATGCTCTCGTTACTCCTTCCTTCGAGCCCCAAAACAATATTTCACCTGACCTCGTTGTTTCCCCCACACTCATCATCGGATCTTTCATCCAGGGATTAACCTCGTTCTTATGACAAAATAACGTAACATATGATTTTACAAAGATTCAAAATATCAAGAAACCAAGTTTTTCTCTTCGATTATCAAATAGAAGTAAAGATTTATCCTGGTCCAACTTTTTGAAGAGACAAAGTCCTGAGCACGTAGACTTTTTCGTCTACTCCGTTCACAACGAACAAGTGGGCGATGTTTTCGACTAATTGCGTTCCGGATTCCTGCAGAGTACTTATGCGGATTGATGAATATCTTCATTTCAATTGTCACAACGTTCACAATCGGGTTGACTGCCATTTAATGCAATTAATTTAAGAAAATCTGTTCAATAGTTTTCGCTCAATCGATCCTTGAATTTTGGGCTGGCGGAGCTTTCTTTTTTTTAAGTATATTCGACGATTCGACGGCCAACTCTGAGACAATGGATTGTAAAATTCGAAGCCATATTGAGGAGAGTATGATATTCATTAGTTAGTATCACTTTAATGGACGGTCTCCAATAATTGACGTCATGGAGGAAAAAAAAAAATTATCTTCTCGTGTGACAAATGATTGAACCTGTTTTATCTTTACTGGAATATAATACTTTGTCTAGCATCTCAAGCATCGACGATGCTACGACCTATCTAATTTTAGCCCTTTGAAGATGAACCTCCCTTTCGTCGATGACGATGTATAATGCTGGCACTCTTTGAAGCTGGTACACACAAACTGGCATTCGACTTTGTTTTTATAACTTATTCATACTTGGTGGTATTTTTCGAATAAAACAAAAATTCAATGTTTTTTATCATTATTACGAAGTACAGCAGGGAGAATGATTGAGTTTATATTCCAAATTGACACGAGAGTTTCGTTTTTTTGATCTTGACTTGAATTCGTTTTTTTTTTTTTATTTCAGGAGTTCTACGAAATTGTAGAAACCCTCTGGAAAGATCGAGGCGTACAACAAAGCTTCGAAAGAAGCAACGAGTACCAGCTCATCGACTGCGCCAAATAGTAAGTCTATTTACTCACTAAACATCATTACAAATTCGAAATTATCATTTTTTTTTCCACATAAAACGAAAAACGTCGGAGTGTCGGAGTTCGGATTGAAAATAAATTGAAATTGATTCTCCGAGTACAGTTTTGATCTAGTCTGGACGAAATTTTTTCACTTTTAAAAAAAAAGATCACAATGTGGAATTCGCAACGTTCGGTTCGTATATCGAAATCGTCGCAATTGGCTGATAGGATGTCGAAAAAGGAAGGGTCTATAAAAATCGCAATGATCGTGATAATAGTCGTGGATCAAGCTTGCTCCGGGCAGTTATACGAAATTAAACAGCCGAGGACAGTATCCACAGAACGAAAATGTGTCCTCGAGAGCTCACTTGTAATCGTGTAGGAGTACGAAATTGGCACGAGCTAAATTTATTCAAAGAAAATGTCATATTTGCTGGCTATTTCTCTCAAACCGTGAAAACATTATTTTTCTGGAACAAATACAAATTATCTCATTGCAGGTACTGTATTGGTAGGCTGTAGTGTGTCATTAATTTTTAGTGAATATGTAGTTGATTGGAACTTGTTGATTTAGTAATATATTGAATTATCGCAATAATTATCGGTTGCTGAACAAGAATGATGGGTTTTTAAAGAAAATTTTTATGGAACGAGCAAACGAGAGTGGTTACGGCGAACGTGCCATTCAAATGAATTTAACGTCAAATAAAACAGTCGACGAAAAACGTTACACACAAAGGATCCTGAACTTTAGTTCGCCCCAAATGCTCGGTGGTAGAGTCTGACAATAAATTTCATTCAGCTTCCTGCGGCGGCTTCCAGTGATCGATGAATTATCAAACGCAAACGTAAGAGGAAACGCGTATTATAATCGAGTATACTGTGAAAACGGTTGAAGATACGACAAAACACCACGGAAGTAATTTTGTAGAGCATGGAATTTCCTACAAAAAAGCTCCTGACAAGGTTTTTCTATCTCGAGTAGTTCAGCCAGGAGGGCAGATTGAAACCAATCCTTCAAAAACGTTCGCCCTGTACGTTTCCCTCAAAAATCAAATATTTTTTCGCGTTCCGTTACTCCTAGCCATGTACTATTGCAAATAGAACTGTGCCGTGGAGGGTTTTCTCGAAGGGAATTTTATGCTCTACAATATTGCTCCTGTGGAATTTTCCTCTTTGTAAACAGAGAGGAAATTCGTATTTACTCTTGTGAATTGTTTTTTCCAACACGCACGAGGTTTCCGGGTCAGGAATAATTCTTCCCTCGCTCAATCCTCTTTGTTCCTATTCTTTCCCATTACATGTGCCTTCCCCACGTCTTATTCCTGTCTACCGAGGTAGTAGGAAGACGAAAGAAAATCTTGCACCGATACGACGAATGGCTAACGAAACCTTCGAGCACGCTCAAGCAGAACTACTGCGAATGCTTAGGCATCGGTCCCACCCACCGGTCTCCCCGAAACCGAGTGACAAGGTTTTTCGGCTATCAACTTATGAAAGAAAAGATTCGAGTGATTTGCACCAAAAATCTCGTTTTGATGACGTTCCTTTTTGTTGCCTGGTAAGTGACGATGCTATGGAACTAAATTCTGGAAATTTTGGGTACACCCAAATCCACCGAATGGTTTTGTACTGCTGAAGTTAGGTTGAAAAATATTTTGTGGCATTAATATTAAGGGGATCCATCCGTCGCTCGGTGAGGAAGAAAAAGCGATCAAGCAGTGTCCCGTGTCCCTAGGACGTCCTCGATCTTTTCCGGTGAAGGGAAAACAAGGCAACTAATATTGTTCTTCAAGTATCAAGTCCCTCCCAATGTAACGTGCATTTCACCAACTGTACAACCGACAGATCACCTTAATTTGTTTCGGTGTGTCGGACTTTTTGTCCAACGACCAATAACTCCTTCGGACATCCACAAATCATTCTGTCAAAAATATTTTCATTCAAGGAACAAATTTTGTTGTGCTCGATAAATTTTAATTCGCAGTGTCTGCAGTTTCAGAGCAATACCGAAATAGAATTGTCCATTTATTACTTTAATGATTCGTGGAAATCGATCCTTGCAGTTGCCATGGATGCGTCTCTGTTCCCATGCAATGGACCACTGCTTCTCTTTTTTTTATTTTAATCAATTAGTTGTGCTGAATCAGCTTTTTTCGTCGATCCAGAATCCAAAGGCATTGTTTCTATTTTTTACTCACGTTCTCTACATTCGTTTCACGTTTACGAAATTGATCAACGCGAGTTCTATCGCTGTCCACGTGATGCAATTTTTGGCATTGAGTTTCGTGATGTTTATACTTTGTCATTGGATTCTAAGCCACAAGTTTCGGTTCGATGTTTTTTTAATCGTTTTTTCAATGAATAGCAACCAAAAGGTTTCCTTGAAATATAATTTCTCGCCAACCATATTTGCCTCGATACATACTCGGGTTTTTGATCTGCTGGAAAATATCTAGCCTCCTTGCTTTCTTCCTCTCTCTCACTCTCGATTAGGGAATCGGGATCCTTGCACGCTTGCGTCATCCTAATCCACGCAGACGAGTATGTACATATACGTAGAGACAAGTTTCCATTATCGTGTCACACAGCGCGACCGGTATCTGGCTGCGATCGCGATAAAAAAATGGCGAAAAAACCGCAAGCTCGTACGTTTGATAACGCTCGTGGTGCGATTATACCGGTGGACATATTTTTCGAAGAGTTTCCTTTAGGAGACACCTACACATGTGTAGTGTCAAGAGAGAAACAAAGCTTCGGGAAAATCGATACAAATTATTCGTTGCATCGCTGCTCGAAACATTATCATCAAATTTTCATAATTTTGTTAGAATTCTCTATCAAATAACTCGATTTGTCGAGAGAAACGAGCGAGATTCTAAAGGAAACATATATAATTAGTTCTTCATTAGGGACTAGAAACCCTTTGCGTCTGAACAACAAATATTTTCAATGAAATTATTCCAGTTGCTACATTATTAGTCTTGACGTTCCATTACACTTTTTACGTGCGTGACGTGGGACAAGAGGAAAAAATATTTCAGCGATGACTGTGTCGTCCGCGTGACGTGAATTCCCATTCAGTGGGATGGCACGCGCTTTTTTATTCGCAAACCACTGTCTTTGATGATTGAGCTTTGCAAGGTCAAAAGTGCAAAGTCTGAATCCATATTTCACCGTGTGCATAATTTGCTCGAACGTATGGCATCGGGCATCGAGTTAACGCTGAATTGTGGAGGATAAAAAGTGAAAAGTTGAGGAGAGAATATAGTTTTGTGATAAGTTTGAAACGGTGGGCATTCGAAGCGCGTAGGTTTAGCTATTCCTGTCGCGTTGCTTTCAGCCTCTGCTTCAGTTTGTTCGTCACGTATGCATGTAGAACGATCGCAGAGAGGAGGAGAGAAAGCAAAAATGCGAGAGAGAAATGTAGCGCTCCAATTGCATCGTGGGTGGTCTCCCACGAGCTCTCTTTTTGATTATCTTTGTCTCTTTTTTTTGCTTCCTAGATTTGCAGGCAATATCCCATTCGAAAACATCAAAACCGGCTGCTACTTTGAACAACTTTTTCAACCATTTTTGGCTTTTTGAGCTTGGACTTATAACCCAATTACGAGGTTAATGGTCAAGGAGTTTTTGATAATCGTTGGGTAACTATTCAAGGCAACGCTGCGCACTTCTACGGAGTATACTGTCCAAACGGCTGGAGATAGAGCGAAATTACAAGAAACCGATTTTTTAGAGCATCAAATTTTCTACAAAATCGTTCCTGACTATATTTTTCGCAATGCAATAGTTTAGACGTGAGGACGACTCAAAAAATGATCCGCATTTCGTCGGTTGCAAGAACAACGTTTGATCGTCCAATCTAGAAACAGAAATTCCCATGGGCACAGTGCGTTCCTTTAATGGAAAATTCACCCAATTTACCTGGTTATGATCTGATGAAATGTGGGAATGATACTTGCGATTAGCAAACGTGTTAAATCGAGGAAGCACGACAGTTTCGTATGTTTATAAAAAGAACGTCTTGAGCGATAAAAACTTGGACGAACATGACGATGACGACTCGTGACACCGGTTCGATGTATACCAATAGAGACAATGCCTTAACGAGGTAATCGCTTTAAGAGGACAATCGGGACACGACCTGCTGTGCTACAGTCACATACGTCTATTATATTTATATACCAAATGCATCAAATACCCACGCTCACGATCCCGAAGATTTCTGCGTTGAAAAAAAATCACTTTATTTTCAATATCGTTGAAAAATCCTTTTTTCCTTCTCCAACGATACCTGGTCTTACTCAACAGTTTTAAGGCTCACTCATTAAGGAAATTCTCCACCGGTCGCTCGTAAAACTGTTTCAATTTGGTACGAAAGGAAAAAAATAATGAAAAACGTTTTTTTTTATAGACGTGATTCGTTCTTCGATCAACAAATTGGTTTATCTGGTCAGAGATCAAATACAAGGATGCTCGCAGCCCAACAGGCATGACGCGATGCAAAAACAACGCCGTGGTGGCAAGTTATTCGATCGCAAATTCAAGTTTAGCCCACTCGTGTTATAAAAATGTTTTTACGTCCTCACAAAACTGAATTTACAATACGCAACGACATTAACCTCTGAATACTGTTCACCAAATCCTCACTCAACGTGCGAACGTACCGATTGAGTTTTTCGAATGAAATTCTTTCTCATGAACAAGGTAAAAAAAAAAAACTCCAAAAATTTTAGGCGCTCGTATCGCAAGACCAAAATCTCCGCCTATTGTCATTTTTCATATTCATATTCACTGTACGGTGGCATCTCCCTCGATTTATTTTCGGCTCGGATCAAATCATTATAATTTAGTATATCCATTCATGCGTGGCACACGTGTAGGAGTCGATAATGAGGATAAAGACGGAGAAGGATTCGGTGAGAACTCGGACACGAGCAGCAGTAAATTTTCTCGAATGCCAGGAAAAAGAGGAAATGGAATGAGCCTGATTTTTGCATCGACGTAATGCCACGAAATGAAAAATAAAATAAATTTTTTTTTCTTAATTTGTCTCTTGCCTTTTTTGGACCTCACGAATGGATTCGTTTAATGAAAAGTGACGAATCATTTTATTTATTTTTTTTAACTTCATTTCGTGGCATTGCGTCGATGCAATCTTCAGGCTCATATAAATAAGCCTGAGAATTACATTTAAGAAGGAATGAATAAAAAAAAACAAATAGTGGCGGAGGAGTTTCAATCGGAAAAAAAGACATTTCAATAGCCAATTTTACAAAATTGAATGCTTCTTAATCCAGAGTCATGTCCCAAGGCAAAAAAATACATATCGTGATCCTGTTGCTTGGATGTAAATGCTGCTGGAAGAATTGGTTGGATATCTGTGCCCTCGTGGTGGATATGGTGTTGTTAGACAGAGGCGCAAATGTCAGGCGTAAACAGAAGCTTATCCGCTTAGCCAAACAGCCGTCGCATGTGACTTCGCTTCGCGCTTGTCAAATCGTCAAACACTTTAATTATACTCCTCGTTTGTCTATATTTAGATCAGACCTTCGCGATATTACATGGGTTAATGTGTGTGGGTGCATGCTTGTGCGATATACGGGAATCATCTTCTACAACGTCTGGATATACGTATTTGCTTTTACTGAAAAAAAACGACAGTCAAATGTGCTTGTGCAATTTAGCGAAATTTGCGATCTTCTGATATTCACGCGTTATCGTTCCTGGCGATCGCGCGCTCAATGCTCCGCTATTACTGTACATAATTATTCATAATCTTCTCGTGTTTAAGTTTATTTGGATCATAATCTTTATTGTCACGCTATACTTATAAGGAGCTAAGTAGTTGATGATATTTTTTCAAAATTTCTTTTTCTCCTTCATCACTGAGATCGATCATTGTACGAATTTTATATTTTTTGAGATTTTTTTTCGTCATCTTTCATCTATTTTTTTTTCATTCCCTGGAATATTTCCTCGGCACATTGCATGTCAGATTTTCTTTTATTCATCTTGTTTCTCCTCAGTTTTTGAAACTGTTTCCATTCAGTAGGAGTAAAGAGATAATTGGTTCCGAAGAATGAGTGTGGGTCAATATGACCTTGTACTATAACGGAGGGTGAAATGCAAAGTATCCGGAAAAAAACGTACAAGTGTCTAAGATCCAATGTTCGTACATGTGATACGAATCTTCTGCCTGCAATTCAAAGTAAAATTATTTTATCCAAGCGCCAAAAATTCGAATTGAGTCCGAGCGAAGATTACGAACTTGATGAAATGTCTGATTTTTGTGGTTGATCAAGAAACCGATGCTACGATCTACGATAATAGACAATGCGGGGGAATGGAAAAATTCTTGATGGACTTAATCGGAATCTCGGATTCACAGATAAATCGTCGAAAACGAATGCGAAATTATCGCGTCTTTTTAACTTTCACAGCGAATAGTGGAAAGACCACATAAAAATGAGTACGAAGGAGCTTTCTGCATAAATTTCGACACCCTGTTAACGTTGGCGTGGCCAAAGTTGTCGTCTTGGTCGCCAATGATCGTGCGGCTCATACGCTCTACACTCCACAGCACACACAAAAACCTCCTTCCTGTTTCTTCCCCGCTTTGCCGCGCTAATACGTCCCGAGTTTATATATAGCGGAATGTATTTTTGGGATGCTTCGAAATACCCGCTCTCGCAAAATGACAATAAGCTCACGCTACGTGTGTGATCGTGAGGATGGAGATATAGGTTGTGCTAAAAAAATCGAGAAACACGAGAGATCCGTTGAGTAAATGCATTTTTTTCCTCTCTCGTGTCTGGAACAATATTTAACAACGATTGTGCCAAAATTTCGTAGTTTTTTTAAGCCAAATCCCACCGACTTTATCGGCCACGGAGGCGGCAAAAATATTTGCAACTTTACTTTCGAAAGTACGGAAAAATGCATTACTGACTCGTACTTTGAAGATTTTTCTGAAGAATTTTTCAATTTTTTCGAGTATTATTGCAATTTATTGAAATCGAAACTCTCAGAATGACAATTTTCGTGAAATTTTTTGATATTCTCGGAATAATAAAATCGATGATCTTCTGAACTTAAAATTCGGCGCAATT
Organism: Campopleginae sp. 14b; assembly: GCA_030522525.1. Taxonomy (NCBI): domain Eukaryota; kingdom Metazoa; phylum Arthropoda; class Insecta; order Hymenoptera; family Ichneumonidae; species Campopleginae sp. 14b. The sequence goes on from JAPYYS010000029.1 coordinate 34,414, forward strand.
ATGAAATTTCGGCAATCATCAGCTTATTTTTTCGCGTACAAAGCCAAAAATCTATCGTCGCAAGCAGAATAATTGCTCTCGTCACTATAGTTTGTCATCGATGATCAAAGTACCCGTTTGTCGTAAACCCGTGTATGTAATCAGCCATTATTTTGATCATTTGCCGTCTGGACCGAAAGGTATCAGGTTCTCAATCGGGGACGCCGACTGGAGCATTAGCAAGTAACGTACATCTTCGAAATAACGTTTATTACGTGGGCTAAACAGAAACAGGTATTGAGTGTTGCCACTGTGGAGAAACCCAATATGGCTATAATTATAGGCATCTCCGTACTCGTTATGGCCAAAGCATATATTCCCATTTGTCAATTAACGGTGTTGGGTACCGAGTGACCAAAATGACTATGCCAGATTCATGCTTCGTATGTCCACGTACGTATCTGCATGTATTAATTCACGTATTCGGAGTCCAAATTTGAAAAAACCGTAAATCCTTGTCAAAATCATTTGACATGAGATTCTGCGTCCTCGCGATCCCAGGAACCTGCAGTACTTCATTCTGTATCCGAGGGTTCTTCCGTCCAGCCCAGAAAGCTCGTTCAACTTTCCGAGCCCGTAATTCTCGATGAAATGAACATTTTTCGACATTTTTTCGTTTTGTAGTCGCACAATTGCCGACTGGGTGAAAATAGAAAATTCATCGTCAGCGAACCATCGGTTTCTCACTGTAATCGAAGTTTTAGAGAAATAATGCAGCTCGATTTAGCGAATTTCTCGTCAAAGATCGAGTTTGGGTTTAATGGACTTCGAGTAAGAACCTCGGGTCGACTAAACACTGCTCGATAAAATAATACCCTCATAGTAACTGTCCGCAATGGATAACGTACACACAAAAGTGGCAAATATACTTTCGAAATCCTTTGAATTCAATCCGCTTCATACGCGATACGAAAAAACTCGTGCATTCAGATTCCACCTCTTTGCAATGTCCTATCGGCCACCACCGCTGTAGCCACAGCAATTTTCGTACAATCGTCTGCCTCCGGTACTTTTTTATTGTCAGCATCGAAAAACACAATTCATAGTTGCATTCCATCCCATTGCCGTTGATTAACGAAGTGCAGACACATAGCATATTTCTCTGAAATCTATGCGACGAGCTTTTTTTCACTAGCGTTTTTCTATCATTTGCTTAACTATCCGCATCGTTAATTTCCTTTTTTTCTGTCCACAATTCAAGCCAATTCTTCCGAGTAAACCGTTGAACGTCAGTAAACAATTCGCTGGAATTAGCTGGAAATAATAACGATATTTATTGACAGCTGCCCTTTCTCGAGAAACCGATTGAAAATTCATAATGAAAGAGTTTCCAGGAAGGACGATTCACATTCATTTTTCATCCGAGTTTGCCCACCCACGCGACTTTTGGGAGTGCCAGAAAAGTGCATGACAATCAGATTGCGGATGCGAGCGTTTCACTTTAATCCCTCGGACTCTTTGAATTGACAACGAAGCAAATTGTTCATTCATTTATTGTCACTTGAATTTGGTACAAACTCAAGCTTCGCGTCACGTTCGAAAGGGCAACAACAGAAATGTGTGTGTGTTTGTGTGTGTGCGCGCTAAGCGATTCTCGGCTTTTGTCTCTTCTCATATATTTCTCTTTATTTCCAAATATATACACTGTTGCGATGCTTAACGTATACATGCTGGCAAGTCGATTGCGGTAAAGGTAGCAAATATTGATTGAAACTCTTTACGAACCTTACTGTACATATTTTAGTACAAAACTCTCTCGCTAGAGAGTGGCACTTACATCGCCGAGGATCACTATGAGCGATCTCCTTTTTTCATGATAACTCGACGTTGTTATTTTCAAACTTTGTCATCGCCAATACAAACGATATTTACATTATTCACACACACTTTTGTATTGAATTGACTCGGTTTTTATGGCGAACGGTTTAGAATGCGTATCGGTTTCATCGTAACTTTGTTCAGAATTTGTTAAACTCTCACCGAGGCTTCGAGCCTGTATAAAGGGAGAGTCGATGTTCCAGCGGATAAGTGCGAGGGCTGGTGTACGCGGGGCGAGTCCCGGGTTCTTCGCTTCAGGGCCAAACACCAATAAAAAATTGATCATGTTTCCGAGTGTTTTTACTGCAATCTCAGCCGGTTCGAGCTCTACCTTCATAAATTCATGCCCAAAATACTTGACTGTTATGCGTGTGCGTTTAGTATCCATTCGTGGGTGTTTCCCACGGACGGTTCTCACTGTATGGATACGAGATTTTACGCATATTCTCGCTTGCCCATCGCATTACAGCCGAGAAGATTCCTATCGATGCGCCTTTGGTAGCCAGCACTGCGAGATGATCCGTTAGATACTCGTCGTATCGACAAACTTCTCTGCAGTTTCTTTTCACCTTCAATTGCCTTGGGCGATTGGGAAATCCAACGACGAGCGGCAACGATAAATTCCTAAGAAACTTGACCATAAATAGAATCGAGACAAAAATAAAAATGCAATTTTGAATAGGGCCCGGGGCATTTGGAAGTAGAAATTTTCCACGATATCGCCGGCCGATCGAAATAGAAAAGTCTTGGCTCATTTGTGCCGCTCATTGCCGAGGGCAATGATCAACCGACCAAATACATGTTTCATTCATACTCATTAGGGAAAAAATCTCGTTGCCAGGAAAACAAATCTATCTTAGTAAATAATGTACCAATGCATGTACGTTTTTGTGGTCATCCGAATTCCACAGACCCGAAAAACAATACTACACACAATCTAAAACATTCATCGAGTGTCTCTCAATCTCGGACGCAGCAGGAAATTTCTCTCATGCATCGAATACATTTACTTGCAACGTCGATCGATATTTTTTATTCAAAACGAACGAATATGCAATTGAGTTTATTCGGATGTCGTTAAACGGCGCCGTAAAAAAAAATACAAAACGTATTGAAAATTACTTTCAGTTCATATGGAAAGTTAACACGTAATGAGACATTTTATTGTTATGACGCTTGGGGAAACAATACACACCTTCATCTCGATGCGAATTCTCGTTCAGCAAAAACTTTGTCCGTGCGAACCTACTTCGGAATTAGCATACGATTTAATTATCCATAATTATGTATTGAATTCCCAATGTAGGTTCGTGTTCGCACGTAACCTGTCGGATGCCAGCCATGCGATTCAAGTTATTTTCGTGAATTCCACGAAGCTACGTGTTACAGCATCGTTGAAAAGACCGTTACAGATTCTATTTGTACCAAAAGGTTATCGACATAGTATTTCCAATCGAAATTTACCTCGGAAGTGTTCATCAACATAAATTTATCACAAAGGTCCAGTAGTTTTCAAATTTCTAGAATTATTTACGCGCAACTCCCGTTCAAATTTGGCTCAAACGACTCGGATTTTCTTGCCAAAAATTGCATTACACGGTAGTCTAGTGTCGAGTCTACGAAATTCTTTAATAAGATACGGCTCAAGAGATTGCATTTATATTTTTACCAATCGCCTAGACAGATAATTACAGATCCACTGGGAAATGGCAATATCTCCAATTCCGTTGGCATGAACGGATATTGTTCTACGAAGGTAAAACAAAATAACGAGAGAGCAGCTTGCTTATTCATCGTGTGGAAAATCGTATTTATTTTAGATTTTTTTTAGTCGACCAGTTGAAAAAATATGTTTTTTTTTTTTTTTGCTCCGAGTTTTATAAAGCTTGCATAAACGCCTGAACGTAGGCGCGCACAAACACGTGCCTAGTTGAGTACATACGCCTCTATCTCGCTCTTCCTCTTTCTCTCTCTCCCTCTGCCCCTCTCGCTCCCTCCCTCTGTTTCTCTCTTTCTCTGTACGGTTCGCTTCACGTTTCTGCTGTGAACCCTGCTGTACATATATTCGTATACATGCAAAGAAGAGTTTGCACGTACGATTGATAACGGGCAGCGGTGGCAGTGACCCATGACCCGGATAGAAAGTGGGAGGTTGAAAGAGAGACAGAGAGAGAGAGAGAGAGAGAGGCAGAGGGTCGCCAGAAGAGAGGAGGTGTACCGCGGCCGAGGGTGGCCGGAGACGGTTGGGGTTAGGGTAGGACGCTGCCACCCGCGATCGATTTACCTCTTCGGGGCATCTCACTCAGTTTCTTCTTCTCTCTCTTCCTCCCCGTTTTTTCTCTTTTCCCTTTCATCCTTCTTTCGGCCTTTTCTCGTACCGAGATAATGTTCTCCCCTTCTCGTGCCATAAGAGAACTACAACTCCCTTATCTTCGTCTATTATTCACAGTCTTATTATTAGGTTTTGATATACCTCGGGCCGAGCCAACCGAGTGGCAAAGATAGATGTTTCGGTAATTGAACGTGTGTACCAGAGATTTAGCCTAAAACATTCACTCCACAAATCAATCTCGTTCGTGGTATTAAACAACGTACAAACTAAACCAGAAATCTCCGAACGTTCCGATCATTTTTTTCTCTTATGGCTTACCATGTTGGTGGGTCATTCGAGATAATCGATTTATACTCAACTAGGCAGTCATTAGGATTATCGGGAAGGCGGGATATTGCTCCCAAAACCGGTGTTTCGGCATTCAATATTCATGCTAGACTAACAGATCCAATGATAAATGTCAAACCATCATTTTTATCCAACGAGAAGATAGCTTTTCTAATCGAGACTTTTTTTTGTTTTCAGTTTTCTAGACAAAGTTGCTATTGTAAAAAAACCGGACTACACGCCAACGGAACAAGTGAGTTTGTATCCTGAACGTCTTCACCTGGTTGTTTCTCAAGTTTTCTATAACTTATACCTTTGTCATGCTTTCAGGATATCCTGAGGTGTCGAGTTCTCACTTCGGGAATTTTCGAAACACGGTTTCAAGTCGACAAAGTTAATTTTCAGTAAGTTATCTCTGGACAATTGATTCTAAACGTTTTTTCTTCATGAGTGACCGATAGCCTCCGAAATTTTATAAAGAAGCACTTCTGCATAAGAAGAAAATGACTGCGTGCTAATTTTCCGCAAATTTTATGGTGGTCAACGAGGTTTTGATTCCGGTCTTGAAATTTTTTATATTTCAACAACAAACGATTCTTTTTAGTTTTCCATACCGATGAAATTCATTTTGTCCATTGACTCAGTCTCGGTTCGCCCGTACATGACCATTTTTTCAAAAATATTTCATTGGTTAATCGTGGCTCCAAATTTTTTAGCATGTTCGACGTTGGAGGTCAACGTGACGAGAGGAGAAAATGGATACAGTGTTTCAACGACGTCACGGCGATAATATTCGTAACAGCATGCAGTAGTTACAATATGGTGCTCAGAGAAGATCCAACTAAACTGAGACTCAGGGAGAGTCTTGATCTGTTTAAAAGTATTTGGAACAATCGGTAAGTCCCAATGGCCAACAGATTGTGTCAAAATTTTTCTTACGCTTTTTAATAAATCTTAATATTTTCGTTTATTCCACAGATGGCTCCGCACAATTTCTGTAATATTGTTTTTAAACAAGCAAGATCTTTTGGCGGAAAAAGTCAAGGCGGGTAAGCACAAATTGGAGGATTACTTTCCAGAATTTTCGCGGTATCAAACGCCGGTCGAACCCGGCGTAGTTGCCGATCCGACGGAACCACCGGAAGTTATAAGAGCCAAATATTTCATCAGGGACGAGTTTCTCGTGAGTATATCCATAGCAAAGATATGATTCAAACATTCTCACATGACTTTTCAGTGACCACAATAGATAAGTAGATGGGTCTCGTTAGTGAGTAACCGCAATGTTAAAAATAAAAAGGCGATTACCGCATTTTCGTATCTTTTTTCTCGATTTAATGTTTTTTTTATATATTTTTTATGATTCCAACGATTACTCGATAAAAAAACGATTGATGTCAGGAACGTTAATATTAAGTACGACAAGTTAAGTACCTTTTGCGTGAGTCATCGTGCCATTGATCGAGTCTCATAACAAAGTTTAAAAAGCGAGCATTGAGCTCGAACGAGATATGTTATGGCAATAAAAAATATTGAAAACCGAATGAAACTAAATAAAGAATATTGAAATTGATTTGCAGCGCATAAGTACGGCAAGCGGGGATGGCAAGCATTATTGTTACCCACATTTCACGTGCGCCGTCGACACGGAAAACATCAAAAGAGTGTTCAACGACTGTCGAGACATCATTCAACGTATGCACCTGCGTCAATACGAGCTCTTGTGACTTCGTTTCTACCTTCGTCTAGTATCATCGATCCATCTTCTCATTAATGTCGTGGAGTTGTCACCTTAAGTTACCAGCCAATATGCTGATAAAAACAAGTCAAACGGAGTGGCATCATACTTCCATCGCTTGCGTAAATCGTACCGTTGCACCGTTTGACAGACGTCTCAAACAGCAGCGGAGAAAAAATGGTGTGTGCCCGAGAGAGCGAATGAGAGCGAGAGAGAGAGAGAGAGAGATAGAGAGAGCAATGAAAGCAAAAAAAAAGATATAGCAAGAAGGATAATAAACAGGAATAATGAACGTCGATGAGGACTAGAATCAGGATTGTATCATACGACTATATGTGACACAGAATGTAGATGTCAACGGGTAAATGAACCTCCCTCTCGTGACTTTTCGATAAACGTCTACACGGATAAGAATATATAAGAGGAATGTGCACACAAGTTTTTGTGTGTAGTGTGTGTCAGTATGCGTGCGTGTGTCTGTGTGTGCAAACGCTTATCCCGGATTTAACCGACGGCGATGCCATATCGAATAGTCGATGGACGTGAAATGCTTGCCCCCTGCCCCTCTCCCGCCTTTTTCACTGACATATCGATTCGTGCGTCAATATTCTTTGGCCGTTTTTTCTCACCAGACATCTATTTATTCCTTTCTTCTATAAATTTGATTGACGAGCCCACTTTTTATTCCAATTTACTGTTTTAATCCTCGATCAGCTGGCAGACGAAATCTTGAGTTCAATTAAGTTTTTTTCTGCTTTTTAGTTAACAGCTCTCATGAAACTATTAAACCAATCAAATCTCAACTTTCTTTCATGTTGCGAGTTTTCGGTCAACTTTTCCTCAATCCGTGAGCTATCAATTGGAATTTAACGAGGCCTGGCATCTAAATATAGCGAAAAAGTAGTGAACCCGGATTTTAGTAATTTCGATTGTTACTGTGAATCGTTTTTTTTTAATTGTCATGAAATTCACCTTGATGCGTCCATTATCTTCGATGCCATCCGATTATTTGAGACATTGTTGCATTTGCTATTTTCCTATATCGAAGAACTTTCTTTTTCCGCTTCCAAAGGAATTTATGGTTATTTTTGAAATTTTTTTTTTTCATTGACTCCGGTCGAACGGAAAAGTATTATATCAAGTCGGAATAGCGTAAAGAATGGTATGCACGTTAATACTGACTCCTGTCATGGGACAAGAAAAGCAAGAAGAAAAAAATAACGAGAGAACTCTGGACATGGTTTCAAGCCTAAATTCTGTCAAGCTAGAGCCACGTTTATGTTGGAAAAAAATTAACTTTTGCTATAAATTTCTCATTACGATCACAATTGAAAAGCTCCTACAAAATAATTTTCAATTACGATTAACTTGTTGTTTTTATTGAATCTCCATTGGAGTTGATTGTGTCTCGTTTTTTCACAACGGTCTCGTCTACTAGAATCTCTATCGATCGATTTTGGGAAATTGCCTATTATATTAACTTTCGAATCTCATGAGCCATTGAAATAAAGAAAAAAAAATAGATCAAACCCGTTGTTCCGAGCCGACCCGATTGTGTCTTTTGACAGGAAGAGCATTTTGTAAATTCTTTTCTTGCATTATACAGTATTTTCTCATGCGGTTTGATCGTGTACAATTGAACGGTGTATGGAATGTGTACAGGGTAAAAATCCGCAAGATTCTGGTCTGATGATTCAGTCGCTATTATAATTTTGTAGACCCTTTCCCATGTTATGGATGCAACGGGAAAAATGTTTTCTCGATTTCTTTTTAATTGTCTCCACGCCGATCGGTTGATGAAAACTTTTGTTTTTTATTCACCATTTTTAACATTCATTCGGATAAGCACGCTCTGAAACTCGTTTTTTTTCACTACTCCTACGTTATTTCTTGCTTCGTATACATGAACCAGGAATATGTGTGTATAGATCTCTTTACCCATACATGTTACATATTAATTCCGCTATTTCTTGTGCGAAAACTCGTTTTAGTTATGAAAACCTATTTTATGTTCGATTTAACAGATTTTAATAGAGCTTTCGACGAAATTATTAAACTAGTCGTTATTCTATTTTCAAAATCATTTTCCTATCGTGGTCACTTGCTCGAGAGCTAAGATATAGAACGAATTGTGGTGGAGGAATAGCGATAAACAACTCTTGAGTTCGACCTCGTGCAATTCTCCAATCTCCGCTACACCACACTGGCACTTTTATTCGCATAATCGTATCATTTCCGAACGCATGTTTCTTTTGATCATTTGACCAACGGGCCAACTCTTTTTTCTCCGTAAATCGTATATTTATTCGACGTATTCTTTTTAACCTCGATCTTGCAATCCGAACTTTGTTGAGGGATTTGCGCAAATTGTCATTTTTTTTTCACATCATCGCTACTTTCTTCCGTCACACCAGATCCAGATTATATTTAACTCAAAATAATCGAAAGAAAATTCATTTTTTATTTTTTCAATTTTCTTTTTACAACCGTTGAGAAAAATGGAGAGATCGTGTGTTGTAAGTTCGCGAATTCGTTTCACGCATCAAGCTTTTTGCCAAAAAATTTGTCAATCAGGTAAAAAAAGTGGGTAATCTATGAACCTAAAAAAACCCATTGTTGAGATTATTTTGAGTGTGTGAATCGTCTAGATTTTGAAAAATGAAACGATACGTCGGATCATGCATGAATATACGCTCTACATGGAAACGATAAATTTGGCCAAATGAACGGATAAGAAAGAAACCAGTCGATTTGCACACATATCTTCATGTAAACAATAAAAGCACATATGTCGCAAGTGCGCATGTTTAATTATACGTATAATGATTAGTCTGCTATTAATATATACGGACGACGAAGCCACAGATTGTAAATTTATTTATACTATACAAAAATACTTATTTTAATGGTTTCAGTAATGAAATAACAAGAAAATAAAAAGAATCACATATGAGAAATCACGTTTTTTTTTTCGATGAGCAAATACAATTTTTAAAACCAATTAATTCTTCGAATATCTGCATTCGATGAGCACAAATAGTGAGCAATTTAATGATTATAACTGGCGCTCATTGTAACGTTATGTAATAAAATAATAACGAAGAAAAACTGGAAAATCATAAAGTAATCCGACCGTCAGATTAACGAAAAGGAAAAAATGAAAAAATGTATTACTGTACGAAATGGTACATTTGAAAAAAACTGTTATTATTGCAATATTATTTCCTTTTTCCTTACTGTGAAATCAAATATTATGGCACGTTATTGTTTCTAGGAATTATTTTTATTTTGACGTACTCTCTTCAGCCGACCTGATCGAGGGTCCGATAGTGCAATGTTACGAATCCGAAAATTCATAGTTGGTTATCCCTATCCCCTGACCCATTGACGCAAGTGTAAATGACGCGAAGCAAGCCCTGAATTGCGATTTATAATATTATCCATAGACAAATAAAAAAGAGTATATAAATGTAAATTGTCAATGGCATTGTTACCAAATTACTTAATATACGAGCGAATGGAAAATAAAATCCTGCTAAGAACCGTATATGATTGTTAGTATGTGTCGATGTATGAGCAAATGTCATTTGAAAATATGAAACAAAGATTTGAATCAGAGATTATGAAGCAAAGAAACGTGTAATTAGTATTCAACGATTCGACGACTAAAGAACCAGACAAAAAATGACAAAAAACATGAAACAACGTATATAATAATATAATACGCGCCGATCGCACAAGTATCCTGCTTTACGCCCAGAAGTGCAAATAAATCGTCTACGTTTAATGCGCGTAAGTCGTGTACTACGCATATGCACTTTTCTATGTACAGTCAATGATGATTGTGGTTAAACGAGCTTTCAACGAACAAAAGCTGAAACGAATAAAACAAAACAATTAAAAATCTCAAAACGTTATAAAACAGTATTCGGTGTGTGTCGTATTAATGGTTGAGAGCCGGCGAATTCGTAAGAAAGAATAAATCTATATAAACAAATAGCCGTATTAAATCTAGTAAACCGAACAAAGCTCGTTTGCGATACAATAGGTCCATATGGTCAATTTCAAGTCGACAAACTCAAATATGACCGTAATACATATTCCGTTTTTTCGTGTATTATTGCTCGTATGCCTGAGAGATAGTATGAACGTGAAATGCGAGAGAAAGAGACAATTACTGTGTGGAAAAAAATGTTTATTATTGAATATTATATATAAATATATATATTGCTTCGCAAGCAACAATCATCGGGTAACTCTCGTTGTGCCACTGGAACCGAGAACAATTTAAAACAACGCAAAAACAAAATAATAAGCAATTCAGTGAGACTTTAGCACGACATGATGGAAAAATACAAAAAATAAAGAATGAGGACAAAAAAAACACACACAATATTTGAAGACATTTGAATATTAATTATTGTCAAAAAGGAGGGAAAAATAATGAAGTAGGTAATTTGTGATTTTTTCGTTAGCGCGTGTGCAATTAGTACGCTTTTCGTATAGTGTACCGCACGCTCTATTCTTACTCATCATTCATTTTTTGCCAGGTTATGATCGTCGGTCGATTTATCCATTTTTTATTATCGACATAATCATAATTATTATTATTATTCAATATTATTGTTATCATTACCATCATTGTCATTGTAAATCGTCACGAATTATCTCTCGCGCACTATTTTATCGATAGAAGTGAAAATCGTCGATAATCCGTCTGAACACATGTGTATATTTTTTACTCTGACGCGCGAACAATATGAAAGTCATTGAGAGAGGCGGATAAAAAAAATCAAGTTAAAATTTAGATGTCACGGAATTCTCACTGTGTAACGTGTATATTGCTGCTACGTAAAAATCATGCAGATTAGTGAAAAACTATATGAAAGAAAAAGATAAGGGATTACGGTCTCGTAAGAAGATAAATAAGTATCCCGCATTTCAAACGACCCAACCGTCGTTTTTATTTTGTCATGTTATTCAAACTATGACACGAGACGGAAAACCGAATTTAGCAAGCCAGTTTGGTACAACGTACAACGTTGACGTAGTCGAGACTCTTTGATCGTCGACGGTGACGTTAGACGACGCTTTTTATCGCAGCGACTAAAACCACCAGCGAAATTGCTTAGTATTTCACGAGACTACGTACGAAGCCTCCGGTCTACGACAAATTTCGTACTAACCAATAGAAAATTTCGGTGCATTAAATACTGAGGAAAACGTGGTGTTTTTGTTTTGTTTTGTTTTTTTTTCTCCTAACGAGAATATCGTAGTTTTCATGGCTCTCGAAGGAGATGTGAAATCATAAGTCATTCGTTGTTATATGATCGTTACTCTGTTATGTCCAGTTTAATGTCATTCATTCGCGATTGCTATATTTCGATTAGTTGTGAAAGAATTTATTATTAGCAAATATCATCAATATTGCCATTGTAACTGTAATTATTATTATCATTATTATTAACACTAATATTAGTTTTATTTTTATTACCACAGCTATCTCTCGTCGGGTTAGTTGTGATGTAGCTTCGTAGGAAGCAACAAATGAAAACCAAGTCAAAAGATAAAGAATTCCGTATACTCCCGAAAATGAATGTGTGGATTGATTTCGTATGTTGGTCAAAACTGAATGCTCTTACATGTACATTCATATATTCACTTAAATATATACAAATATGGATATATCTATACACGCGTATATACACGGACCCATGCACACATACACACGCACATCAACATGAAAAAAACGTTATATTTCGCTCCAATGAAATTATACGTATCAGTAACGGAGCTTACTGCGGTTAAGCATTTGCAAGAGAAATAATCGTTTTTAAAATCATCCCTATGCTCACTCGTTCGTCATTGGAACGCGAAAATATAACGTTTACATTTGTCCTATCATGCTAGAGCAACATTCATCATTATGGTTATTCATATCCCGCGTGGTCATCCGTTCAAGTCGAGAATGGAGGAAAAATAAGATCAATTTTTATCCACCTTCACATGTGTAAAGCCCACTGAATTTTTCAGGTCAATTCCGATGATAAAATTACGTCCGTTAGATAGAATGAAAAACTAATGAAAAAAAAAAAAAACAATAAAATAAATAAAAACACGTATATTAGAGCGTCAAGTTTTAACGTAATTATTCGGATTCTCTCTGCAAATGTTCGTCATACACATGTATTTGTCGTTCGTACCGGAAATACATATATAGAAAAAGAAATGAAATAATCGAACGAAATACCCGCTGGAACCAGGTCCCGTGATTATTAATGTGCAGGCCCAAATGTATCATAACGTCATACACTCGGGTGAGAAAACTACATGAGCTTCATATTCATTTGTTCACTTTTTCCAAACGAAAGTCATGCGAGGACTTTTGGAAGAGCTCGCGTTTCCTCGCGCTTATTATTCTTATGGGAAATCGACGGGATTCGATGCGCGACTTTGAGTTGATTTTCGACAACTGTGGAAAAAAATTCCGTGTCAGAGTAACAAATCTTATTTCGTTTTGTCGCGTCGATCAATCGGAAGAGGAAATGGTTATCGTGAGACCTTGGATTATAGAAAGATAAATATCGTCGGAAGTTTGCATCATTATTACGATTCGACTCGATTCCGACTGATGAGTACAATTCCCTGAATTTCAGCCGAGACTAAATTATCAATTTTCGTTATAAATGAGAAATAATCGAACAACATCGTACTGCATAATGATGGGTCGAAGAAAATCAAAGTATAAAGTTGATATGGAATCGTTACCTCTATTGAATTATCTACATGAATTATATTACGTATCGTTGTTATCATCAATATTATTATTATTATTCCCGTAAGCCAAAAAAATTGACGATTCGTTCACGGGCTTTTTGAAGGGAATGTTTGGGATAAATTGAGCAAAGACTCGGAGAGTATAGTAATGAAATTGCTGACTGAAGAAATTTTAGACGAGTGTGACTAGTTGAGGCAAATTTTTTTTTTTTTTTTGTCTTTTGAACATTTGCTCTTTACGGATTCTTAGAGAACTTGTGGAAAGGTGAGAAAAAAGTTGAAGAAATGCCCGGATCTTAGACATGTATCGATGATTTTTCGTGACTTTTTTTATTCGAGAAATCGAATCGATGTGAGTACGAGGTTCCGAAAACCTGTATACGTATCCGCGCGCTTTCCATTCGGAGGGATTAAGTCAGATGGGAGTAAAAAATGAATCTTTCGAAAAGACGAATGCGTGCACAAGAGCACGCACGTGCGGGTTCCCGGTGTATGTACGTGAGTATATATAGAAAAAAAAGGAAACGCGACTGTCAGATATAATTTATTATACGATGGATACTTCAAAATATGTTTGTGCCTGGAACCCGCCAACAATAATATTAAATCGTCCTCGGCGGGAAAAGTCGAACGTGTAAAGCATTCATCCCTCGAAAAAAACAAAAACAAAAGTATAGAGTAATAATGAGAGGAATATCAATGATGAAATCCAACAGCGCGAGGAACGAGGAGGGAAGAATAACAAGCATGTAGGACGAGAGCCCCATCGTTCGTATAAGTCGTAAGAAAAAAAGTATAAGGAAAGAAAATTCCTCCTTTTGCCGTTAGTTGTCTGTGAGAAGAAAAAAAAATAAGTATATCGTCTTTCATAAGAGAAATAAATTTAAAAAATTAAATAATCTAAATAAGCGTGCTATATTGTGTGGTATGAAGATATGATGGCCGCGGAAAAAGGAGAAAGATACGAACACGATTCTATCGAGTATGAGCCGTGTGTATTGTTTTCCATTTATTTGTGTTTGTTTATTTTTTTTTCAATTCTTTTCGTTTTCTTTTATACTCCGCGGTGTACCGAGATAGAAAAAAAAAAGCTTACCAGAGTGGAAGATAAGTTACCAATCGGGAGTGTGTTCCGGAAATCCCATCCCTTCCACGATCCCTATACGATCATCCTCAATTCGTCGTTGCGTGTATCTTTAGCGTGTATGTTTAGATAAGAAAAAAAAATACACGTCAAGTGAAACTAAAGTTACGTGCGAAAATGGAGTTAAAAAATTAATATTATAATAATAAAGATACGTACCATTACGAGATTTAAACAATTTATCAATAATTCTATTTAGGAACGAATAACACTTCAGACACACATCCACTCACACACGTCAAATGAAAAAAAAAGGAAATCGACATATAACCACGACCCAAATTTCAAACTCAATCGATTTTACGGATATAAAGAGGCGATTGTATCTGACAATGTATCGATAAAAATTGTTAGAAATCAATAACGAGATATTTCGATCCCACCAAACAATTCTCTCTGATTTATCGTATAGATTTGCAATATATGTAATATATTTGTCACGAAAGATTTTTCGAGCCAGAGAGAAGCGACTATGTCTGAACGATTCGTATTTAGTTTCACTCGATCCTGACTGAACGAATTTTTCGTCTTTGCCCAATTTTTAGCTGGATTTGTATAACAGAATATATATATATATAAATTCAGTATTGACAAAGACCACTTGGGAGATCATTCATAATGAAAAAAGGAGAAAGGAAGAACTAAGTTGAATCAGAGAAAATTCCGGAGCAATCCTCAGGTGTTTGCAGGCGGTCTGGTGCATAAAAACTTGTTCTTACCATTCGCCATTCGATTATGTGGTCATGGCATAGGCATCGTAGATCAAATATTAATAATAAATAACTAAATAAATAAATATGCGTATACGAATATACATGTATATAAATGTGGAGATAAATACGTTTATATTCGTATACAGCATGTGCATATGTGTCATTAAATTAATTGCAAGCAAATGGAAAAATCAGTGTGTGGTATGCATGTGAGAATTAGCTGAGAATGTATGTGAATGCGAGCTGGGTTTCTAGATTACGAGAGGGAATAACAAAAGATAAAACAATTAATAAATCATTCGAGAAAACAACAAAAAGTAACCAAAAAGATAAAAAAATATTTCATTCTCATTCTGTGATGACTGTCTGAATATAAAATGTTCACATCAATTTAAGATAATAGATGATATTGATAAATAAATTTTAAAACTAGCTAATAAAGATACAATCGACAGTTGTTGAATGTACCAACTGCGCAAAAATTAAAACAAGATAAAATAAATACAAATATGAAAGATGAACAGAAATTCAAGAGGGAGAATGCCTTCGGTCACGTAAGACGAACGAAGCGTACATGAATACGTAATTTTTCAAATAAAACACGATCACGAGCGCCAGGGCAAAAATAGACTCGCAGGGATAAAAAAAAAAAGACGAAAATATGAGACAACAGAACAATGAGGAGCCGAACAAAATAATTGAAAGGAAAATTCACCTACACCACTATTAGTACTACTACTACAACAACAACTACTACTACTACTACTACAACTACTACTACTATTACTACTACTGCTATACCTGGGACGCAGAGGAAAAAAAAAGTTCTCAATGACAACAGCAAAAAAATGAGAGGAGAGAGAAAAAAGAAATAAGGGAGAGTACGATTTATACATACATTGTATAAGTTAGTCATTTACCTTTGCTTTTGGGAATATCTAGGAGTTTTATGTATGAATTATTATGTGTAATTTAACAAAGGAGTCGAACATATTACGTATATAAATATTATGATGAGAGCAAGAGAAATAAAAATAATTCAAATGAAAGGAAATGGAAGAACTTTAAAGAAAAATGTGTGAACGCTGCAGAGCCACTGTATCATACGTTTGTGTAACTAAAGTATAGAAAACAACAAAATCATACGATTATAAAACTATAAAGATACAATAAATACTTACCGTATGTCTTATATAAATGATAATCGTCTCTGTGTTTTGGTCATTGTTATTTTTCATCTACTCAAATATTTGACCATCGGTTATCACGCAAATGACAGTCATCTACCAACTTTTGAGATATTCCATGAACTTTCAATCATTAGGGGCTTACATACACATTGACGTAGCATCCTAGCAAAAACTGAATGATTGCTTGGAGATTCTCTGTACTAAATATTATTCTCAAGTTTGCAGAGAGCATCTCGATGTTCTTGCATCTGGCAAATAGAGCTTATCGGAACGGATATGGATGGAGAGAGACTGTCTAATAGAAATAGTTTCATTAATTAATCTCTTAAGTGTATGTGAGCCTTTAATTTTTTTCACGTTGAATTTTTGTATTTTCTTTTTGACAAGAACACTAATGTTTTCATGACAATGGAGGACTAAGTTATTCGAAGCTCGCATGAAAGTTTTTTCACGATGTGACTGAGCCGTGAAAATTTATCTCTGCTCATACAGGTTCACGCGTTATAAGATTCGGAATACACTAACATGATCTGATTCATTCATTTTGACAGGAATAAAATGAAATTATAATTTTCTACTGCTTTTCGGGTAAAACGAGTGACTTCGAATTGCAATTAAAAGATTTGAAATATTCTTGTGCAGATTCAAGGGTCAAAAAATTCGTTTGAATCTTTGACAGAAAGTTCTTCAGCTCCCTACAAAACAATCCGATACGTTGCAGGCGAAAAGTATCTTTCAAAATGTTGCTGTCGTTCGTTCAAACGTATATTAGGTTTTGGAAAAACTATATAAAATGTTGAGGGTGAAAATTCAATAGTACCTTCATCGTAATTTGCGTTTTTTCAATTTTCTTTATTTTCCAATGAAGCGGTTATCAAGACACTGGAACTTCAACGACGATTTGAGACAATCAGTCCTATCGAAGGAATTCATCATTGTAGAAACGTTGCTGGACTCATTCATCCACGTGCAGTATTGTGTCTCTTCAAGTATGTCAATTGTGCTGTTGCCTCGAGTTTTGCAAGTTCCGCTACGATCGGTGCCATTTGTTGTACGTGATTCTGATAGTTAGAGCCTGGAACACAGCCCGGAAAAGTCAGGATTTCATGTTTGTAGTCCTGTTAAAGGCGAATCTTCATTATTTTTTTTCACATACCTGAACCTATTCTTTTTTGACCATAGGTCACTTTACCATCGAATTGATCCAGGGGAACTTTAATATCCGGACCTACTTGTTGAATTGTCACGTTTAGATGATCTTCGATCTCCGACAAATACTGCACATAAAAATGAAATATTCGAGGGTTCGGTCATGTAGATTGAAGATTCTATTACCAGGAGCGAAACGTCGGATCTCGGACATGTTTCCGTCTAAATCTTAGAAATCTGTATCCCGAGCCACCTTCGGGTTTTGTTAATTTTGGGGCTTCCATTTTATTCTATTTGGAGATTTCGTTTACCAGGACGCAGGGAAAATTCTTTAATTTCTATTTAAATGGACCAAATTTTTTTTGTCTATCTGGAATATTCGAATATCAAGTTTATACACACCCTGGGTTCGTTGTACCAGACGCAGCATCCGCCTTGATCCGTGAGGTTAGTATTGCTGCAGTTGCGGCCTCGAGACGAACACCATTCCCCATGATACCAGACTTTTTCCGGGACATTGCTGACGAGAGAAATAGCCAAGCCCATACGTTCAGCACGACCGACTCTTCCGATACGATGGACGTAATTCGATTTCTCATCGGGTAAAGTTATGTTTATCACTATAAGAAATAACGTTCGATCAGCTTCGCGTGTCCATTGAGAAAGAAATAGCAAAGGGTTTTCGTAAAGTAAAGATTCGTACTGAAAGGCAATCCAGTTATATCCAAGCCTCTGGCAGCGACGTCCGTGCATATTAAGAACTTGACTTCCTGCCTCTTAAACTTTTCTAAATTAGCTTTCCGCTCCTGCGGTTTTCTATCACCGTGCAAACAAACACACGAGAATTCGTTGCCTCCGGTTTGCTTCAAATAACGTTCCAAATTATCGCAGTCAATCTTTGTTCGGCAAAAAAGGAGAGCTCGGTCCATTTTATGCTCCCTTATTGCACGCACGCAATATTCTCCTTTTAGGATTTTCGCTGCTTCCGAAAGAGTTTCTACAAAGTCATGATAAGAACGAAGCGTTAGAATCTTTAATTTGTTCTTCGTGGCATTCATACGATTGTTCGCTTTGCCGTTTGGCAGAAACTCGTTCAATTTGTTACGTTTTTGCCTTTTTTCTTCCTAACGAGAGGATTAATTTTTTTTTTTAGATTCACAAATCTTAATTGTGTAGAACTTGATTAAGTATTAATCGAATATTCAATTTAGTCACCTGCAGTGTTGTTGCCACGTTTGTCGCGATAATGAACGCCATCAGTCTCTACATGTCGGGTTAGGTTAGCCCACGTTTTATCCGTTTGAGGATCAACGATCACAACAACATGATGGACGGTTTCAGGAACAGAATCTTCTCCCTTGAGATCCACCCAAGTTGGGAAGTGCATTAGACGTTCCTGAAAATCCAAATTGATATTCTTATAATGAGTTAATCCATTTGTATTAAATCTTGATGTGTTATGAAGGCAAACCATTTACCGCCATTTTTTTGACTTCGAAAGCATGTAACGTTGCGGAACAAACGACCATTTGTAATCTTTTTCCATCGTTTGTTATTTTAGGTATTTGCCTGTGAAGTCTATCGATCATTTCGGTGTACCCTTGTTTCAAAAGACCGTCAGCTTCGTCGAGAACGAAAAATCTACATAAAGGCGTGAATTAAATTCTCGTAGAATTATTGTTGGAAAAGTGATTTTTCCTATAATTGTTAACCTGCAATTGGTCAAGGACAAGTAACCACCCTGGATAAGATCTTCGAGACGTCCTGGTGTTCCAACGACAATATCGACTCCTGAATTCAGAACGGCTATTTGTTCTTTAACGTTGACGCCACCGACCACAAGCAGTTCTTTGACCGATGGATTTTTCACGTGAATTTTGAACTATCGAAAAATATAGAAAAATCGGATTAACTCTTGATCTGATGGGATCGTCAGTGACGATTCTTGGGTTTCCTTACTTTCTGTATTTGGTTGTAAGTCTGTTCAGCAAGCTCGCGCGATGGTTCGATGATAATTGCTTGAGGGGCATTGTTCAGAGGCTTCGAGTTTGTATCGCGACTTTGACTAGAATTAACAGGATTTGCAATAGTTAGATTCTTAGGAGCAGCCCCGACTGCTACGTAACCATTCGGAGGTCCGTGCTTGAAGGGCTGTGTTCCGAAATTGAACGACATCTCAGCGTTTTTCAAAACAACTGCTGGATAAAAAGCTTGTCCTTTCTGTTGAGGATTCAAGGTGAATGCTTGCCCAAGGTCCACGCCATTCTTTGTGAAACGAATTTCCCCTTTTTCCAGATCCAAAAGGCATCCAATGACGTCGTGCATACCAAAAGGCTCCCCGTAACTGTCAAACTGTTTGGCATTCGATTTTTTTCCTGTGCCACCAAACCCAAACCCAAATTTGTCTGTTCCCAAGTCCAGATTCGCCTGTAAACAGACACCAACTTATATTGTTGATTACCAAACATAAGTAATGATATCATCAGAATTTAGCCTTCAATTCATTGTTTACGCAAATCCGATTTCGCACCTGAGACGTTGACCATCCCACTCTGCACAAGCCTTCATCGGTAACAGTAGCTTCATAAAAAAATTTGCCTTCACCCTGAACTCCTTTATTGGCACGGCAACCGTGCCATTCCCGTTGTTCACGACTCTGGCAACGCAAGCCATCGGGCGTTACAGCCATGGCTTTGCCTCTGTCAAACAAACTCAGTGCCCACTGAGTTGCTGAGTCATAATAAAGTTTTAATCAAACATTATTAATTAAAGTTACAATTGTCAAGTTTCAGAAAAATTATTCCAACACTTCATCAGCGAATATTGAGCTTTCGACAGTACCACTTTCTTAAGAGAAATGAATAATACCTTGAGGAGCTCGAGCGGTGGATTGCAAAGAGCATTTTCCAGCTTCGATGTCTTTCAGAGTTTCCCAGACAATTTGAAGTATAGGGAGACAGAATGCTCCTGTTTTGCCACTTCCAGTCTCTGCGGCCATCAGGACATCCCCGCCACCCAGAATCAATGGAATGGCTTCAGCCTGAACATCTGTCGGGAGCCTGTCATGATATTGAATAAAATTGTCTGCAATGAAGACTCAGGAACACATAGAAACTTGAAAGATTTGATCTCAAGTTCAGCATTATATAAAGAACCATAGGAGATAGAGCTCTGTGACAATGTCGGAGACCTTGTTAATGCTTGTGGAAAGATATCTAACAAATCGATACACAAAAATGTGATTTTGAAATACTTACATCCATTCCAGTTCTTCCGTGGCTTTGGCTATCTCAGGCAGAACTCCCATCTCTACAACATTGATTGATTGATGAGGGTATTGGATTACAAAGAATTAACGAAAATCTGATATTACCTTCAAAAGCTGCCATCGTGAGATCTTGTATTTATAATAAATCCGGCACTCAACAATAGCATGCAGAGGTTAAGCCGGCTCACCGTACCGACGACGAGAACTCCGACCGTATGTCATCACGCATGAAATGTCAGATGGACTCTTAAGACAGTTACGAAATCGACCGCCTTCGCCGCTAGTTATGAAATGGCGGGAAAATTCGGCTTTGTTTAAATAGTATTTTCATAAATGAGGTCGCATTTAGATTTTCTCCGTTTCCTTTGCACATACCTTCAAAAATTTGCGAGATTTTCGAACGTTATTTGAGTATGTTAGCATCTACGATATCAAGATGTGTGGAGAATCCGCAAATAATTCAGTATTCAATTATTTTTTATGGATTATTTTACGTAATTATAATCTCAAGATTACTTGCGTCTCTTCTGATGAATAATAATAACGATCAAGGGATTAGAACAAACTAAAATCTCGGAAATATTTAAAAAAAAAACAAAAAAGGACCATTTTCATGTCGAAACTTCACGGATTACTGGATGCTTCTTTTCCTTTGACCTTGAATAGAGGCCACTAGTGTCGTTTTCTGCCGCCACCCCTCTGACCCCGTGGCCAAGTGTTGGAGCAGGTGTCGTTTGATGGCGTTGTGGCGCGCGACGCGAGAATATACGCATCGAAAGTCACGTCGTAAAAGTCGTAAAAAACAAAAAAAATGTGTCGTAGTGGCGGCATGCCGCTAGATTCGACCAGAGTGTATGCTGTTTTGTGCGGGATAATTTTCTTGCGTTGATTGAAAAATGTCGTACTCCCGCCGTACGCACATAATCGTCAGAATATTTTTATAGCGTCGAGCACCTTCGTTCGTAAATAATAATTCATCGATATATTGAAATAGAATATATCTATTTAATAAAAAAAAGAACCGGACGAGCGAATGAAGATCTCTGTCAAAATAGAAACGGAAGACGAGGATGTCAGTTGCATGAAAAAATCTGTGGCCCATTCGTCGTCTTTTGGTATTGGTCACGACATGGCGGGTTTTCGGGATGAGGACAAATCTCTGTTTCCTGTACAGAGTATATCCTCAATTGTGCAAATCTTCCAAAATCAATTGGAAAACAGCAGTGAACCCGATCTAGCGCTTCTCTCGATTCTCGTCGGTGCTGTTGAAAATTCCTTAACCTGTAACCGTACTTTCGCCTCACAGGAGAGTACTGTTTACGACGAGCCCAAACTACCAGCAGTTGAATATCATATTGCCGAAGCGCTTTACGATAAATTTCACGCCGTTGTTAAAGGAGCCGTTGATCTTACTGTGTATGACAGTAAATACGCTACGAGAGACCTCGTTAAAAAAGTGTCCGACGTAATATGGAATTCACTCACCAGAAGTTATTACAAAGATCGTGCGCACTTGCAGAGTCTTTACAGTTATTTAACAGCAAACAAACTCGATTGTTTTGGCGTTGCTTTTGCCGTCGTGGCCGGCTGTCAAGTTTTGGGCTTCAAGGATGTTCACCTGGCCATGTCTGAGGATCATGCTTGGGTAGTATATGGCGAGGATGGAACCGAAACCGTTGAAGTTACTTGGCACGGTACGTTCATTCTTTAAAAAAAAGGTTTACCCTATATCCTTACAATCCCAACCCAACAATCAGAATTTATCAGACAATATGTTTAAAAAATCCCAAAGATTCTGGAAATTCAAAAAATTATCACCATGCTATTATGAATTTTTTTGACCAATAAGAAAACCAGAAAAATTCATTCTGCCGACACGGGTTTAACCCCAATTCCATACATTTTTTTTGTGCCTCGAAACTATAAAACCGGGTCATTCGTTTTGACTGCAATTGCCAAGCACTAAATGTCAGAAATTAATTTTAAAACTCGTTAAAGTATATACTTGCAAAAGTGAATTCGTTATGAATAAAAATTTCATACAATTTTCATTTTATTAATGAGAACCAAATGAACATAACCAGGCAAAGGTAACGAGGATAAGAGAGGACAGCCAGTCGAAGCAGGAGTGGCTTCACGTTCGTGGCTCTACGTAAATGGTCAAGCCGTAGTTTGTACAAGAGCAATGGAAGTAGCGACGATAGTATCAGCCATAAATCCTAGTCTTAGCGCAACGGCAGATGCCGCAGAAGTTGCGTTGTTGCAACAAGAACTTTTGTGGCTCTTGTACGACCTTGGGCATTTGGCAAAGTATCCTATGGCATTGGGTAACCTGGGAGACTTGGAGGAGGCTGCACCTACACCTGGACGACCGCCAGCAATTGATTTGTTCCAGGTAGGCTTAAAACTTGTAGGTTAAAACTTGTTGAAGCACAAAAAAGCTAATATGAGTTGAATATTTAAATGAAAATGTTTGGAATTTATTCAGGAAGCAATACGTTCGGCAAGGAAATATTACGGAAATGCCCATGTGTATCCGTACACATATCAAGGCGGCTACCTGTACAGACACGGCTTACATGCAAATGCTTTGTCGTCTTGGGCAGATGCGGCGGATGTTTTGAGAAAGTATGTTGAAATTTGATTAAGGTTAAAGATCCTTTGCTCATATAAATGGCGATCGAATATGATGGAATATTTTTCAGATACGATTATTCCCGAGACGATGGAGAAATCTATAAGGAATTATTGGAGATAGCAAACGAACTGATACCGCACACAGTGAGGGCCGACGAAAGGTTATTAAGACAGCCGCGTTGTTTTGCGTATTTGTTGCGATTTTACGACGGCATATGTCAATGGGAGGAAGGAGCGAACACGCCGGTACTCCACATAGGTTGGGCGAGACCGCTCGTTAACACGATTTCAAAGTTCGACGCGAGTATTCGCGCTCAAGTGGTCATCGAGTGTTACGATGTGGACACAAAACCGGAGGATGATAAGCCTCACGGACACAAGCGTGACACGTGTGCCGACGAATCGTTGAACAACAATAACAACAACAATAACAATTATTGTGAAACAAAAGAGCGTGGCAGTACCGCGAGGGATTTGATAAAGAGCCTCGAATCGAAAGTAACGGGAAATCCAGCCCCGATGCATCCGGGAATTCAAGCGCTTACTGCGGCGTGCAGTGAAAAAATTCTCAACAGAGATTACCTTTTGCAAGGAGATGGCGAGCCATTCGTTGCTCCGCCGGAAAACTCTTTGCCACCAGCGCCATCGACTTCGCAGGAGAATAACCTCGATCAGGAAGTCGAGTTGGACATGGAAGATGAGAAACCGAAAATCATTCTCTACAGTCAAAAGATGAAAGGTCTTAAGGATTTACTATTGGCAGAGAAACTAAACACTCATGCTATTTCACTTCAACTTACGGCACAGAGTCAGGTACAAATCGGTAAAAAGCTCCGAGGCAGCGAAGATGTCGGGGTGAGTCAACGTCCTAAAAGGACACGTCGCGATTAGTTCTGAATAGAATAAGCTTTTCGACTATCCTCCTGGTCCTCGTGAGACACTCAATGAAAATTGTCTTTTCTCTTTGTCGCATCATATGTCTCTCGATGGGATTGTTGTTCTCTGCTTCGGTACACAGGAGCGGAGATCACCGTGGCTCACGGTGATCCCCATTGAAATTGTTCATATTACTCGTGGAATCTCGGGAAATTCTTGCCCAAACGAATTTATTCAAAATCCTTGCAGTTGTTTCTCTCTGTCCAGCTCTACGGAGGCCCAAGAGAGATAGAGAGAAAGAGAGAGAAAGAGATTCTTTGTCACGTCTTCTATTTTTTTTTAACGAGGTATTCAGTCGAAATATTTGATGCCTGATTTAAAAACTTATACATAGTTGACCGCATTATACACATTTACCCATACGAGGTATTTCATCTCATGGTGCTAGTCGTTTAGCATGCAAAAAAAAACAAACAAAAAACTCATAATTGTGCTATCCGACCTGTACAATTATATTATATGGACGATACGAATTGCATCTGAAACTTACGCAGCCAGTACGGAAACGAAAAAGCGAAAAAAAGCATGTTTTACGATATAAGTTTACGATATCCATCGTCGTTAAGTGTAACTAGGGTAGAGTGTAGGCATATGAGCAAAATGTGCGTAGAAAAGTACAAAAAAAAACGTTTTATCTTTATATAAGTTGAAAGAAAATATTTGGAACAGTCTCGGTGCTCGTGTCTCGTCCCACATACAAGGAGGTCCTCATCAGAGCCGACAATGGCAGCCATGTTCTCGAAATTAGGCACATTTCGTTGCCACCTTTCTCATTTTTTCTTCTCAATTTTCATTCACCGCCGAAGTACGGATGATCAGAGTGTTGTATGAATTTAAAGTTTATACGAGACCATTGGGCATCGTGGTTATTTATATTAACGATAAAGAAAACGAAGGAAAAGAAACAAAATTGAAGAATAAAACGATCGCGATGTTCATCCACGAATATCCATCGATTATAGATGTTAAAACTCCTGTATGTCTAAGCTCTTGTTGCACCGTTTGCTTATTTATTGATTCAAAGTTGTTTCATATAATCTATTGCACTATTAATTACGACTGATTAGAGTGGTCGTTATTACTGTTTTTTACGCAGTAGTGAAAGATTCATTTTTTCATAGATGTTTTTTTCTCTGTTGGAATGACGAGCTTCATTCGGTCTAATATCGTGTTGAACCACGACATTCCACTATTTAAGTGGTGCAAATTAATTTTAATCATTTTACCAGAAGGTATATTATCGACATGTAGTGCCCGCTTATTTTTATAATTATTTATTTCCAACGTAAACGTTTAAGCAAACTATTTATCAAGCTTTTGTTTAAAATCATTTCCAACGTGTGGAAAAAGATGAAACAATGCGATTTTGTACGCATATGGTGTGGTAATCTCAATCGTCTTATATTCTCTCGCTATTGCCAATACAATATTTCCCAGCTTATAATTTTTTTTAGCTACTATCGCATTTTCAACGATTACTCATAGATTTTGATTTTTCTTGCACCTTGTACATCGTACATTTCTCTCGCATCTGCGAATAATCAATTTCGTTATCGCGATTCTGACAGTGCGTACGAAATTGTTCCCAACAGGGTTTTTTCCTTTATTTTTTTCAAGAGAATCCACAATGTTTGAAACGGGTTGTTGTAGGTATAGAGATTGTTGAACCGGTACGAATATTAAAAAAATGGAGAATACTAATAAAAATGATCCGAACAAGATCAACGATCACGTAATAATGAAGGGCGCTATCTTACTGTGATGCTGAATTATATACTGTACGACATATAATATTATTAAAAGAAAAGAAATAATAATCGTTGGTGACAGGAAGAAGTGAGACGTAGCGCGGAGCAAACTCGTCCAGTTGCTTCTCACCGCGATTTCTAAGCTTGACCGATGAGTGACTAACGCTAACAGTGTTATACTCATTTAATTAATGTGAAAAAGTTGACTGCTTTGAAAACTTATATCCATGATGAGAGTACGGAAGAATGCTCGCCACTAAACAACCCATGGCATTTTCCCGTCGTTCTCGAATAATTGAATTGTATTGTTTTCGAATGATCGTTGACTCATTGTTACGTGAACTCGCTACCGAGTGATTCATCAATCCGTTGAGTTTGCAATGGTTTTCACTTTAAGCTCAAACTTTTCCGTTGACGAATTTCGAATGATGTAAACAAATATTTATACATGTATCTTCCATGCCAATTGAATTTTAACGAATAAGGAAACGATTCAAAAGTTTTCATCGGAAAATTACATGACACGATATATGAAGCGGAGCAGTTTTCTTGAATCGAATATCGGCAATGTCCCATACACTATATTGTAATAATTAGAAGAACGAATGATCGATCACTCGATGAGAACGGCCAACAATTATAATGAAATGCAACAATCGCCATTCCCAGTATATTAAGCAAAGATTGGCTTATTTTAATATTTCAACGAATCATTAATGCATTATAGCTTCAACAGTTTTCTAATGATTGCGTATATCGTTGCATTCGAACATTGTTTCTCTTTGTGAATGTGACTCATCATAACCCTAGAGCTTCTGTTATCATCAGTTTTTCCACTTGATATTTTTTTATAACTACGAATTATGAAGATTATTTGGAAAAATGATTATTTCACTAAAAAGGCTGGAAAGTAATTCGCGATACGAATAAAATGCTTGCATTGAACTGTAATTTTCATCATCGACGATGCATTACTCGATTCGACGCGGCAAATCGCTTTGGAGATTCCAACGATGTGCATAATGATACATAGTAGTATGAAAAAAATATAGTGAAAAAAAAACAGTATTTTTATATTAGTAAAAAAAAAAGAAAAATCATGTAGTCTCGTACGTCTCCGGCAGACAGATGATTCTAGTATGCCGGCAGTGGTTCACGATGGAATGAGAAATCCTGAGACATGAATCGATCGTAAATTCTCACAATTCCCACACTTTTACGACCCGGAAGGTGTAACATTTGTTGAAAAGCGAGTACCCGAGGGTAAAGATTTACCGCGAGATGAACCGACACTGACGGTTTTTTATGCACGTTGCGAGGAAGCACTGACAATGTAGAAATTCAGACACGATTTGTAAAGACAAAGAAAAAACTGGAAGAACAGAGATTGAAAATTCACATTTTCCTAGTTGCATAAATTTTCCTTGTGTTCCCTCTTCCTTTGTGTTTTTCATATCACCATCTTAAGCCTAATCTCCGAATCCATTTATGCACACGAGCATGTCTAAAGAGTGAAGATATTTAGATGAACTTCGACCACAATAAATCTCGTGTGTGATTTTTCGGACATCGATGAAAAAAAAACTACAGTTCTGAATGGAATGGGTTTACTTTATGCGCTAAATTCAATAAGACTTGAAGAAAATCATGTTTCATAGTATTATTTTCAGCGACATTGTTAAAGATAATTCTTTAGGTTTACTTCGTGTACATTTTTCATAATAATCTGTTCTCACATCATCAACAGTTCATTCAGGAAGAAGGATATTTGTGTGCCATAAAGTAAAATCGCTATTCCTTCCTCCATTGTCTCTAGATTGTCATTACACCATCGAAATGGCACGTGCTTTTTTTGTTCATACTCTGGCTAGAAATAACCAGGTTTTTCATGACTTGGATACGTTTTACACGTTCGAATGTGCGGCACCACACGGTACAGAGCGCCAGATACTTGCTCCCTTTTAACCAAGAAAATGGTGATGAGAAATTTGTTCTTAGCGCACAAGATTACCTGGTTGTGTATAGCAGCTAGTTGGTCTGTCGTGGACCACTCTCTAAGAATTATACGAATAAATGCGATTGAACAGGAGAGAGGAAGAGAGAAAAAAGAAAAATATCATTGTGAGTAAAAGTTAAAAAAAGATCAATGCTAATAAATAATGAAGCTTAAAGACTGGGACAAATGATTAAATTCATAAAAGAATAAAATGAAATTAAACAAATAAAACTATAAGAATTATCGATATCGATACATATACATAAAAATATTTATATATTATATAATGGAATGTACACCAGACTCGTTGGATCTCGTCGTTAAATTCATTTGTTTCCCCAGTCGTTTAACTTTCATCGAAAGAAACCATAAGAGCATGTTAATCGAAAGATAAATATATAAAAAGCATTATTAACAAACAAACAAAAGAAGAAATCTTTTTACAACCACGTGGGGCATATAACTAGAGACATAAGACGCTGATATAAACGTAAGGCAAAAAAAATCCCTTGTAACCTGATATCCGTTGAGAAAACTTTATGTACTTAAAAAACGAAATAAGAATAACGGTAATACAAGTAAACAGAAGCTTTTTTGAAAGCGTAGCATCCGTGATATGTTATAACGAGACAGATACGTTAACATATATAAACTACAATCTATTCGTAACTGTAAGGGGAATTGTTGGATATGTCTGTCCTTCCTACGCGTGTAATCACTCGAATCGTCAGATCATAATCCAGAGAGCATTATCAAGGTAAAAAGAAAAATCAAGCAAAATGTATACATATAAACATTGTCGGCGACACTTTGAAATGTATTTAACGACTATATAGAACTCGGACCATGTTCCCTATTCGACTTATGCGCCCATTGTTCTACTTTCGACATTCATATGGTAACCTCAACAGTTTTCGAGTAGAATGTAATATTGCAGTTATTGTTAACCGGACAGTACAGTGAGTTGTAAAAGGCATTAATTAAATAATGTCCCTTTTTTCTGTGGATTACAATAAACTATTTTATTCTAACGATTATTTATTTATTCCATGTCGTACGTTCCTCTGCTTATTTCTTTCCCACGTTTCATTAATTACGGCGTTGATTGTGTACACTTTTATTTTCAAGATGATTCATTTTATTTGCGGATTTACAATGATCATGACAATCGTCGTTTTTCTCTAACGTTAATAGAAAATCATTAGTTTGATTTTCTGCTCGCTATACGGAGAAAATGCTCATGAAGAAAAAAAAAGAAAATTCCATTCATCGTAATTCGAAGCTGGAAGTGTCAAACGTAACGAAGAAGAAAAATCGGCATAGTTTTAAATCGACCATTTTTTTGTCCTTTACATTTAATCGATATATAAAATATATATAATAAATTATAGATTAATTAACGCATAAATTCTTAATATGCTAAAAATATTTGGTCATTTGGTCGTTTAATTAGAGTAAACATGCGCGACGATCTTGTGATTTAAATTCATCGTTCGAAATTAAAGTACGAAGGACTGAAGAACTTGATGGACGCGTACGGGGTAAGCCACATGATTTCAGATTTTTTTTTCGCGCATCGTCAAGTAATTAATTTTGAAAGAAATGATCGTCGTCCGAAGTAATGGTCATGAGGGCGTGGTGCGGTAAAGAGAGCACATAATGGATGATTCATAATACTGCGTTTAAAATTGGAAAGTTCGCGCCCGAGTTTATGAAATGAAACAAAAAACAGATCTTCCATGTAGATTTAGATTTTTGTAGTATTAGCGACCAGGGTTTTTTTTTCCAAATTTCGAATGGCTCTTCTCGGCTCTTCTTCATGGATGATCTATCGTCTGGAAAAACCATTCGGTGAACCGTCGGAGTTGTTGGGCCGCTGCGTGGTTCTCGTCCTGCAATCGTCGATTTTCTTCCCGAAGACGACGAACCTCGTCCTCGAGGGACAACCGTCGACGAGTTTCCCTCGATACTCTGAGCTCGAGGGTCGATAAATGTGTCTGTAGCTCAGACGCAGGATTTCTGTGGGAAAAGCAGACAATTAAGGACAAAGCTCAAATCCGGACGTGGTCAGACTCAGATTCTCAATGCAAACTTTATTGCATTTTTCCAAATACCAATGAGGGATTTCAATATTTTTCTGTGTTTTCCATGTACACGATTAATAACCAGAGTTTTGTTATCGTTCGATGTATCACAAAAAAGACTTGACTTGACAAAAACTAACATGATTGCATTGACGCCCGTTACGATTCGTTCTTCGTTCCAATCCGAAGTGTGCTGTTTGGTAGACCGTCCTTGGGGCTCGTTGTGATGATTGGCCCAGCATTCAATGTCATTTTCCGACTGATGATCGACAGTTGTTAAATTGTTAGAAGGCTTCGTCACAGCGTGGGGTAGTTTTGTAACTCGCGGTGAGAGTCTGCGAAGAAAGGACGGAAAAAATGAAAAAATAAACCAATTTATTCGAGGGAATGTTCTCGGTTCAACTTTGATTATCAATTGTTAGTTTTTTACCTTTCTTCCTTTGACATTTTGTTCTCACTCGGAGCAGGACTCGAGGCCGTGCTGGCGTTAGAAATGACAGTAGCCGGCCTGGCCATTGTAAGTATAACTTCGGACCCGGAATTTCCATTTTCTTGTCCATTGACGGGCAAGACGCTGAGAGTGGTGGCACTGTTGCCACATAGATTTTCCCTCGATCGACATCTGTTTTGTATCTCCAATAAATTGTTGTTGATTCTGTTAGCGTTTTGGCCGTTTTCTACTGTATTGGAGATATTGTTGTTGGCGGTTTGGCTGTCGTCGGCGATGAAGTCCGGATTGATGAGTTTCATGAGATCTTCTTGTAGAGTGCTCGATGTAAGATTCGCAGAGTTTCTATGTGACGATCGAACGCCGGGTTTTGGTCTGGGGCTTTGATTTCTCGAGCTGCCGTTGGACGAGCCCAAATTACCCCCGCGATGTTTGCTCGCTCGCCGAAGTCTCGGCGAAACATTTCCTGAGCCGTTGGAGAGCTCATCTTCGCTGGGTAACGTTGAGATGTCAGTACAATTACCATCGGTGATTCTCATTTCCGGTGGTAAGCTCGAAGAAAAATCTTTTGGTCTATACTCGATACTGACTTTGTGAGGAACAGCACGTTCGGTTATGCTCGTCTTGAGACACGTGACTTTCTCACCAACTTTAAAATCATGCGGTACATCGTATCGCACTAGATCACGATTAGCCTCGTTAAGGTCGTCCACTTTTTTCTCATTATTTTGTGTCGATTGATGCTCGTAGCCATTATCCATAATCTCATAAGCGCTCGATCGTTTGTCGTGTGATCGATTGCTCTGTTCGAATCGACCATCGTATCTCTCGTCGTATAAATCACTCTTTGAATTACGATCAGCAATATTTTTGGCTTCGTGCTCGAGTTTCAATCCTCCATTTTTACCATCGTACTCGTACTTGGACGAACGATCAACTGGATTTCTCAGTTCATAATCGATTTTCGTGTTTCTACTGGTAGAAACGATACCGGTAACCTCGTATTCGTACTTGCCAGCGTTACGATCGTGACTCGTTTGATCGTACTCGTTGTACCTCATGAGATTATTATTGCTCGTAGATTTTGGAAGGCTGTAGCCAACGTTTTGAGCCAGCGGCAGTGAATTCGACGAGGCCAATTTTTGATGAGAATGTTGTTGTGTTGTTGAAGAATCATTTTTGTGTAATTCACGTTGCGATGCATATATATTTTCGTGTTTTATTTCGTACTTTTCTTTTTGCATTTTCACGTGGTTGGTCGTAACGTGATCGTTGCTACGAACACAACTATTGTTTTCGATTCTCGAATAGTTGTCCTGATGTCTACTGTTCTCGTGAATCGCTCGAGGAGACGAATAATTGTTTTCTTTAGCGTAATGATCGTGTTGATTGATATAATGTTGTTTAACGCTTTCTGTGAGAGCTTTAGCGCTCGAATAATGTGATTCTCGTTGTTCTTTTATTTTTGTCCCTGAACTTTTAGAGGGTGTGACTCCCTGATGCAATTGTCGTGCCGGTAAAGGTGGCGGGGTCCCGTCCGTACGATGATTCGGATCCTGATCGTGAGTCTCCGAAAGTTCGTACCTAATCGCAACAAGCGAGGTTCCTCAATTAATCCCGTGTCAGTTACAAAGAAACAACATACACGTATTGTTTTTGTGTTCATTTGTCTGGTTTTTTTCTATGTTCGAGTGTAAATCTTTTTCTCGTAGCTCCGTTCAACGATCACAACGGCTCACAAGGGTCGTAGAGACTCTAGTATTTTTCATAACGTGATCTTTGTGTTCGTTTGTTTGTTAGCTCGACAACTCACCATCTGTCGTCAACGCTACTGTGTCCGCTACTGCTGCTCGTCATCGTACCCTCCGGTGGAAACCGTGGATCGTTGAACGACCTCGAGCTCGATCCTGTACCGTAACCAGAGCTGGTGCTCGAACGGGGCGGACTGAATGATCTTTCGTACCGCTTTTGATGTGCCATTGCTGTTTGCTGGCTGGCCGTGTTGTCTGGATTCGTCACGTTCTCATAATCACCCTCGTAATTTGTCGACAGATATTGACAATTTTGCAATGTGCATCCCCTGCAAAGTTTATCATTATTTTCCGTGGAACAGTTGTCAGAAAGAATTATTTAAAGTTTTTAAAAATTGTGACACAACGTGGTGCTGCCCACAAGGCATTTCATCATGAAATTTAGTTGTAATATCTTTGTGAAACGAAAAGCTTGCTCTTCCGGTTATGTGAAGATTCTCGTGAAGATAATACAAAATTAGTGAACAATTTCTTCCCTACATGCAAGATCCTAAGGGTTGAGACTAAAAAATAATGAATTACCGTCTTGGATGGCCATCGTTGGTTGGAGGAATAACGGTAACGGTAACTTGAGCACTCGTTTTTAATAAATCAACCATTTGATCATGACTCAAAGTGGATACAGCAACTTTGCAAATTTCAACAAGTCTCGAGCCCTGCCTGAGTCCAGCTTGCCAAGAGAGACCCATACTCTCGACTTGAGTTACGACACCATCAGGTTGGACGTGGAATCCGAGTTGTCCAAGACTGTTTCTCTTGAGCGAGAGTTCGGAAGCTGGTGACCCTTGAGTGACAGCACGTAACCTTGCGACGATTTCCATCAACTCGTCACGTTCACCGTAATCTCCTCTCACGTGAATCGTGATACATTCTCCTTGATGATAGTACAATCGTAAGCTGTTGGTTTGCGCGTGCCATCCTAGCACACTCACGCAAGGTATGACGGAAACAATTTGACGAGAATGCTCCTCAATGAGGACAATCGTATCTACGCTAATCCCGAGATAACAATCTGTATTTTGATTGCTGTCCTCTAATATGACTTGCCAACATATGGCGCCACGTTGTGAAGCGTCACAAGATAAACGAGGACGTACGGGAGCTTTTTTCTTACTGCTGAACGAGAGCATCGCTGTATGAGAGGAAAAAATAATCATCAGTCTTTCATTAACGATGGACGTATGTAACTGACTCACAAGTGAAGGAGCACAAACGGTTTTGAATATATTTCGCAGAGTAGCGCGTAAATAAAAGAAAAAAAAAAAGGAAAAATGGTACATTTTCAAAAGAACGTCAATAACTTGATTACAAATCGACGGTTGTCGGTTTTATTTCAATCACTGAGTGCCAGGAGCGCTGTAGCGTTGATTACTTTTAAGAGTCGAATACTTACAGAATTTAGGGCCCGTTTCGACGAGCGTCGTCGACGAATAATTCGTAGCGAGATCTTTCAGATATTCCTGTCTCGTTCTCGTGGCCATTGTAGCAAATTTCTCGGATCTATGAGCGGCGTTCTCGGCATTGATTACTTTGGCGAGCATAAAATCGGCGAATGTTTTTCCTTTCGTGTAAGTAGCTCCAGGAATAACAGGTGGACCAAAAATTGGTACTTCTTTGCTTCTCGATACAGCAACACTGTACTGCGTATTTTCTGTGCATGGATTTATCGCCCGAACGATTATAAAAACATGCTGAAACTGCGAACGTATTCTGCGTGGACTGAATGGCAATGCTCCGGGTTCCTGGTGAAGAAAAAGGAAAGAGTTTTGAATAAGAAATTCTCGAAATGGACATGTCTATGGTTTCTTGAGGAAACTCGAATAATTGACGTTTATTCAATGTTCACTTACTTGAAATACTATGGTGACGATGTCGTTACCGATATGTCGCTTTCTCAACAACTGTTGTCTGTTGTTTGGCGTAAATGGTAACATCGTCGACACGTGGAGCGTAACTTCGGCGCCTCGATGAGTCGCTGCTACGGCGTGAGTTCCTGTGGAATCGGTTCTTGTGTCAAGGCCGGCTTTGTAGCCTTCGAAGCCTCGCAGTCTTATCCTCTGGCCTGAAAATCGCGAATCAAATTTAAAAAAATGTACAACTTTTACAAAATTTTATACACAAACGAGTACACATTCTTGATTAATGAGGAATGCACAAAAATGAAGTGGAATGATGTAAAAAAAAAAAAATTTACCGATAGTGTCTAAAAATTCGAGCAACGCCGGGCCGGAATGTTGATTATTGTACATTTCTTCTTCGGTCCGTTGTCCCGACCTGCAGTAAAGTACTCCGACTTTGTAGCGATTCGAAAGTCCTTGTTCATCGAGTCTAGCGAGAGCTTCTTCAGCTGCTGGTGTTCCGAGACGGAGACAGCCCAATTGTACTTCAGGAGCAACGAGTTCGAGAAGTTCTCTCGTTGGTGGTCGACCCTGAGGTCTGATACCCAGGGCTTCCTCAGGTACGGTACCACGGAGGGTTAGTAATTCCGATGTACGGACGATTATGCGATACTGAGTTCCTTCTTTTCTCATACTGATTGCCACAGGTCCTAATTGTTCATCCATGCCGAACCAATTTTGATGCTCGCGACCTGAGGAGTAAAAAAATCATTCTAAAGGTTCGCTTTTTCTTTTAACATTAATCACGTGGATTTACATTAAGATTTTGAAAATTATATAAAAAAATGATGCTGCTGAAGTCTGCAACATTGGAATGGAACGGAAAATATTGATTTTTACTGATAATTTGTTTAATTTTCAAAGTGATCGCAAATTCTCCCAATCGATATTTTTTCTGGGATCAAAAATCGACCATTTTATCATCGTAATTTAATTTTGAACATAAATAATGGGCTTTAGCAAAGAAAAGAACGAATTCCCTGGCAACGATGCAAACTTCAACGTCATAAAAAATGAAATGATTTAATTTACCGAGAAAATATCGCCTGTAATAGTGCGCGCCTTCATCAACACTCTCGATGGGTAATGGTCGTTTTTGCAGTGGACAAGTCTGTTTCCACAGTGTTTCACCGGGAGGTGGTTCCAGCACGGTTATCCCATAAGCAAGTGATGGCCTGTGAACGCCATTCACATTTGGACACCGTGTTAGACCGACTTCGCGTTCGCCCTCGCCACCGATTTCATTGCGGAAGAAGGGGCAGGACTCCAGAAGATCGTTACCTGTTTCGAATCAAATTTAATATCAAAGATTTCGAAACGATAAATGCAAACAAATATTCTTGAAAAAAATAATTAATTTCAAAGAAAAAAGTCTTGTTTTTAGGAACAGGAAAGCTCAAACATTTTTCTTTCTATTTTTCATTAAATTTCGATTGCCAACACACATAGAAAAATGTAAGAATTTCACGGGTATGTGTAAAAACGTATTTAACAGAATTCGGCATAAAAAAATGATTGAAAAATATGAAATTCAGGATTTCAACAGAAAGGACGAGAACGACTTACTTTTTCCATCACCAGAATCTTCTTCAGGTGCTTCATCAGGTGTCGAAGCTCTGAGTGCACTTGCGGCTGAAGCTCCAGTGGCGGTATTTCTTCGTCTAGCCAACAAGATGCCTCGAAGTTTAGCCGCATATCCAAGATTGGCTGTCAACGATTGGCAATCGTAATGAGCGAAAGCTCGTCTCCGGTGTCTTTCTTCAATGTCAGCCGACACGACGGGACTCGTGCAAGATTCCTCGACTCCTCGCGGTGGCTTTCCTCCCCAAAGACGATTCAATTTCAATCGTAATTTTGGACTGGAACCCGTTGGTCCGCAAACCTCGTCGGTATCCGGGGACTGATTGTCTGCTACACGACGCAGATAATCTCCTGATACGGGACTCCGCTGGTCCGCGGGACAAAAATCTTGGAGCATTGCGAACAGATTTTCTCCAACTGATACTGATTGGGCTACGACATCAATGCTTCCTGTAACAATGAGTTTTCCCATTAATAACTAGCATGGAAATGGAGAGTGAGGAGAAAAAATTAAACATCGTGTTGCATCGTGGGAAACGTTAAATAAAATAAAATTTACAAATGAAGTGTAATTATCATTCAAATACAGGACAAGCTTAAATATTCTCAAGCATAGTGTTTTGTCTGCAGCCTCCTCATTTTTTTTTTCTGTTTTTTGTTTATTGGACAAGGCTTCAACATCAGACATCGAGTTTTTTTGATTTTACGCAATTTTTTGAATGTTCAGTCGTTGATATTGTAAGAATATATAGACAGGCTTTATTTTTTTATTTTTATTAATCGCACATATGAATTAATACTTGAATCTCGTTCCTTCTTAATTCTGAATTTTTTTTTGTTTTCCACAGTGATATGAGCATAAGAGCGGCAATAATTTACTCAATTCGAAAAAGTTGCAAGAATTTGACAGAATTTTTGAAAAATTGATCGTTCGCCAGTATAGAATTAGTCACAAAATAATTAACTTCTCGGTATTAAAATTCCTCTATGGAAAGATGAAAGATTGGGTCTGACAAAGCGGTATAAATATAATTTCATACCATGAGATCCATATTCCCGTCTAAGGGGTGGCTCGGGTATTCTTATAGTTGGATCCGGTCCGTGGGGCAACTCAAGGCTTGAGTTTGATCTGTGAAGAGCAATGCCTCGACCAACTCGACTGGCTGGACCGCCGTTGCCGCCGACTCCTCCGCCTCCGCCGCCGCCACCGTTCGCCGGTAGGCTTGCAATCATCTCGTCATTCTATAAACAATTAAGAAACGAAAAAAAATTGAGATTCGGTCATCGAAGCGATATGATGAATGAGCAGAAAAAAAAACGGAGTAAATTTATGTCAAATTTGTGTAAAATCGAGGTAACTGAGTAAAGTCGATGGTATCAAATGATCGCGAATTCGAGGTCGCGAAATGTCGGAGAATAAGAGGTTGAACAAAACGAAGAAATAAAATTTAGAAAAAGAAACAACTGAGATAAAACGATTACGCTCGTGTGCAAGTAATTCTCTAAAGTTTCACTTCACGTCAATGTACGTGCGTATGGACGCATAGTAAAAATGTTGCAGACATGTGTAGAGAAGGAACGATCACGAGTAAATCGTAAGAGATGAGCGATCTCTCTTGGACGATCGTTAGACTTAATTGTACAAAAGTGTCTCGAGGAAAGACCGTCAATACGACAAAAAAAACCGGTACACATGTACGCACACAAATGGGCGTGAGGAATGGGTTTAAAGACAAAGAGGGATACGTAGCCAGAGCGTTGGGTCATGCATTGAGAGGCTCGATGCCGGTTCAAATGATTTTCTCGAAGAAGAATTTTTATAGTAGCTTTGTAGAGCAGCGAAGATTTCTTCAGCGAAGCTTGGGCGTTTATTTGCAACGAAAGGAGTTACCATTCGAAAAAAGTTGTTGAAGAATGAGAATAATTATTCCACTGGGATAAAGATGATAAAAATTCAAACACATCAAGTGGCAAAGAGATGAGGAGATAATTCCCGAGAGGAGGGGGACTCTCGTTTTAATTCAAAGCGAGAGGAAGCGATGGTCGATGATGCCGATCGAACCTGGTCAAGCATCATCCCTTGGAGCAACGAGCTCTTTTGCTTGGTCGACGCAAATGCATACGAAACAAAGCGGTAGACGGAGAGAGAGTGAGACAGTGGGAGAGGGACAGAGACAAGAGACAAGAGGTCGTCGCGTGTGCCACGATCCTCGTTGACCCGGATAATACTCAGTTTTACAGGGCACGGAGAGAGATAAAAAGAAAGGGAGAGAGAGAGAGAGAGAGAGAGAGGGAGAGAGAGAGACCAACAGAAAGGGTTAAAAGAAAAGACTCGTAGCGTTTAGCCATGTGCAAATTGCATAGAGTTTCTCTCGCGCTCTTTTTCTCAACGAACTAGAAGTAGAGCGGCTAATTAAACTTGTCACTCCCTGGTTGTTCATGGACCATGGGAAAAATGGAGCACCACTGTTGGAGGCGCTTCTTCACCCGGTCAGAAGAGCACGTATGACGTGGCCACTCGCGTACACGTACACATCACTTCGTATTATATATATTTATAAATATAACACTGGTTCGTATGTATATATATACAATCTACGATTTAAGCAAGAGATATTCACGAAAATAGACGTAGGAGTGTTGTTACTCCCGGTGGACGTTGGTGCGTGCCATGCATCCATTTATAAGAGCCAGAGCGCACAACTTCGAAACGTACTTACAGGGACGACGAGGATGACGACAATTTGGGAAACAAAAGGAAGACCTTTGTTTCTCAAAAACCTGAATATATGATTTTTTTTTAATTGGCCAGTAAGCATATGTAGCAACAGTCGAGGATTAGGCATGTAAGTGCAGGATTCAAGTTCCCATCTCTGAAGTCTTGGAGAGCGTGGAGTGACAGAAAAACCAGAAAAAACGTTTCCATTACGAAAAAAATGAAGGCAGACGTGTGCAAGTATAGAATTCACAGTGAAACTGGAAGATTTGTTTGAGCCGAGGAAAGCTTGTTAATTATCCGAAGAGAGCCAGGTTGGCCTCAAAACAGAACGAACGGAGGGAACGCAACTGTATATGTTTAAGTAATTTTCGTGTGCAAAACTACTGTGGCGACGAAAATAAAACTTGCCCGTAGTACTCATCGTTTGTTGCCATTATTATAATGGCCCAGACCAAATTACGAGAACTCTGACGAACTCACGTGAGGCTCAACAAATGTTAACGGGAACAATCATTCCGAGAATCGTTGGAGCAGAATTATCAGAGAGAACGATAATTAAAGGAAAAATTGATAAAAGTCATTTTGTTTCGTCAAAGTCAGAGTCGGCCAACAGACCGCTTCCAAAAATTGTCTGGATCAAAGTTTGTGTTTACACGGCAAGATCATTGATGTACGTGTGTATAAATAAATATCTCGCACGCACGTGATCTGTAGTGATGTGTTTTGAGAAAATAACTCTTTAAGCACGACGCAGATATCTTCAGCATGAAACTCGGAAAAATGGCATCTGGTATGTACGCTTGTGTATATGTGTGTATGGTTTATAAGCGTGTATAATGTGTGGCAAGAGAAAGAGCGAAAAGGCATCCCTGAGGATGGCGCCGTCTGGATTCCTCCCGCGTTTTAAGAGCTTCGCGTTAATTAGGCTTCGTTCCACATCCACCAAGCCGAGGAGACGTTTTTTCGCTCGCGGTGTTCCTATCACACGGGGCTACTTTTTCTAGCCTAGGAGGATCGTGTTTTTCTTAAAAACAAGGGCAATCGTTGGGCAAATATTTCTGCCCTTCCCCGTTGCTGATTTTTCTTACAGCTCCACGTTTCCGGAGTGCATGGCCGTTTTGGTGTTAGATCGTATCAAGATATTCCATTTTTTGTTTTTTTTTTTCTCGAATATCTCAATTTTCTAGGATTCGCGTGAGAATAATTAAAATTGCAAAAAAAGATTTATGCCGTTGAAGTAATTTTTATTCACAAATTGGATGTTTAATTTCGGAAAGAACAGCATTTTTTTTCCTGAAAAAAGTCTCTAACTTACGAGGCCTGGTAATGCTTTTCGACGACTTTTATTGTACGAAGGAAGTAAACACGGCACACTACGACGATTTAGTGGATGGCATGAGAAAAAAGAGAGCAGTGGCATAACTCGGAGGGTGACAATAACCGGTGTTGAAACAGGGATCGAGGTCTGGAAGGTATTCGGTTTGTCAGGAAGGAGGAAGGCGCGAGAGAGCGAGAGAGAGGAAGGAAAGAGGAAAAGAAAGAGAGGACGGAGTGTGCGCTGGATTCATTTATGTGTTTGGGTTTCGCTGTTCGCCTGGTGTTTGGACGCGAAGCTCCCGAGAGCAGCAAGAGCATTCATGGACGGAGGGTACGTCGCTCCGTGCTTCGGAACGGACATTCCACGCATTCTTCGCATTACTTCTGGGACCGGAGACAACCCGAAAAAAAGAATGAGCGAGAGAGAGATCAGAATTGCCGACGACGCAGAGATGCTGGGTTGCATATTCGTGTGTGCGTCAGACGTGTCGATCCTACGGGCCTCTCCACGCCTATATCTCGTCATCTCTCTTTTTTCCTTATTACGTTGTCCCGCATGCCCCATTCTGTTATACATGTTTATAATACAAATTTCGGTGCTGGCTCGTCAATTATAAATCTTTACGATAAAAACGTATTTTTTAATTTTTTTTATACAACCATAAAAGAATGATGCTAGAACAAATAATTCTTAGAGCTGTTTCTTGCGTTGACGAGTCAATTAACCAACCCTTTAAGAACTAGTTCGATTAGATCGATAAAAAGTAGATGCTGATTTTTCTAGTGGGTAACCATCGCTCTCCGCATAACGGAAAAATGGCACTTTTTATTAGCAACGACGTAGAAAATGGAAGCTATTCTCATATATAGATATCTACGGGCCCCTTTTCTCATATCCTGTCACGGAGTGCAGTACAGCATCTTCCTCGCATCTCGCTGCCTCGGCTATCGTAGCATATCGGATATCTCGAGAGATGAGGGTATAGCCGCAGGCTCGGAGAACGATAAGGATACGAATAAAGAAAATAAATGAGAAGTGGTATGCGTCGCGTTATATACCGACGCCGGACGCGATTTCCTACGTGTATATATTTATAAATGAAAATAATATCTTATGGCGTTGCAGCACGTCTCACAGCTGATCCAATAACTAAACAAGAAAAAAAAAATACTCGATAGCAATAAGATTTGAGTAGCTGGAGAAAATAATTTCTACTGTAGTTGAGGAATTAGTTGTCGAGTGAATTTATCATGGCTATCAGTACTGTTGCAAACATTTCTTCAAATATATTGAAAAAAACTAACAGAATGACAAAAAAAAATAAAAATTGAAACATTCGACGATAAAATATTCAAAAAAATCGAGCTCATTTTTTTTCTAGACATCCCAAAAATGATACGCAATAAAATCAACTGCTATACCAAGAATTTGTTATATCATGTGAGCGGAAAACGAAATTCAGAGAGCGGACTTCCGGTTTCTATATACACGCATATGTGTATATTACGGGCGAGTATATAGGTTTCATACTCTCGTTCAGCGGCGGAAATGAGAGGAGTGTTCATAGCCCGAATTATGCGCTGACATTGTATATATAGAGAGCTAAAAGAGAAAAAAAAAGGAAAAATAACAAAACATCAAAAGAAATGCGTTTCGAAAGAGCTCAGCCATGAAAACCAGTGACGGGTTTATCGTACCATTTCAGGGAAAAGGGTTTATTCAATTATGTTTCTTCCGTTTTGAGCAGGTTTTCAAATTTGTGGAAATTGGTCGATAATGAAAAATATAATAAATGAATAATGCTATTCCAAGAATTAAAACGTTGTGGGCGTTCCAATAAACATCCGATCATGCAGCAACACTCTTTTTTATTGCTTTCATGCATGCGGATTCGATCAAAAGACTTTGACGCTGTCATTGTGTCTTGTGACGAAATTTATAATTTTCTTGTGTCCAAAACGAGTCAAAGAGTCTTTTTAATCGTTTCGTTCATTATGTATTTCCTCCTTTTGTTTTTTTACTATTGCGCACTGATATAACTCCCATCGTAAAACGTACAAAGTGTCTACGGGCTCTGGTCACTCGTACGCAATGCAAGACGAGTGTACGTACGAATAATGACAATAATAATGGCTTATATGTATACAGAGAAGGTATTAGGTAGCGCGAACATGGGAAGGAACGGAACAAGATTCGCTTCTCTTCACGATTGCTGAGAAGAGTCGATATTCTTACTATATTTATTGTCGTTATGGGAATGGTCAAGGTGCATGCAACCGCAGCAGAGACGCGACTCACACATTACGACGAAGCGATACCATGTAGGTAGATCCATGTTTTTTCGATACTCGTGTGCTCGTAACCAAATAATAGTCCTATGTGCTTATGAGGATTATGAAACGTTCATAACAACATGATGAAAATTGTTATTGTGACATAAAAAAAAGAATAAATCATGATATTAAGTTCGCATTTTAAATTACATTCAAGTATCATTTCCAACGGATATTTCTTTTTTCATAAATGATTGACGTTGAAAGTGAATCGAACGATGCGTCGCGCTCGTGCTTTGAGTGACGGAGAATGCGAGTTTTTCGATTACGAAATTTTCGAGATTTTGCGTAGCGTTGACGAAAATTGACGCTCGTATTAGTTGGTCAGTGGGTGCCACGATTATTTTGTAATGACAAGCAGAAAAATGTGGTATGAAATGAATTAAATGAAATTCTTTGAATCATGATAAAAAAAATGCGTGTAGCAAACGAATTTCCCCGTCTCTCTTATACATCACATTTCACATTGTACATCTGAGTTCTGGTCGAGGGTTCGTTCTCGGATATGTGCTCCGATAAGTTTCACGGATGAACTGTTCCGAAAGCCGCTGCTGACCCAGCGGGTCATTCCACTTTAGCTTGGCTTTATTCTTTTTCTTGCACGCAAGAAACAGTCGAATAAAATAAAGTGACGATATTAATAACGTGCAGCGCATCAAAAATTGCGCGAGTCGATTCAAATAAAATCATAAAGCTAAATTGAATTTGTGCTCGTATAGCCCGAGAGAGGAAGTGACCAAATTCGGAAAAATGCTTTCTTCGCTATGGGATTTTTGATTCAAAGTATTTTCAGTAATTGTGACCGGAGCTGCAAGTTGACTGGACGTTTTTTTTTTCAATGCATTCCGTACAATCAGTAGAGATAATACAACGAGATGCGTTGATACGCGAATGTACGGATTCATGCGTAATGAAACAGAGCACGCGACTGACGTTCCGACTAGTTATGTAAATCACCGAGGAATTCCAATATGACGTGCCAGACTGTACAGCTAATTGGTTGCACGTAATACAGAGATGCGTATGATTTGAGAAGGGAATATAAAAACGAACAAGATTGTGATGCTTACTTTATCAAAATGACAGGAGGACGACTCTGTTCTTTATTTCTCTATGGTGGAACAAATGTGACTTGATAGTCTCTATTCTCAGGATATCTCTGTTCTTCGGAACAACTCGGTGTGCAAAGAACTCTATTTATTGCTATACGAATTTGTTTTGCTATATGAAATGCCAAGCCCTTGAACCGAGCAACTCTACAAACGTGTTGACAGCATTCAATTATATGGACAAATAACTCTGTTGATTCGAGCCACGAT
Organism: Campopleginae sp. 14b; assembly: GCA_030522525.1. Classification (NCBI taxonomy): domain Eukaryota; kingdom Metazoa; phylum Arthropoda; class Insecta; order Hymenoptera; family Ichneumonidae; species Campopleginae sp. 14b. The sequence continues at coordinate 77,737 of JAPYYS010000029.1, forward strand.
TTGATCGTTCCATGCATTCGATTGGCTGAATGAAATGAATCATTCACGATTGCAATGTTGTTGGCTCTTTATTTTATTTTAATTATTTAAATTTATTCAATTCACCACGTTTCCTTTACCCAGCAAGTTCAGTTTCTGTATGAGCAGACGTGAACCAATTGAATGTCTCACAGAGCGTCCTATGTCATTGCTATTATTTCTTTTTTTTTTTTCGAGTCGACCGTCGCAGCTTCATTAAAGAGTAAAACATCCCATAATCAGAGCCATGCAGCACGGATAATCTTTACCAAATCCCATAACATGCAATTACCTTCAGATCAGTGTTTCGAAATGATATAATTCCATTCGAAAAATAACAGATATCTGTCCATCGAACTATAACACTTTGTTGCACATGAAGCTGTACAGAAATCGAAAGCTCAGTTTCCTGAGTCCTGTACGAGTTTTTCGACATCATTATCTTTCTACCAGGCTGTCATGATCGCAGGAAAGATCGTTCGCGGCAAATCGTATTCAGCCATATACTTCGTCACGCGATCGAATAGCGCTTGGAGTGATAGAATCCGGTTAAGCGTAATGCCAACTTCAGTTTGATTGATATCCTCGATTACATTAATATCTGATGATGATCAACCATACCGCAGAATTCCGTCAAATTAAAATCTTTCATAAGCTCAAGCAAATGCTCATTTCTTATATCAAGGTCACAGGTAAAAAATTCATGGACCATCGGATGCCCCACCCACGACATATTTGTTGGTTTGAACTTTTCCTTTTGATACTTATTGGCGTCAAAATGCTGCCGCGTCTCTAAATTCATCATTTATTTGACGCGAAAGTTTCAGTGTTGCTCCGGAGTTGTGACAAGTCATCATGGACGGGGTTTTTTATATTCTGTACTGAGTGACCTTCGAAAAATTGTGGGAAGTATTTTTTTGGAAGGCGTTGTGTTGTGTCCTTCGTCTAATAATTATTGCATTGCCACACTCTATGGATTGCGCAGTCAGGAGTCGTGCTCGTCTCTTGCAACTAAATACACGCGTAGGAGTGTGCGTAGAATGCGTGATGCATGGGAACATCATAAGAGATGCAAAGACCATCGTGGCTAAGCGGGCTGCGTTTCTCTGCAGCGAATTTCTGCGACGAGCACTATTCTTCGCCCCTAATGGCTTAACGCATTATATCATATTATTATAAATTAAACATGGAGCCGTGATATTTATACGTATATGGATCGTGCCCTTATCTCGTATGAGAATCAACATTGTTACGCATCGTAGAACTCTATTTTTCTCTCGCTAATTATAAACATATATGTAGGCACACACATACATAGCAAGGATACAGTGCATAATGAATTTATACGAAATAGAATCTGAAGGAGGAGAAAAGTGTGAACAACTTCGAGGAACTCAGGCATATTTTTACACGTACATTGTTCGTCAGTTTTTATAGGAAACCTTTTACTCCGCGTGGATGTGAATTACCAAAAATTATTATTCATCGAAAAAGTGATGGATTATCTGTTTTTCGTTGTTTTTTGATGTTCCTATCTCGTAAAATAGTCTCACAGCGGCCAATTCGAAATTTTTAGTGTCCGAGTATAAATATTTAGCGAAATTTAGAAATATGTGAGAGAGGCAACGGAGAGGTAAATTTATTCTCGTTTTACTCGTTGAATTCTGGTGGACCAATTTGGTAGGAATGCCCGGTATAACCCGCGGTCGCACGCCGCGTTTCTTCGCATTCTCTCTTTCATCCGCTCCTTGCTCTTTCATGCTTTTCTCTTGTGGTATTGCCGATACCTCTTGTAAAGGATTCTTCTATATATACATATATATTGCTGTGCGGTTCACAAAACTTTGCGGTGGAGAGACCGAGAGCAAGGGACGAGGAGAGATCGTGAGGAATTCGATGGCCCTTTTTTCCGGCATACGGGATCATTCGTAGATCTGACCCATCACTGTCGTCTCAACTGGCATCCCCTTATTACCAACAAAATTCATGTTTCACGGTCTTTTGAGTCCCAACTATTTTTCATTGCGTTTAACGCCTCAGAAGTAACACAAAAAATCTTTAGCCTGAAATCTCAATCCTCGACTTACAGGGTGTCATTTCGAATTCGTCTTTCGAACTTGGCGTTGGTCCATCTCGAAATATGCAAAAGCGAGAGCGAATGCTCGCTGCTCGTACAGAATTGTCACGCGTGACGAAGTTTCTCCATATTGAAAGATTTATCAAAACAAAAGAGCGAAACTTTGTTTCATCTTAACAAAAATGCCTTTGGTAATGAAGAAATACATAAATTTCGAGCTTTCACGAACGTAGGAGAGATGAACAACAAGGAGCAAACTTCAAATCCGGCAGCCTGCTCTGACAAAAAAAAATGTTTCCTTTTATCGAATCGTGTCTCAATATCGAATGAATGTAAGCGAATAAAGGCCGACTGAAAGCCATCAGCTTCGCAAATTGGCGAATGTATTGCCCAGATAGGCGTAAAAAAAAGCGAAGTAATAACCTATCGCGATTTTCAATGTTTTTCAAGGAAGAAACGGAAAGAGATGAGGAACGAGAGATCTTTTAGATGGGGTAGAATCCCATAAGGGCGAGACGGGTCCTCTTGCCCGAGATCTTCTTCATCCCAATGGCGTAGAACTTGATGAAAAGCGTAAACACCCCGAATGAAGCAAAATAAAGTAACAGAGATGCTGAATCTAGCGATTTTGGTATTTATGCTCCGTGCAGCATCTCGAGCGACCATCGAAATGGAAAAAAAAAATCATTTCGACTCACAAAAATAATATCGAATATTTAAAAACCATCGGTATAATAAAAAGGTGAGCAAAATACGAGTAAGATGATATTTTTCATTGAAACGAGAATACAATACTCGATTCACTAATGAAGCTGTCCCACGTGTTATTTAATCTTGGCTCGACGATTACTACGATAAGTTTTACGTATCCGAAACGCGGCGATGTTATATTCATGATCTTGGCGAATCAAGAGCCGCGGTTTTGGCAGATTTCTCTTATAAAGATTTCTTGATCGCGTACGAGCCGAAAAAAGGCATCCTGGTGTTGTTGATATGTCGAGAGTGCTTCGGCAGCACCTGCGTCGTTACAACGGTATACACGTATGTGAGCCACTGGGATAGGCATATATTTATATGTGTTTGTATACGTAGACACATGGTGGATAATGCTGGCATGACGAAGTTATCGGAAGGATACGAGGGCTTTCAAAAGGATTGTTTGTTACGCCATTGGATGAGAGTAAGATAGAGGTAAAGAGAGAAAGAGGGAGAGAAAGAAGTAATCGCGGCGCCAGCTGTCCCGAGGCCCGTATGCTCTCCTCTCATCCCTTTTTTCTTATATTCCTCTTCTCGTCCTGCTCTCCCACCAGATATATAACGATATCCATCCACACATGTGTATCGCGTTTGCACTCTGTATACATTTATATACAACGTGAACGATGATTGGTTCGGGTATATTATAAACACATTGAACGAAGACGGAGGATTTGTCTTTTTTCAAAAATGTTTAAATTTATTTTCGAGTCTCGAGCTCTGAGAAGCCTTTCCCAGTAAACGCATTTGGGTCATGTTCCCTTCTCTCGAATACATACACGCCTGTATGCTCCTCCGCATACGTGAAGAATAATCACACAAAACGATCTCCCTATATCATCACAACCAAGAAATTATCTCTCTTCTGCTGTACTTAATAAAAATCGCACAATGATGATCCAATCTATAATATATTTTCCGATTGTAATCACCCGCGCCAACCCTATCCCGGAGGAAGCAAGAACGGAGAAACTTTGCAACGAAGAGAAATAGAGTAATCAGCTGTCGGCTTAATGTTACTTTTTTTTTTTCAAAGCTTTCGATCCCATCAAACACTCTTGGATCGATTCACCCCTACGAACTGCGATTTGGATTTCGACATATTTATCAAACTCGTATAAATATTTAAAAAAAAATCGAATCATGAGAGTTTTTGGAGAGAAAATCGACAGGAACCAAAAGAATATTCACAAGTTACCAAAAGCCGCAAGTTTGCATCGACGCAATGCCACGAAATGAAAAAAAAAATGAATCGTCACTTTTTTTAGTTTTACGAATCCATTCGTGAGGTCCAAAAAATGCAACAAAGTAACGAATCTTTTTTTTTTTTCATTTTCGAGGCTGCATTTTCGTCGTTATAGGCCTCAAGTTCTGCCATCCATATAAGAATATACGGATTATTTTGGATACGCAACGATTGGCTGAACATGCAAATATGATGGAGTGCAACGAGGCTACGCGAATATAGCAAAAGTAAGTACGTAGTGTGCATGTATATCTCGGACAGACGATGAGAACCAACGGAGAATCCAGTTATACGTTCGTTCGCATGAAAAAGTGCCAATACAATCTGCTTGCCACTATTTTTGCTCGGCAACCTCGTGGCAAGGAAAACTTTGCTTTGAGTAAAAACAGCAAATAAAAAGCGGAAATAATATTTTCTTATAAATTATTTATTTTACTTCACCATTTCGCGGGAGTCTCGAGCCGATGTATCCCACGCATGGTTCCGTTTCACTCAGCCACATTCGTCCATCAAATCTCTGGCATGCGTGCGACGTAAACGCACGAAAATATCGGTTGAGTTTGTGGCTAAATTTGCTCATTTTTCTTGCCATTAATATCGAAGATTACGAACTAACGGAGAACATCAGAAACAACGACGACGGAAGCTGAAGATGAACGTGGAAGGAAACATTGAGACGCTGTTTCGGCGTTGGATTTTTTGTTGTTACATTTTTTTTCCTTTTTCTGAAGATAAGTTTATTGATGGAGAAAAAAGACGGATGATAGCCTGGAACGCATTAGGAGCGTGAATAAGCGATGAAAATCGGCCGATATAATGCACACAGGTTAGAGCGGAGAGGGTCTTACTCTTTTTTGTCAGCTCTTCCTGCAGCAATCCTCGTTAAATAAGGGAAGGCGAAAGCGAGAAAGATATTCGTATAGACACATACACACTTACACATGGAACATGGTACACAAAGCAGCATATCTCGACCAGGTGTTCCAGGTGTGATGATGTGAAAACGTCGGAGCTCTGTCTTCTGTTTCCTTTTATTTTCTCTTACTCTTTCGAGTGCAATAGGAATGCATGTATGTATATGCATATGGGAAGAGTACATTCAGTTTTTTTATTCCGGAGGGAGCGAGTTTTCCTTGCGTTACGCAATACTAGCGTGCCAGGTCAGTGACTTTTTCCTTCTCTTTCCCTTTCTGTCTTGATTTCGACCGCAACCCAATCCAAAGAAATTAATATCTTAGGAGTGCATGTGCGAATATTTAAAAAAAAATGAAAGCGATTTGTATGTGAAAAATGGTGTCAATGAAAAATATTCATTGTGCTGTAACAAGTTTCATCGATGAAATGAATTATTCGAAGTTCGGGGAACAGAGCAACACACAACTTGGCGCCGCATGTATGTTAATGACCCCTCGTCAGCGCTGGCTTTTCATTTACAAAGTCTCGATTCGAGGCCAACTCGAGTTACAGCAAAAATACTTGAAATATTTTCAATTAACAATGAAGATAGAGAAAAATAAGGCCAAAGGACTCTTAACATTCGTGCCAATAACGGCGCACCGGAATATTCTCGTAACGAGAATACTACAAACACTTAAACTATACTATACAATTAATTCAACGGGTCACTCTCTATACGTACTCGAGGCGTTATTTTCTTCACTGTATTATATACTGCGTTGTATATACAGGCATACTAGATCTATCATTTACCAGATACGCAGTTTGTATAGTGGTGATAAAATTTTTACCTTTTCCCCTGCCGTAATAAATGGCTCCTTTCTCAGTAAGCCTGGCACAGTTTAACCAACGGTTAAAATACATTTATATATGGAAGAGCATAGTGAGAAAGAGTACGAAGAGAAAGAGCACTAGCTGAAAAATGCATGGACACATTTTTAAACGTCGGAACTCTTTTGCCCCTTTGTACGATAACGATTTGGTGTTTGCTCGGGATGAGAGAGCCGAAAAAAGAAGATATACTGTACAAGTCAGCCTTTGTAGATAATTTTTCCCTTAACCGTATGACGCAAACAGAAATAAAAGTGTATCAAAATTTCCATGAAATTTGTTTGTCTCCTTAAAGGAATGTCGAAAAAGCGAAAGAGAGGAAAGTGTCGGTTTCAGGTTGGAGATAATAAACTGCATCGAAAAACGCAATTTATATTTTCCGAAACTCTTACCGTTGAGCAGCAATTTTTTTTTTTTGAGGGACTGTCGAATTTTCGACAGAGTCGTACAAAAAAAATATTTCATCGGACATTCTTCCACGTAAATCCAAACTGCAGATGTAATGAAACAGATACACAGAGAAGAAAAACAAGAGGTAGATAAATTTGCATCAGCAATACAGTTCTTATGTACGTAAACTTCCATTAAAGAATACATTGAGCATTTAAATGCATGCATGAGTGGCGTCGTGCTTATACTGACTCACATATTGAGTTGAACAAAGGAGAGCCTAGGTTATGACTGAACAGCGTACACAATAGTATGGCCTATGCCACTAGACCATTCATACATGACTATTCAAAGTGGCTTGAAGAAGGCCCTTTGTAGTAAACGCTTCAATAAAATTCATTTGACGATATGATCGATCGATTAGTCCATTTATCTGTTAACCTTTGATAAGACAAATCACGTGGTCTCTTATTCTCCGTTATTTTAGTACCGGAACGAAAGCCTCACGTCGTGTTCCAAATTCCTTGGTCACGATTTTGCGAAGTGTCATTTTCGTTTGAGCTTTTTTTGTGCATGCTATTCAAGACACAATATCTTGTGTTTTCTTTTGAGCAACGAGTGTATTTGGGAATAAAACCAAATCCCTGGAGCTGGGGGGTTTGACGATTTGTAGTTTCGAAAAGATCGAGCAATAATTAGTGGAAAGCAAATGTGAAAAAATCATAGGGGATAATGAATTAACATTACGACGAAGTTTATTGAATAATTCATTTCATTACGAAGAATTTTTTTGTGTGAAGTTGAATAATTAATAGATTATTAATCCTAATTATTGAGAAATTCACTTGAAACTGCCAGTCGCCGACACATATCACATGCCATTGACAGTCAAGTGTTTTTAATCCGAACTTGTCTGGGGAGTATTGTGGTATGGCACACGATTCGGTTTAGCATAATTATCGAACTATTTAGGCACTTATTCAGGGTCAAGACTCGTTGGACCGGTCTCTGTGGCTGATATGAATGTACGGGGAACCGACTCTGGTCACACGACCATCCACATTCGGTTTGTTCGCATATACATCAACGCGAATAAATCAAAAGTTGAAAATGAAAAGTCTGTAATCGACAGGATTCACCCCATTTCACTCAACGCAGCCATCAGATGAATTTAAACCCCTTGGTTAGTTAACGCGCTCCTTTGTCTGTTTTGAACGTCGAGAGAGCTTTATCGAGTTTTATATCTCGTAATCATAATGCCCTCGAGCGATAGTGTCGCAAAACAAATTGCAACGATCGATCGTATGGGCGAGAGCTTATCAAGAGCTCGAAAAAGCGCATTATGCTTTATCTTTTTTAACTAAACTGGCGGAAGATTTCTCTTAGCCTATTCGAAACTAATTTATGAATTGATATTATTTACTATTTGTGTGACGACGGGAATGATAATGATTGCCGAATCACAACGAAATAAAACGAAAATTGAAAAAAACACATGACAGAAAAGCGCGTTCTAAAGCTATCGTAAAATTCACAATAGCTTGTACAACGCATTTTTTAAAGCGACTCTGAAAGAAAGACTGGAATGAAGCAAGAGTTTCGGAGAAGCTACAGTCTCAATTAAATTTCGAAAGACAACAGATGCTGTGTGGTAGGTGGAAACATAGAATCGCATATGCAGAGGAGAGTGAACGAAAAGAGAACTCGAGGTCCACCCACACGAATATACAAATTACTTTCATCCTTCTATTATTTTACTTAACGGATTTGTTGCCCTCACGATTCCGATGTTGTATTCTGTCTCATATTTATTATCGAGTTTCACGGGGCCCACGAGACGACCCGAGTTGTGCGGGTGTGTGAGACGAACGAGAGAGCAAGAGAAATAGGAGAAAGACGGAAAGTGTATCTGATGAGAGGAGCTTGACGAGGTGGAGCTGTCGATCAAAAACCGGTGGGAGATCGTCGAGTGATACATGTGGGTCTGTGTTTTGTTGGTAGACGCATATATACGAGCCAGCCACTCGATCGTGTTTAGAGCCGAGTGAGAATGGGCGTATCCCATGATAATTTGAAATGTTAACTTTTGAGGATTACGACCTTTTGATTTTTTTAAAGTGACCGCGTACAATTTTTTGTCCAGATCGCTCTTACTGGTTTGAAAATACTTGCAGACAGCTTATAAGTTCCCTTACAGCAGTAAGAGTTCACATGTCGAAAACATATGCAGACTTCTTCCCGTGTTGCTTTTTTTTTGTTTACTTCTCGTTTACCCCTCGCGTTTCGCCTCTCGTCGAACGCGCGTGTGGCTTTGTCTCTAAAGCGGAGACGGACTGAGCCAACTCAACGGTTAACGTTGATAGTTCATGCACTGGCGTGATACTACGATTGTTTCCTCCGAGAGACACAAGAATGTCTCTGTCTTATTCACCATCACCTCGTTGATTTAAAATCTAAGGTTGTTGTTGTTGTAACGCAGTAGAAAGTCTAGCGGGCTGCTCTAAATGCGTATTTTCCTTCCATTTTTGTTCGAAGGAGATACTACGAGTTCCGAAACTGGAGAAGAAAGTGGAACGTTGCTGCTACGTTACTCTGAGAATCGAGATGAAAACGATTGTCCCTGGATTTGTAAAATTATTTCAAGGAAAAAAACGTCGGAAGGACCAAATTTTGGAACGATCATGAAATTAAAATGAACGAAACGTAGTCGAATGTTGCAAAGGGCAAAAGCTCCACTTTGTTTTTCTGAGTTATTTATTTTGCTCGTTTCTTCGCAGCAGTTTCGCTGTGTCTTCGAACGCGATAGTTACAGTTTTGAGGTTTTACGCCTTCTCCGTAAAACCGCAGAGCATTTCGAGGTCAGCGTCACACAGCACACTCGAAAAGGTTGACACTCTAAAAAACACTTTTTTAACTACGGCGATGTAGCCCAAGATAAACATAAATCGTATTGGTGGATAAAGAACGTTTGGGTATTTGCACGATGTAGTTTCAGCACTTGGTGCATTTATGCCAGACTTTCCATGGGATTATTTCATGCTGCGACTTCATAGAAAGAATAAAAAATTCACCGACTCCGGGGGAACAAGACAAAGAGAAAATAACTGAAAAAAACCGTAACAAACGCGTTTCGTTTGTCGTATTTCAGAGAAAAATCGTAATAAATTTCGACCATCCAACAATGGTTTTGATTTCGAAGTAAAACTGACGCGCGGAACGTTCCTTATATAACAAGCCGTCAAACCATTAGTTAAAGTAGCAAAAAGGACAGTGACCGAGAGGGCGGGGAAGAGAGGGACGACAAAAATTGATGTTGGAAAAAAGTGTTAACCCAGGAGCGGCCTGGAGAGACGCTGCCTCTTTAGCTACTGGAGGCTCCCATTTGTGCCCGTGACTTTCTACAACACTCAACATCAGTTTCCTGTCTATAACTGGACGTAAAACTACGTAGTAGAATAGTGGAGCTGCACCGTAACCATAGCTCAACATCAAAACAGCTCGACGCCTGAAGACTCACGTGACGACTCGACACGTTGCCGCAATTTCCATTATCCATTAATTTATAAACTTCACGTTGAGAAAAAGAGGAGACATGAAGCTAATCATCAGGTAGGATTTCACGATTACATAAATTTCGTCACTACCCAAACAAAAATTTATTACTCAGTGGTAATCAAGCATGGACAGGCCTCGGACGATCCAGGACATAAAAACGAAGGTTCCTTTTTCAGGTGGTAATTGACGAGGTCGAGAATGATACAGAGCACGTAGATAAATTTTTCTTTTTCGGAACATAAAAAAATTGAAAAAAATTATCAAGCCACGTTGGGAGTTCTCGTTGAAAAGCAGCATGTTTCGACAGACGCGTTGGCTGTCGGTTGAACAGACGAAAGAGCGTTTTCCGCCGGCTGACTCGTCGTATCATTTCTTTAGCACGAAAACTGAGCTAAATGAAGAGGAAAGAGACCTCTGGCCAGAGTTCTGGCGGTAGACTAATAAAAGCATGTTACAGCACTGCAGCAGAACTATAAACTGTCTAAAACGTGTATATAGAGAAACACACGCATATAGTATGCGGCGTGGTTTCTCTTCTTCAGCTTCTGTTCTTGTTGAGCCGAACAAAGAAGATGCTGTCGGATTCTTTGTGTGGAAGACAGCAAGAAAAAACGGACAAGATGTGCAAAGTAAGAAAAAAACACTGGCGAAGCGCATCGGGTGGCCATGCACCGGAAGTCTCCCCTTGACCGTCGACAACGGCGGGTCGCGCGCTCAATTTTCTCTCTTCTTCTTCTCCTACTTCAGCATTACCATCATCATCCTCGTGATGTTCTTCTTGTTGTGTTCTTCTTTGGTTTCTCACTCCCCACCAATCGTTTTTCTCTGACATAGGAGCATCCGCCACCGTTGCTTTCTGCCTCCGCACTTTCATTTCATAGCAAACTTCCAGATGAGATGATGCGCCAAAGATAAGACTTTAAAAGAAAATAATGTGAGGCTTCTTCGTTACACCGAAGGGACGTTTTTTTTCTCTCTCTTTTGTGATTCTTCTGCACTGTGTGCTTTCTCGATCCTGGTAAACTTGTGGGACGTCCCAAGGAGATTTAAGACGGAGACTCTTTTAAGTCGATCTCGATGAACTGCACGTAATTCAGTTTAAAACGCAGGAAGTGTGCGTATCAAGAGACAAAGTGATGCGTCGAGAAGACTCTCATACGAGGTCAATGATTCCGAAGACTTGAGACATCGACAAACCGCGTCTTCAATCATTTCCACACCCCTTAGCCGATCACATTGGCATCAGTTGAAAAAATTACGAAACAGTTATAAATACAATGATTTCATCCACAGAAATCACAATATTTCAAAGAAAACGCGATGTTCTGGTTTCTCGGACAAAGCATAAGGCTGCCAGGAAAGTTTCTTTCATTTATGTATTAGCGTATCCATTCACGTGTGTATTGTATCCTCGCACAGACACAAATCACTGTTGCGTGTTATAACAGATGAACGCTCGAAGGTCAGGCCGTCTCACACATTTTGTATTTTCCACTCCTTCGACCGTTCAAGCAGGCTTGCGATCTTGACCATCGGGTTTCATACATGTACGACGTACATATAATGTTTTGCAACGAAGTAGGCCATTGCAGTGAACTACACACAATCTTTGCGAATCGTGTGATGATCGAATCAAGAATAAGTACGCAAGGAAATCAATCATCCGTGCGATGTCGATTGTTTTTCACACGTTGCAATAAACGCGACGGTATGTGGTAACAAATCATCGATGGAAATTTGTCACTTATGAAACGTTTTCTCCGCACCTACGATTTCTATGCAAGTTCTGAGGAAATATATTGTCCAACTTTCAGCGTTTTTCTTATATCATATTTCAAACATTGCAATTAAGAGAACGATGTTCCTTGATCTGAATCTTTTTGTGTTGAAAAAACGTTTGGTTTCCTTGGGCCATCGGTGAGCCGAAGTTTTTTGCCGTTACGAACGAGCTCGTACGATAAAAAACGACGATTAATATAGCCCAATTGTGAGGGTTACGCTAGGAAAAGTTAAGCAGCCGCGAAGCGAGAACAAGATGGATTCTCGCGGACAATGCAAATTCCGCATAGTGCACAACGTCAAGGATTTCGCTTTGCGTAATACGGAGAATGAGAGAGAAGATAAAAAAATGAAGCAACCGAAGGTGAAGAGAGATGAAGAATACGGTAAATTGCTTATGCGTTCCGGTGTTCGCTTTAGAGTTGTGTGTTCTCTTATCCTAACAGGTGATCTATCCTCCTGCAGCTCGGTGCTTTTCTGTGCTCTCTAACAACAATTCTATGCTTCGGAAGGAACTGATGTTACGTCCGACGTAACGATTCGTGTCCGACGAGCCAGAGAAAATTCACCCACATCCGGTTTTCGTTACCGCAGAACTTAGTACTGCGCAGCGCCCATTTTTTTTTACGCCTTCCAGAAATAAGTTTTCCCTGTCATGAATGAGTATTCAAGCGAACCAATCGACCAAAATTCCGATACTTCATTGCTTGCCCCAAAAACGTATAAAATCATTTTTCTTCATAATTCGTGAAAAAAATTCGCAACTAAATTCGCCGAGCCTCGACCGACGAGACAGAGAACTTTCAACTTTCGCGTTCTATACCCGCACCAGAAAGAGGGGGCGTCATTTGCCAAGCAATTAGAGTCGCTTAAACACGGTAACGTCTGTGTAAGAAACTATTTGTAAGACCAATATTTTTCTGATGTAACAAACCATAGAATCATTTCCACTCACAATGAGTGATGTTTCTGAGCTTGGTGAAACGCGATGAGTACAACTTTCTCTCAAATGAATGCAATACTCGGGAAAATAATCATCTCGACGTAAAATTGATCTAATAATGCTTGACAAAAAACAAACGAAGTATCATGGAGATAGAGATTTTCATTCATATCGCTTTTCCGAATAAATTCATTCTCGGAGTTCTAACCACTTCGTATATAGAAAAGCGTGTATTGCCTTAGCGAGATGGAAGTTTCTACCACCGATGAAACGTTTAAGAACGAGTAATAACCGTAGAAGAATAAATGAGCGTCATTGTTGTTGATTTTTGTTTTATGCATGGGAAAGAAAATAATTACGAGTGTTACATCACCGAGGCACAAATACTTCTCAGAGCGTTAGAGCGGTAAGGATACTCAAAAATGATAACACCAGCACATTTTTCCAAGCGTTACAATTTTTGCCGTTACATATTCGTGAAGAATTTTCCGCGTCTTAGTTGGCGATTGAAAAAACGACACAGATCTGAATCGAAGTGTGTGATTCTGGTGACCCTTTTCGATTATGAGTTTCAAGGGCGAGGTCGGAATTCTCGATAGGAAGTTTTATCGTGCCAAAAGCTGTCGACTACTTTTTTTTATCATCGATAAAAAAATTTGATCGATGCAGAAACCGCGAGGACCGCTTTTCCCGAATTGTACGGAAATCCAAAAAGAGCAAATTCGTTTTTCGAAATATTTGGACAAAAAAACGGTCCATTTTTTTGGAGCGATACAGCGTGAAAATTCATACGAGGTCAATAGACAATCAACTGTCGATGTTTCTTTATTTGTCCGTTATCTACACTTCATTATCAACATCGGATATCAAGAATACACGATGATAAAAAAAGGGCACACGCTGAGAACAACGAGAATGAACGAAACTTGATTGATCGTTGATTTGTATGAACCGAAAGAGCTGGCAAGCGACTGGTCTTATCGCGATACCAAAACGTAAAGAAAAAAGAAAACAAAAAGTGTTTTCTCTTCAGCAACGAACGAGCGAAATGAATGAGTCTATTGAGAGAGCGATAATCTGTCTAATTTTACCTTGAATTTTAAAGCCTCTGTATACATTTGTACGTGTTTCTCGACATTAAAGTTCCAGCGAGAACGAAGCCATGACAGTGTATAATGCAGAGAGTGTGAGAGAGAAAAAGAAATAAAGAACCTATACGAAGCACTACGAGGATATGTAATTGAACGATCGACCTCGTTTTGCGAGCATGGGACGAATAGTGTTCACGAGTATGTGCTTCAGAAAAAAAAAAAAAAAACGTCGTATGTTTCGATCCCGAATACATTACTGCCAGTAAATAAATGTGAAGGTGAGAGAAACAGAGTTCCATGGGATACAGCAAGACTTTTTGAAGAGACTAGCTGGGAATGTTGGAGAAAAAATTCCAGTGGGCGCAGGTGCAGATATCGGGCTCTCGAGAAAGGTAGAAGAAAGGACTCCGCTGGATCAGGGGTTCCGTGCAACAAATATCAAAAAACCTTCAGGTACTATAACCACCGCAAGAAATTCTTCAAGAAATCGAAAATGGTTACCAGTAAAACTCAATCCGAAAAATGTTGTATGAATCAAAAGTTTGTTACTACAGAGTGATTCAAGATCACGAATCATCGCGTGCCTTATTCGCGAACATTTTCAATAAATAGAATCGGCATATTGACTAACGGGTGATATTTTTGAATAAAAAATCTCCAATTAAAACATTTGCAACCGAAAATGGATGGACTTATTGTTCCCAAAAAAAGCAGCCTCGTCCGTAACAAGTCGCAATGTAGATTTGTATTTCTTACAATAAACGAGACTACCCGAAAGATTTGGCTGACAACTGTGACCCAGAAGGGGAAAAAAATTGAGAACAATTTTAATCTTTGTTTGCGTCAGGCTTGTCCGAGTTTGTACGACTTCCATTCGTCGGGCGCGTGAATTCGAGACAGAAAGCCATGCAGAAACGAAGAAGAATAGAAAGTATGAAGAAAATCGAGAACGAGGTGGAAATAAAAACAACGAGGAACGTTAGAAAAAGTTTGTTCAACGTATAGAAATAAAGCACTTAGCAACTTTGAGCAAAAATCTATCTCAACTTTGTTTTTTCAAGGAGATACCACAGGGAGAAGAAGATAGTCAAAGTAAAAAAGCTGTTGCAGGATTGATACAAGGATTAATATACGTGTGTAATGAAACATCGTAGATATAAAAGCCAGAGAGCAACTGATTAGATCATTTCGTGTGCTACGCTCAGCCGTAACGTGTCCTAATTAATGTGTTACTCTGCTAACGCGATTGTAATGACGTGCGTGCAATATATAAAGTACTATAACAAGTTAAACATGAATACCTGGTAGCAAAACTATTCTTCCGTATCTCACATGCACTAATACATGCTGCACTTCAACGGTTGCATTTCTACCAAAGCGAATGTGCGATCCCAGCAGCGGAGCAGAGCAGCTGGAAAACGGAAATTCTTCCAGGACTGATATTTCATCAATTAATCAAATGTGGAATCCGCACATAAAGAACACGAGGAATCTATTATGACACGTGTGAAGAAGCCACGAGGATGACGAATCGAAAAATTGTTAATAAATCAAAGAATAATTATTTGTGACTTTTATTTTGTTAATAAATCGTTAATAAAAATTGTTAATAAATCAAAAAATTGTTAATAAATCGAGGAATAATTATTTGTGACTTTTATTTTCCGTACCGAACAAGAATCAATTATTCTGGCGAGTCAAAATGAATTGAAGGCTGGAGATTGAGTACTTTTTATTAGTGTCAACTAGATATTGAAGGTTCCCTGCATGATTGACTCGAACAATAACTCCATCTGAATTTGGAAAGTTCATTATATACGAGATCGCATGAAAATGAATAATATTGCATATTTAGTAATAAAAAATAATAAATAAAGATATTGGAAAGTTATAAGGATACGAGTGATGATGTGCTCCATAGATAGATGCATAAAATAGGGTATGGTCTGAAAAAGCGATTCCGTAGCATCGTTCTGGTAAGAGGGGCGAGTCGAGCTGGTAGTATGCGTAATATAAAAGCGTATACGCGAGCAAAATCAAGTGAGCACCGAGAAAGACGATACTACGCTACGGAGGTTCCGTTATATACTCCGCTCTCGTAGATCGTTTCTCTCTTTCTCTCTGACTGCAGAAAGCAGTCGCTCCTTTTCGCGTTAATATATACATCTATATAAATGTGTAATCTCGAGGACCAAACCCAACTTGACCGAAGAATAAGAAGACGAAGAAGAAAGAGAGGAGGTTTGATTGCTATAACATGGGAGCAATCTCCGTGCACAGGTTAACCGCATATACGCCCTTTAACTTGTCATTTTCAAGGTCCGTTCAACTTTTCTCCGATATGCCATGCACATAGGATGTACACTTAAAGATCTTCCTTAACACGGTTTCTTTTTTCACCAATTCACAAGAGTTCAAACACCATTATATACTTTCTTATGTATATATGCGTTGCGCACAGCGATGGCTGATGTGAAACATATAAGCGACGTACGAGTGAGCCTCGTTCACGAGTGCCACTAACCTATTACGAGAAAGGTGTTGCATCGAGAGAGTCCCTTTCTGTCCAATGTCTCCTTATTCGTATTCGTCCGAACGTCACCGCGATTCCTTCTCGATGTATAGAATCGTTATTGAGGCTATATAATCCCGCAATGACATAGACCACCGGGCTTGTAGGAGTTTTAGGGTAGCCTTTTAAAATAACTGCGTCTTCAGCCTATTCAGATGTAAATACCAACTATGTGCTGCTAATAGGTTTTCCCACTATCTCCGGACCCGATCACACCGGCTTTTTATTGTATGTATCACTTTTTTATATCTTTTCACTCTCCCATATACAGGATGCAATTCAAATATATTCACTGCTTTTAATATTCATCGAGAATGATTATTCACTGATAATGCGAAAGAATCGGAGCGCTGTTTCCGGCAGCCACTGTTCGCTCGCTCAAGCTCACCATAAAATTATAATTTCACGATGAATTTTGTATCACTCAACAGTTTTCAACAATTCAATCATATCATGGTGCTAATTTATTTGTGAAATTGAATAAAATCAAAAACTTTCGAATTGGTAAATTTCAAGCGAACGAAATCATGGCAATAATTTTGCAGAATCTTTAATGATGTAGAATGCAACACGTTTGCGTAGAAGTCGCCGAGCACTTTGAAAAAATTTTGAATTCATCATAAAAACCATTTTTTCCGAATGCAACGATTCATCCAAGTTCGTTTGACAATTCTATGAAAAAGATCACGTTTCAATTTGACACTTTTCACAGAATATCGTCATCTCCAAAGTATACTATTGGGTTATCCGATCCGGAACACCGGGAAAAAGTGTTTAATGATCGGAAAATCCATGTCATCTGACATGGATCCGAGTTCGTTGAGAAGACGCTGCGCGGCAGTTGAGTTATTTTGTTCTTATCAGCACACTTGATTAGCTTTGATAACGTACATATATTATATGCTCGTTTCCTAACAGTCAATTTCCTGCAGTAAGCAAGAATATAAAGTTGAGTTCATAATGTTCGTAAAATGTTGACTCATATATGCAGAAACTGTAGTCAAGTGTATCATCAGGATACTCTTGTCTGTCCGGAAGCTCGTTAAAGTTTTGATCGATGTTTTCCAAATTCCCGATCCTCTGTTCGCCTTCGCCAGGGCGAAGCATTTCATTTTCATGTAAACGACACTTCTTAGATATTTCCGCTTCACCTATTCCAAGTTTCCATCTTTTTCTCTTTCGCCATAGCGATTTTCTCATAGTCTGCCTCTTCAAAATTTCGTAAGGCGTTTTTTCCTTCCGCTTTGCAAAAGCGAGTGTTGACTGTACGAGCAAGCACAACACATACGGCAGACGGACTCTTTACAGTTAGCCAGATGCTGCGCCCTAACAGTACACCCAAGAAATCGGATGCAAGCGAGATTTGTCGAAAAAAAAAAAAAAAACAGAGGCCGAGAGAAAGAGGGAGAGGGAGGGGGATTCGATTATTCAACGATAATTATTTTTTCAGACTCAACGTGGAATGTAAAACACTCGGGATATTGGGCAATAATCGTTAAACGGTCACAGGCAAAAATTGTACAAGTCCATATTCCGAAATGGAGCAACCGCTCCTTCGAGATCAGTACAATGATTTGCGAGAATGAAAAAAAGGTCTCCTCTGTTATCTCTGAACGTCTAAATTTGAATAAACAGAAGAATCATCAGCCGATTGCCTATAAACCACCCAAAGAGATCTCCATTCTATTATCTTCATGAAATACGCTGAGTCTCATGGGTGTCTGGAATACTGGATGAACACGCAAGGACGAGATAGCTAGGGGACCACGAGAGACCACGTTATCAAAGAATTGCTCGGTAGCGAGCACTCATACGTATAGTATTCGGGTAGTGTAGCACAAATGGCATCGCACAAGCACACACCGCGCGTATATCACAACAACAACGTACATATTCGATGGAGAATATGAGCTCATTACAGAAACGGGTTAGCTCCCTGCACACGAGGAGTCATAGCGTTGAGAGATAGTTGTCTCGATCGTTGGCTAGAAATGACTCGAATCAACGTGAAAATTAGAGAACCCGAGTGTACTAACATTTTCACACGTTTGACTTGTACGTACACTGCATACAGCTTAGTGCAGGGAGAATTCCAGGGGTTTTCTTGTGTTATTATGACCGGTTTTTCAAAGTGATCCGTTCAATAAAACTTGCTGCACGTTGCGATACATACGTGCGTTCATGTGCATCTAGGTACGCGTGTATATATATTTCGCGCGATATCTTCTGGGCTTGCTCCGTCTTCAATAGGGCAGCAGATACGAAGAAATTTATACAATTTCCACATATCGATAAATCTAGTTGTGTCTCGTAAAGATTCATAAAGTCGTGAGAAAACTCTGCAAGCAGATCTCGGTCTGCCTGAGGTTGCGCAGTCACAAATGGTATTTCCGAAGTAAACCACAGTCGAATGGTAAAAAGAAAAAAAATATATATAAATCTAATTTTGTTTTTATCTCAGGAATGAAATAAAAGTTTACAGGAAGAATGACAAGATGCCATTTCTCAACTGCTTCCGGTATATTCCTCTTTCCCATTTCTCTCTATTCTCATTCATATTTGCGTGAGAATAATATGCGAGCTGAAATTACGCAAAGTATTATTTTAATCGCATGACAATGAAAATTCGTTCATCACCGGCATTAACGTTTTGCCTACCGCTTCTTCCCGCAGTAATTGTTCTAGATGCTGTCTAATTTAACACAAACATGCACGAACAGAAAATCAAAAACGGGAGGTTTCTTAGATGGTTAATAAGTTTCGATGCTAATTGTGATTGATTTTTATCATTCAAATCGTTTGTTCAATCAAACACAGACAGGAGCCAAAGGGGCAGTGGGTATGTGTAGTATATGCCTTCGACCTTCCGCCGTCTGGACGACGATAAAGGGTTAATCCCTCGCTCTTAATATAAGCATGCTCGTCATTAGTAGCTGCAGTGAACTCGACTAAATGAATGTTTCATTCCGAAACATTAATCGTGAGAAATAAAGATTTTTTTTCGACAAGATTCAAATTATTATGAGAATATTTCCATCAATATTGATCAAATGAAATTTATTCACGCAAATGAGATAATCATTCCGGCTACGTTGTCACTAAATAAAAATGCATTTATCATCGGCCCGCCTTCCGGATGAGGAAGCTGCAATTGAACTCTCGTGACTCATTCAATTGCTCTCACTACTGAGAAAATGTAGCAGATTGGTCAATCGAAAATCGCCATGCAATTTCCTTATCCATGAATTTTTTTCTATGTTTTTTTTTTTTTTTTTTTTTTTTTAACCAACTGATTTTTAATCTTCCGTCTCATCTTATTTCCACCTCTTTTTATTTTGCTCTGAACGTCGCGTGAGTACGACGAATCAAGAAGTTGGTACCGGGCGATCGCTTGTAAACGTTTATCAAGAGAGAAGTCAATGCACTTCGCTGACGCTCGTGGTGCACTGTCCCCGCCAACGGAACACTCGTACTACGAATGCACGTGGACACATACTATGGAGAAGCCACATGTGTGTAGAGGGTCCCGATAAAATGCCTCTTTGCCACATGGACGTGAAAAGCGACGGAACCCTCTCTTGCCTGGAGAGTTGCAAAGAAAACGCATATACATGCATACAGATATTGATGACTTGGGAAGAGAAGGGCGTATCGATAATCTATATATACTTGATCACCTGGCGTTGGAGCTTCTACAAATACATTGGCGGATTATATATACAGGCTATAGAGCAAGTTCGTAGGCATTGGCATTGTCGTTGTCCAGAGGCATGCCATACTCAGCTTTCTCTATTCCTCTCTTTCTTTCTCCACCACACTTCACTACAAATCCGAGGCTTTACACACACTGAGATACGTAATACTACAAACTCGTTTCTAGTAGATGGAATGAACGAACATTCTTTTTTTTTCTCTCACTGAGTCTCGGGCCTTCGTCACGTTTCATCAGAGATCGACGCTTACCATCCTCATCCTCAACACTATCCCCTCCCCCGATCCTACCATCTCAGCATCGTATGTACATAATACTCGCCCGATCGCGCACCTATTTTCCTTCACAATGAAACGCTTCCGTGTGCGTAAACGTTCAGCTGCAAACTCGCCGGAATCTCAAATCCTCATAGAATACATGAAAAATGAAGAGAAATGAGTTTGGGAAGCAAAAGAAAACAAATCTTTTGTCAGCATACTCGTTTCCTTCTTATATATAGCAGCCGTTCGTTATAGTTTGTTAAATAAACTTCTGTCGAGTCTTCCTAAGAAATTCCAATAAAATTTCCAAAATCCAAATTTCAATATTTCCATATCGGTGCATATAACAACATTTTTTTTTTAAGAATACGTATGAACCTGAAGGTTGCATGGGCGCAATGCCACGAAATGAAAAAAAAAATGACTTTTTCATTCTACGAATCCATTCGTGAGGTCCAACCAAGGCAAGAAGCAAATTAAGAAAAACAAAATTCGAAAAAATAGTGACGAATCATTTTTTTTTCTTTTTATTTCATGGCATTGCGTCGATGCAAACTTCAGGCTCATAAGAATACTCGAAGAAAAAAATTTCATAGTTGGCGTGGTGTAACAAAATGGGAGCAATTATAGATAGTCGCTCGAGTTTCCTGAGACGGTAAAAACTTTCCATATGCCAACGTCAATAATTACAATGCCAAGAAGACTTGAGAAAAAAAATATGACGATCGAGCTACCGCAGTGCGTTGGCACGGTCATATCACGTCCATGATTGATCGGATTCATTAAATTTCTCTAATTATCATTGCAGCGAATAGTACAAATTGACTTTAACTCTAAAATATATTTTAATACTTAATTCAGGTTGTCGTCAAAAGCCACAAATATTTCAGAGGTTAATTAGAGAAAATTCATGCAGTCAGACCTAGAAAGTGTTAAAATAGCGATGGAATAATTCGTAGAAGAGCGTACGCATGATTATCAGAGAAATTCTAGGATTTTACATTTATATATACGGCTGGGACAATTTATATATAGGATTAACGCGTTGGTGGTGCGTCTACGCATTCGGAAGTGAGGCATAAACCGAAATAACGTGCCCGTTGGAATGCACAGGCAACTTTCTTCTCTCTCCTTCTCTCTTTCCCTTCCGAGCAGAGAGCTCGAGTCATCTGCGACCAGAAGGCTGCAGCTCGAAAGTAATATTTATATATACCTATAACTGCAATGGTACTTGACGTGTATAAGTTGCAACTGCACGAACTTCGTGTTACTATAATAGCGTGGACGACATTACTGTGCCCTCACGTTCGGTCCACACTCAAAAAGAAAGGCAGGAAGAAAGAGAGAGACAGAGAAGAAAAAAGGTAAAATTCCAAACGGCTGCTCCGTGAGCTCTGAATCACTCTGACCACGTCCAGATGATGCGATGAATCAAAGAGCAAACAGCCTGGACAGATGAGCTTTTGTTGGACGAATTTTACAGTTTGTGAAATATTCAATGATATACCAGAAATCATGCCAGAAATAGCAAAATGTGCAAACGTTTTCCATCGATGATTAACGTTTTGTTAAGAAAATATTGATCGACTAATTTTCCAGCGTAAAATCGACGAATATTCTTCATCATGGGTATCAAATTTCAGTCGAAGGTTCGACCGTAAATGTATGCCGGTCGAGCTGTTTGTTTGAAGCGAAATATCCGAGCCCATTGCCTCCGGTTTTATCCAAACACGCGAGCGTCTTTGGCGCATCAAAGGGAAGAGCTTGGAAGAAAGACTTTGTAATGAGAATCACGTGGAAACCAAGTGTAACCCATGCAACAGGTCGAAGGCTTGGTGCATTATTTATATTCCTAACTTTTGGGCCACGGCACGAAAATTGAGGTAAACGTCTGTGAACCACGTGCTAAGAAGTAAAACTTTCTAAACTGCGGTACATTTGTCCCTCAATGAATTTTGAGAGACACACTTTGAGCGAGTCCGAGTTTCTCAATGGAAAATGTCCCACAGAGCCACTAAGGTCGCCACAAACATTTTCAACCGATCGATGATAAAAGTTGTACGTGCTCTTCATACTCTCTGAATAACTGCTCAGTGATAAAATCTGAATTAAAGCTGGCACGTTTGCATCGCTGATCAATTTACAAACGCGTCGGTATTTCTTATTCCGGTTTCTTATTCGATTTCTGGATTATAGAACAAGTTCAAAGAAGCTCCTTAGGGCATGGTTGGTTGAGCACAAAAACGCGTTAAAAAGCGTGCGAATAATTGAGAAAAAAAGGACATTTTCCTCGAACGTTTAAATAAATCGGAACGCGTTCTTTACGTTGAACAGGAAACTGTTGTTTTTGATATTTCATCACATATTTGCAGCGGCGACCACCTCAATAAGGATTACCCAAGATCGTGTCTCGTGAACAAGACCTTGTCCAATAACCTCCCACGAATCTCGCGTACGCGTAAGACAGGTTATAGAAACGTGCCAATGAATCGAGAGAATTGTAAGAAACTGAGAACAAGTAAAACTTCCTGATTCCTTAATTAACTCGAGCGAGGCATGGGAGGAGGACAACAAAGTCGCTCGTGCGGAACCCTGTCTCTCAATAGCGTAGATTGTTCCTACTTTTTATCGTATGCGCGCCCGCGCGCGAGCGCGTTTTCGACAGAGAAAAAGAAAAACGACTGGAGCTATCCACGTGGGGGGGTTACCGCAGGAATAGCTTACGCCGGAGTCATCAAAAATCTTCGAGTCAAGTAATCTCGGCTCACTCAGGACGATTCTCCAACGATAAACAATCTTTGCCTATAGAAATTTATCCATTGGCAACATATCACGCCACATTAACGCTAGAGAACTTTTCGAAAAGTTCAAATTCGATCATTCTATCCGAAAAGCAATTTACTTTTTCATCAAGTTAATGTTTGCGACGTTCGATACACTCGACGGCCGTAATGCTTCAACCTAAACAAACCCAATATTTCGTTTAAGGCTACGGACCATAAATTTACGAAAAAAAATTGAGCTGATTTGAAAAAAAAATGTTAATATTAAGAAAAATATACTTTTGTTCCGTTACAACGGAGCAAACTTCGATTCGTTACGTTCTGATGCTGTTATAAGAACATTTATAACTACTCAATCAAACTAATTATTATTGGGTATTTACTGACAGAACATTACTCGGGTAAGTGTGTAAATTACTGTTAAGGATCATGATCGAAAAAGGTCAAATCTGTGTGGGTGCATATAGATGTATCGCGCCTATATTTCAATGAAACGAGAGTGTAAAATCGTGTCGAACACTGAAATACACATCGACTTAAACTTTAAAGTTCACCGTAAGCGTCTTTAGACGTCTTCATTTTCTAGACGAAAGCATCCGAGCGTTTTCACGTTAAAGTCTTAGTCCGAAACTCTGATTTTTTAATCGTTTGTACGAATTAAAAAAAAAAATATTGTTTTCCGAAGTCGTGGATGCTCGTTTTTTCCTTCATTGCGTAATAATCGCATTTTTAATGTCGATTGAATCTTTGGAGCTGGAGTTTGGAGCAGGAAAAAATTTGCGATCGACTAGAATTTCTATGTTTTTTTATATAGAAATTGATCGATTTTCATCTGGATTATTTTTCTATTTGCATGAAATGAGCGTAAACAAAGCAAAGCTCGTTGAATTACGTCGGCGCTTCGTGATACAATTTTGTAACGACACCGGGAAGTCTGGACTCGAATTACTATTACTACATTTTGAAACGACATTTTTTGTAACGCGAAACCTCCAACGTGAAGTGAATGAGTCTCTAGTAGGTGTTGTTTCGAGCAAAGCAAGGACACCGTGTATGTATGTACATAAATAAATAAAGGAATACGTAATAAGGTATAAATGTGTATGGAACAGGAGCGATCGAGTCGACAGCAGCGTGTTTTTGTGGTTATAATGCGGTAACTCATGGCTAACGCAACGTCTTGGCACGGCGGTTCCACGTTATTTTTATTCCCCTCCAATCGTCTTGTTTTTTTGTCCATTGAAGCACATGGATTCTATTTTTTTGTATATTTTGCTGAGAACCACAGACGAGAGGACAGGATCGTGGGGCTCATTCAATTACCAACGTGTAGGTTATCGATGGGAAGGAAAAACTTGCATAACTTTGCCTCCCCCTTCGCTCTATCTGAGCGAGCCCCTTTTCGTACAATTAAATAACGCGCACGTGGATCATTTCATATATTACGAGAGCTCCGCGATTGTACGATTACGCAAACTCCGAGTAGAGACGAGTAACGCGCAATTGAAGGATGAATTCTATCGCGATAAAAAAATGCATCTTCCGCGAGAAAGAAAACGCACGAGAGGAGTGAAAATGAAAAAAAAACTTACGTTTTCGGGCTGGGTGGAGCGCCTCTGCCGCGGCACACAGAATAGCGGCACGCCGCTTTCTCGCTTTCTCTCCAATATAGCGGCTATCGTTATAACTTTTTCTGAAGAAAACTTGAGATACAATTTACAATCGTTGAAACGAGGAACTTCTTTCACGAGACACTGTTCACTCTTTTCCTATTAGTTTCACTACGATTCAACGAGCAGCAACTGAGTTGCTGTCAGTCCTAATTTAGCACAAAGCAACTTGTTCGGAACGCGTCAATTAAACTTGGAAATAAATCATCGGCCGCTACACCGGACTCTGCAACAGGTATTATTTTTTTTGTGAAGTCTGACCAAATATTTTATTTCAGTTACACGCGAAATAAGGCCATGAATTAATAATTCAATCTCTTCCGTTCTCACTATCGCACGGTATACTAGCGGACACGAGTTTGAAATAACAATAAACACTATCACTATATATATTGTGATATATATATATCACACTAAATAGGATGGAAATTTAAAAAATGCCTCAACCGATCAGTCTTATCATCCCGATCAACTGTCATTAATGAATCACTGATTTTTATCCACTTTTTTGCATGATTCGTATCCTCATACGAGCACGAACCTATAACTATATATTTCTCTTCGAATTCATTCACGTGTCCACGGTTATTAATGCGTGTTCTCACTGTTTGATAAACAAAAATTAATGCGATAGTCAAGACGTTTGATCGTAAAGTCACGTTCGTGTATTCCTCGTCAAACCGGACGTTACAGGACGTGCTCTACGAGCTCAAGCCACTGCCGGACAATGCGTGAGCGCGCACACACGCACGACTAACACACACACACACCCGCGCGCATTAAAGTTTGAGCTTGTTTTCGTTGTCAAATTAATTTTGCGATTTTCATCCACACGCATCCGATTTAAAGAAAAACCCATCACCTGCTTTATACCCAAGCAAGATATACGAAAAAGATGCGAAGTGAGAGAGAGAGCGCGTTTAAAACGAATTGACGAATTATACGATGCCAACAGGTCGCGCGTCGACGATCGACTGAAGGACTGTTAACGCTGAGCCGGTCACAACCGGCGAGCGGCAGCGCTACGGGACCCCTCTCTCCGACACTACAGCTATGCTATGCTGTGTTACGCTAGCCCCGGTATCCCCTCCCCGCTCACTCGAGCGTTGTGTTTCATCCGCGCTCTTGCTTTCTCACTGTATACAGTAATAGTAATACGAGGCGCTCGGTTCCTTCTGAATCACCGGATTCCTCATAAATTCCATCTTCACAAAATTATCCCGTATATTTTTTGTTTAATTGTAAAGCAGACTTTCATTCCCATCAATAAAACTCAAAATAAGAGTTGAATGAACATATTCATCAAAATTTCATAAATCCATACGATGCGGGTGCAATTATATTTTATACATACAACAGTTGTTCGTAGTGCTTGCAATTCTTAGAACAAGCTTTAGATGTACTCCGATATTTTTTCATTCATGCTCAATTAAGAAAGCAAATTGAGACAGACATCTCGCGATACAACCTCAAGAATGCGTCATGTCGATGACGTTGATATTCTCATTCATGTTATTTTTGTCAACCATTTTTCAGAGTGCATACGATTTTTATTCAAATAATTGGCAACTTCTATCGATGTTTTTTCTACATTTTCTTCAATGAAACCAAAAGTTGGAAAAAGCATTTGGCATGGAAGTTTTAAGATTTCGATAATAATGAAATTGTACGAGGGTCGACAGTTTTTGCTCCTAAATTTTGGAGCACGAAAATTTTATCGCGCCTATGGATTATTTTAACTGATAACACTCGAGTTTCTTTATTTTAGTAAATTTGCAATTTCGACGTGTGGAAAGATTTTCTGTTTGGTAGCTATGCTCCGAAATCGTTCTCTTGGTTTGTCTGCACACTCAGACTACCTACGTGCACATGTGTTGTAGTTTTTGGGTGGTTGGAAACCGAAGATTTTCCGACAATTTCGACCATTCGGTGAAGATAAACTTCAGAACTTTTATCTCGTAGTTATCTGATCATGTCCCTGAGGAAATAGTATCACAAAACGATGTGCTGTTTCTGTGATGATAACGAATGTGCTTTATGTGTTATTTGTTCAATTATCTCGTTGATATTCATTGAGCAACTCGATAAAATTCATTTTGTTTCTCCAGGCTATGCAAATATTGAAATTTCATGAGTTTCTTCGGAAATTTCCGCGGTCCAATGAAAGTTCCTTTGATTCCATTGAAAAAATGTGGACTTAATAGTGGAGTGTATGCCCTACATTTAGAGAGTGCGAACGAAAATGGAAACAATAAGAAGGAATCGCCGATGAGCAAGGGTTGTGCATGAAAAAAAAGTGTGAAAACAAAGGGCGCAGCAATATTTACGAAACATAATTTCTTGCGAGTTACACCCGAGGACGTTGGAATTGCACAGCATACATAGGAGCATCTACTTTCCATTACTCACTTCCTCCGCGGAGAGGAAAAAAGAAACAAGTGCAGAGGGGAGAGAAGTTTTGAGGATTTAGTTAATTAAAGCCGAGCGGAACGCGTCACGCGAACATTAACGTCGCCGGGTGTGGTTAACACATTGGCGCACCCATTCCTCGCACAAGATATCACTCGGTGTTAAACCAACGACTCCATGTGGATTATTTTACATGGATCGTTGGTACGGGTAGGAACAAAGATATACTTCCCAGTGAACTTTGCCCTTGAGCTTGAATCGAAAAAAAAAAATGGTATTTTCCAATCCATATTTCTGGCCTGTTCCTCATTTCCTTTCGGTACTCACAGCAAGATTCCTAGCGATCTTCAATTCCTAAATTCCAGACAATCTCTTGAATTCTTAAACTTCTAGCAATCCTGAAATTCTATAGAAGAAACAATTGTAGTTAGTGACGTACTATGAGAATATTGTTGTATGAAAATTTATTTACAAATACAATATTCATCTCATGTCGCATCCTCTCCGACGTCCT
This sequence comes from Campopleginae sp. 14b, assembly GCA_030522525.1. Lineage (NCBI taxonomy): Eukaryota > Metazoa > Arthropoda > Insecta > Hymenoptera > Ichneumonidae > Campopleginae sp. 14b. Next base: position 105,300 of record JAPYYS010000029.1, read on the forward strand.
TCGTTTTAGTGTTCTGTGTTTTCTTTCGTGTTTTTTTCTTCTTCTTGACGTCAGTTTCATTTTTTGGGCGAGTTTGTCGCCGTTTTTCATGTCCTAACAGTGCTCTTTCTTCTGCTGCCTCCGCCTTTTTCGCTTTTTCCTCTATCAAATCGAATATCGGTAATGGTCGCCTGCGACGGGCGGCTCGCTCTATGGTTTGCGTCAATTCGATCTCCATACGACGACTAATTAGATTCGTCACTCTACACTCGCCTCTCACTCCTAATCGGCCGGTTCTTCCGCATCTATCGGAATAATAATGTTCATTACAAAACTTTTCATTACGTTTTTCGTTATTATATCCGAACAATGAAGATCCGAGTTATTTGGTGAATCTTGAGTGGCTATTTGAATTTCTCAGAAGTTTGCTTTAGCGAAGTTCATTCAGTTGTAAGAAGAATCAACGATTATTCGCCGCGTTTGGAGCATCACACAGTGCCAGAGATTCAAAGCTGAAAATTTACCATCAAAATTCACCAGGGAAGGTTTCTAAATGCAATAATTTGTTACCTGTGGATGTAATCAGTAGTGGACAAAGGGAAATCATAATTTATGATATTATTGACATGAACGGTATCCAAGCCTCGAGCTCCGGCGTTCGTAGCTGACAAAACGGAAAATTCGCCATTCTGAAAAGCTGCGAATTTGCCCAATCTGGCAGCCATTGACATTTCGCCGTTTAAATGACACGCGCGGATACCAAACTCATTGAGAAAAAGACTGAGCCAGTTGGACGTTGAACTGTCGTTGCTGAAGATGATAAATGGTACTTTTTTAACGGCCCTGGGCTTGACCAACTTCAGGAGAGTCATCGATTTGTCGCAGCGCTTAACTCTGAGAAACTTTTGCGGCACCATTACACGATGAAAATTATCCGTTGTTACGTCAGTCAGCAATTTTTCCTGCATCAAGAAAAATCGTTTTTCAATTACAACCAAAATTTATGGCGAAATTCATCTCAAGTCTAATGGATACATACGCTTATGATGCCGCTCATGTAGTCCGGCAATTCTGATCCTTTCGTAGCAGATACGAGTGTCATCTGACACTGGTTAGGGAAACCATTTTCACTCGCCATGTCTCCTGCGTTGAACTGAAACCAGCGAATTCATAAGAATCCACCAAGATTACGCGAATCGCGATAGAAATTTTGTTATCAACTCACGTTCAATCGGTTAAGGAAAACTTCGAGTTTCTCATCAAAAGTGGCATCGAAGAGTGCATGAGCTTCGTCCAAGACCAGATGTCTGACATAATTTAATTTGAAAATTCGTATAGTCGTCAATTTACTGATTACTCCAAAAGAACCGATCAACAAATCGACTTCTCCGACTGGAGGATTTGATGCTATCCTTTTTGTCCTTCCACCTGTTTTCACGGAGATTTTGATTCCAAGATCTTTAGACAACCATTTAGCCTCTCTCTGTTGTAACATACGAAACTTTCTTATTGCACTTGTTTTTTTTTTAATAAAAGAATGTTGAATCAGGAAAATTGCAAGCTCCTCATAGTCGGAGTAAATTGAGGAGCTAGCTCTATGTTAATTATATGACATTTGTGTTTCATACCGCTATTTGTTCCGCAAGCTCGCGACTAGGAGTTATTATCAATCCAAACGGCTGATTCGGCGGTCTGTCTCGGTTAATGTCCAACCTTTTCCACTTGTATATTTGATTCAAGAGTGGCAATAGAAAAGTAAGTGTTTTGCCGCATCCAGTCTCGGCGGAGAGCACCGTATGCTGCTCCAACATTATTCTGGGTATGCCAAGATACTGTATTTCTGTTGGAGCGTGAATGTTCATTGCTTCCAAATTTCTCATTAGTTTTGGATGCAAGTCAAAATTTTCAAAATTCAGTTGTTTCTCGTATTGCTCTTTTTCTCCTTCGTGGTCCTGAAGCAAAATTACTAATTATTCTATAAGCAAATAAGACATCCATCGACGAAAACAAAAAATTCTTGAGCATTTGTTACCAAAAACTCATGAAATCACAGGTAACTTATGACTTTTGATAAGTTTTGGCTTTTCATTCGATAGTTACAGGATTCTGTGAAAAACAATCCTTAAACCAATTGGAACATCATTTGTAGACTTACCTTATAATCAGGCAATATTGTGAAGTAATCACCACTTGATTTTAAATGGTGCCATCCTTGGGAAGCCAAAGGAATTGGCTCAAACTTGGAGAATGTTTTGCCTTTATAAAAATTGTATTCAGGTCTTTTGCAAATGATGAGTGGTTGACGTTCGGCCTTTTCGGGAACGATCGTCTCTTCTTCGACAGCATCTTGTTGTTGCGACAGAGTCGACGAAATCTATAATTTTCATGTAGTTCACCATCACGTTTCCATGTGAAAACGATTTCAAAAAACCGACCAATTTCCTGGGTTACTTACCCGATAGGTACGGAGGTTATACACGGAAATATCTACGCGCTTATGGCAGAGTACACGAAATCGCGAAAACATTGTGTCTATTTTATTTAGTCAATCACGGAAACGGTTAATGTCATTTACGATATTTCAATGCGTGTCATTATTTTCCGAAACTGTTACTCCCATTGTTAATAGTGCGACGAAAAGGTTTTTCGGTGATCACAAGGAAAAAAACAGCGTGCATTGGCACATGTGTAACAGCAAAACCCGGCAGTGGTTCCATCTTCAGTCGGCCGGGTGAACAAGACTCAACATCCTTGCGACTGGAGTTTACATTGTTGGATGATACACGTCGTTGTTGGAATTGTTGGAAATGTGTCAAAGTGATTTAACCTCCGAGAATGACGTTAACTTCCAATGAGCTTAGATATACCGGAAGATCGTAACAATATAATTTATCATTTTTATGAAATTGTGTTAATAAAAGTATTGTCAAAGACGATTTCGGGATGGACGTAAATAATTTAGATGCGGCGAGTGTCTTATTCCAAGAATCCAACAGTACTATTCTCAACCAGGTATGCCTTTATTTGTCTCGAATTTTGGTCTACAGACATTAACGGCAACGTCTTTACGTTTCTCAAAAAAAATTGCGCATTAGTTCTTGCATTCATGCGCCGATGAAATATGTGGATATCCTGGACCATCGTATCAACAATTCGCCAAAAACATGGAGTGGACTGAGAGCGATTACAATAGCGTATACACGCTGTTTTCGTCAATATTGAGAACCCCTGGAGCGTTGTATTTGGACGAAAAAAAAGTACGCTTGTATTCATAATTGTATGTCCTTCGATTGACAAGTTGAATTGAAACATAAGATCGATTTATTTGTTCAGATGCCTCGAGAATATCATGATTTGCCGGAACAGGTACAGAAGAATCTTATGGGCTGTCTCGAAGTCAGACAGGAACATTTGACTACTGCCCTCTTGAGAGATTATTCGAAAAAGTACGCCCCCACGATGACCGACTTCGATTACAGACTAACGGTAATTGCCTTATCATTTTGCTTAATAAAAAATCGAATGCGAAAATAGTTCATGTGCGTTGCTGGCATTGGTCATTTTACTCGATAAATGCAACTTTCAGCATCCGAATTAATTATTGAGACTTTTGATAAATCTTGAAACATGTTGAGTGAAAAATTGGAATATCAAGTTCACGGGATAAACCACCGACACTAAAGACTGCAATTGAGTTTTCGGATTAAATTTCCATTTACTTCCTCAGATAAAAAATCCCTGAATATTTTTCCTTCATGGGCTTTACCATATGCCTGCGTATAGCATCCGAGAGTGAAATATTCATGTCGCATTCACTGAAAAGTTCCAGCGGATTGGAATCATAGATCGAATTCCTCGATCCCAAAACGTTCAATATATTCGAGGCACTCCCAACCATTTGATAAATCATGTTGTCACAGAATAATATCAATTCCCTTTTTATTTCGTTTGAATTGGCTCCGGACGAGTATATAAACGAAAGTTTTGTTATCCGGCCATCCAACTTTGTCCCAGAGAAGATGAAAAATATGTGTATGTAAAAAATTTGTCTTCCATAATTGTTTGGTGCAGTTTTTAGATAAAAAATTGATCCAAAAGTGACAAAGTCTGCAAAGATTTTGTAAAGTCAAGTGAGGCACGAAGACTGAATTTAAAAAATCGAATTTCGCTCAATTTTTCTTGCACCTGCAAAACGACCTGATAGTGAATTGTAACGACCGAGATAGTGATAAAAATACGACATACATTGCAGCTTGTGATGGGATCGAGCAAGCTGGCGTCGCTGAGGGAACCGCTGTTGGAGCTGGACCTAATGATCGAGCATAATAAGGACAAGAGGATTTTGGGGTTAGAAATGAATAGAGACGAATTGGATGCGTTAATAAACGTTCTGGAAACGGCAGATCGTTGACGCGATAGTCACGTTGTATAATGAAATAAAAAATGAAATGAAAATTGAAAAAAGGAAAAAGAAAGAAATGTGAAATAAAAACTACGTAATTAACAAAGTGACGCTTTTTTTCGTTCATTTCTCCCTTTACGACAATCATAGCATGAATAGAAAATGAAGATTTACGTATTTTTAGAAGATGGGAGAGATGGATGGTGAGTGCGCGATCGCTAGAAGAATGGGCGGACGATAACGGCAACATGAATGATACACTTGTTTCACAGTTTATTATAGATTATAGATAAATGTAGAATAGTTTAGTTACTATTATAACTGCTGATCGAAGATACTGAAGACTGTACTTTCGCATCGGAGAGGTTCCCGAAACAAAAAAGAAAAGAAAAAACAATAAAATGATAAAAAAAAAGAAGAAAAAAGAGTGAAGATAAATCTCATTTAAAATAATTTGTGTCAGCCGAGATTAAGAATAATTGAGATATCTTTTTGTTTTTTGTTTCTTTTGTCTTTTTCTCTCTACCTCGGGAACGTCTCAGAGTGACGTTATAGTGATGGTGCAGAGATCGGTCGCATCCGAGAAATTTCAATAATGAGTCCGCTCTCGTCGTGAAGTCTTATTTCGAGAAAACGGCAAGTTTCATTTCCTTCCGCATCTTCCTCCTTCTCATCCCCCCCCCCCCTGGCCCTCTCAGTCCATCAATTAGTCTCTTTCATTCTTCCCCGATTTCCTCATTTTTCTTTTTCTTTTCATTTTCGTTGTAAATATCATTACGGACAATATCTAATTAAATTCCATACGAATAAGGTTTACTATACAACTTTTAATTTTAACCTCCCATAACTCCGTAATCATTAATAATATATACCGTTGAAAAATCGATGCCGTTCGGCGGGCAAGTGACCACCTGTTTTCTCCGACTCGTTCTTTCCTCTAACACTTAGAAATATTCTGATCCGGGAGCATATACACATATGCGTTTATCCTTTAGCGTTATGATCTATGCTACGGCCTTAATAACAAAAATCGTTTGTAGGCAATTATAATTATTAATATTATCATTATTATTAATATTATTATTAGTTACTTATTCGTTTTTTTTTTACTTTTTTTTTCATCTTCGTTTTAATTCTGGAGATCCGTATAAACGTAGAAACATCGTATGAAAAACTTGGAAAAGGTACCGTTCGTTTTTTTGTGTTTGTTTGCTTTTTTTTTCACTTCTTCTCGTTTGTTTGGGTGGGTGGATGATGGTTGTGCGGGTCTCGTAGTTGGCAATCAAGTGATATTAATTGATTATTCATAAATATTACGATGGGCGTCGTCGTTAGTGTCTTCTTGCATGAAGATTTCCCCAACAAACGCTGAATTTACACATACGCTTCGTTCTCTCGAGCGCGCTCTCTTCGTCCCTTTCTCTCTGTCTCGCTTTTTTAACGTCTAGATTATATATCACTTAAATTGCTCGAGTTAATGTATCGATTTTGTTTCCATTGTCGGTGTGTGTTTTAGTAGCTTTTTGTTATCGCTCGTTCTTGTCGCGGCGACGGTGAGACTGTGTCTTGTCACACATGCGAGTACGAGTTTATGCACGCAACTTTAAAAACGATATGTGCGTGTGTGTATGTGTCTCATTATTTTTGTCCGTTATTATCTTACGAGCGAATTTGAGTGAATTGCGTGCGAGCGCGACACTGTGTTTTCTGAAAAGCCTGCGGGTCCTTCGCACTCCTTTGAACGTTTAGTGTCTATGCGTGTTATCAGTGTCCGTGTGTGTTTCTATGATTTTTTAAATTGTACAAACACAAAGAAGGATTGCGAAATGAATACGAGCAAAACGTAATCGAATCGCGATGGGGCATCTCTCTGTACTCTGAGTTTGTCAAGTTTACGCTCAACTACGACATTCGCCGTTGTGCCTTGTGACTGCTCTCTTTGTCCGTATAGCTCCTTTTTTGTTTTTGTTTTTTTTTCATTTTCGTTTTTAAATACTATCTTCATCAGCTCGATGACGACAGTTCATTCATTGTCTTTTTTCATTCTCGCCATACTTGCTATATCTCGGCCACGTTCAAGCATACACAAAGCACGCTCCGCTTTTCGTCTTGCCTATTCTTTCATACACGCAGCCCATAAATTCTATCTATTATTTCTTTTCTTCATCTTTTTGCGTTTCTTTACCTTTTCCCGCGATCAATGTATCGCGATAATCCTTTAATTTCCGTATCTTCCAGTTTACAATTATAGTAAGTGTAGGTTCATTAATGAGGGGCGGGGGAGGGAGGGAGGGGGAAGGTGGAACGGGGGTGTCAACCTTTTGAGTATTTTCCTCGAAGTACACGAAGAATCGATACTCGACTCTCGATTCATTCAAATATCGTAGACCGATAAATTTGTTCTTGTCCGTCTATCTCTCTTCTTTTCCTTTCTCTGTCTCTCTCTCTCTCTCTCTCTCTCTCTCTCTCTCTCTCTCTCTCTCTCTCTCTCTCTCTTTCTCTCTCTCTCTCGCTCTCTTTCGCGTTAGACTTATCTTAATAACAATTAATGACACTTTAAAATTTCTACATTCTCGCGTGGATCATTGATGTAACTCATATAATCCACGCCTGGGCACGGCCCAGATTTAAAATATGTTATGTTTGTTTCGACGTGTACATTCATTTGTGTGCGACTCTATGCGTCGTATTCCTGTATGTATGTGTATGTGTGTGTATGTGCGTGGGTGAAGGCGTGTACGTGTTTTATACTTTTTGTTTTCGTAGTGTATTAATTTTCCGTTGCTTCGCGAAATAATGAATCACCACTCGAGCGACCTCGCGATAAACGGTCTCACGATTAATTATCGTTGTCGGATTGCCATCCCCTTTTATTTCTTTATTATTTCTTCGTGCCGTTTTTTTGTATTCGGTTTCTTTATAGTTGTTAAATAATTCGATCCATTGCCATCTTCAATCTATCAGCCACCATGCCATCGAATGCTGTCTAATAATTAATAGGCCTACTATAAAAGTCCTTATGCCCTTCACGATCTTTACCCGTGACACATCTTTGTCGCTGGCTACATTTCTTTCTTTTAACCGCCTCCGTTTCCCCTTTCTTTCTTTTTCTTTTTTTGCTGCTGCTCGTAACGAAAGAACGATATTTTCAGTTTAGTTGCAGGAATGGTCCAAATATACATATCTATATAATATACTTTTTTGGTTTTAACGAGAGAAAAGAACTTTCTTCTTCCCAAAATACAATTCGGTTAGAGCGGCGCTTATTCGTTCATGTTGTTTTGGTGATTCATGTCAGCAATAATCTCCTGCAACACAAAAAGTTAAAAACCATTAACATTTGGTTGTTTTCCTTGCAAACAAACGTTTTAGACAATTTTCGTCTTCTAATTATCGTTCAACGTTTTTTTTATTCCAATAACTCACATTCGTGTTGTTGATGCTCTCGATGTTTTCGTTGACCGCTGCCGCAACTGCCTTCTCGTTGATGTCGATCTCCTCAATGGCCTGAAAACGATAATACTCGTATTTAATCGAGAATTTTTTACTTGCAATTATCCAGCCTATGAGACACAAGGAAAAGATCAGATGGCCCCTCGCTCTAAAGTCTGCATAAGGTTATTTGCCTTAAGGACCGGAAATACTCAACGAGAGCCTTTCCGGTCGATTGGCGATCATCATTTCAGTTTAAAATCCTTCGTTCGAAGAATACGATTGTAAAAGACAGGATATTTTCATGAATATTCTTCGGTATTCCATTTATTTTCTTTTGATATGAACTTTTTTTAAGTTAATCGAAATTCTGATTCCACGTATGGACGACGGAAAGTCGATTGGCTATTATTGAATTGGGGAAACAAGCATCTGCTAGAAATTTGTTTACCTTAGTAACGGAAGCAACATCTTCAGTGATGGCCGGTCCAAGAATGGGTGCTGGAGCTTCGGCAGGTACTGCTGGTGGCGGGCTCATGGGAGCTTCATCGTTAACTTCCGTCGTGCTCACGTCATCGGCAGCAACGTTGTTCTCTACTGGTGCTTCGATTTCGGGTTTGCTCTATAATGAGCAAGACCAGGGAAACAATTGTTAAATTAATATATCGGTAATTAATTATTTGTTTGCATTGTCAAATTTCGAGTCCCAACATGCTTAACAACTATTTCGCCTCCCATTTCGATTCATTCTGTATGAAGCCAGTCTCCTTATTTACCAAATGTCAATATCGTAAAATGATCGTGAAATTTAATTGACGGGATCGATCAAAAAATTTCAATTTCATTACAAATCAAATTCCGAATATTTTACTTAATCATGATTTCGCATTATGAACTTGTTACCAACGGTGAAAAACAAATTTTTCACAACATTCAGAAAACAGCAATTGATGATTTTTGTCAAAAATCGAAATAATTATTTTTTTCTCGAAAAATAAACGATCGAGGCTTTGGGCAGTTGAATTGAATAAAAAAGTCAATACAAGACCGAAATGGGTTGGACATCGCCCTTAAATATGCGAGAATGCGTAATCGATATGCCGGTACAGAATAATTCGCAACAGACTGGGCGTTGTTAGAGAGCGAAAACCCCCGTACGTAATTCGCATCTTCTCCCCGTTTGGACAAAACAATCGAAACATGCTGCATACAAAATATGCGAACGACACAACGGATGCATTATCGCAGCACGATGAAAACGTACGAGAAATTTCTCAATTAACCAACAGATCTATGGTAACTGCGTGGTGGTAAATATAATATAAAAAAAATTATCAAAGAGAATTTAAAAACACAATGATATCACCAGCTACAAGCCCAATTCGTTATTATCGAATGTTACGTCTATCAATGAGTACTTTCACTACAGTCTCTAAACTCTAATAGAAAAACGAGTCGCTCAAGGGGCGTTTACTCGAAAAAAAAAACTTGTACATCATCGTTTTCTTGAAAAGATATATCTTTGGATAAACGATTGTTTTATAATTCATCATTTTTCCCAATTAATCACGTTTCTGTTGAATTGCTTTGTGTTAATTATACACATGTGTAAATATAATGTAGATATTTTCTTCACAGCGAAAACCAAGAGGCAAACAACACAGGGTAATTGGTAGTGGACATGAGGATTTTTTTTCGAGCAACAGACATTTGTTCCTTATTTGTTAATGATTGTACGATAGGACAAGAAGGATGAGCAAGGCGAGTTGGTCTCGCAGCGAAGGTTATGCCACGATAGTCAGAATAGAGAATAGTAGCAATCGTAGGCCGGTTTGAACGTCAAGGAGACGGATCGTAGACTTTTTTGTTTTGGTGTAGGTGGAGAAGCGGGATCGTCGTGTAAGGTTCGATGGTATGAGCAAGGAATGAAACACTGCGAGAATATTTTCATGGCATTGTGACTTATGGAGGCTGGCAACGAGCTAGAGTAAATGTTTCGGCATTGAGTTCCATGCACGTCAAAATATCCCGTCCGAACCCCAACGTACGAGCCCGCTTTATCTTCCTTCACGATTTTTTTTCAAACTCTTTTTATTTACACCCTTTTTCATTCACTTTATTCGCCGGAATTCTCCGGCGTCAAGGATTGATGGACATAGATGGATAGACCTCGACGACGTCACTGGAGAACAGGAATAGCAAAACAGATCTCGGATCTCAGGAACGATCTATACGTATAAATGTATCCAGATAATAATGGGTGTGCGTATGCAAGAAACCAGGAACGCGAACAAAGTAATTGGATTGAAGGAAAGAAAGAGAGAGGCAAAGAAAACGAGAGAATAGAGATAGAGAAAGAAAGATGTGCGTTTTTCAGACTACACCAGAGAGGCAGAAGATTCACGGTACATGACTTGTTGCAAATTTAGCAGAACCAACGACGAGTAACTTAGGGAACTCGATACTCCTTCAAGTAGGAAAACACTTTAATTAACCGTTCTTTTTGTTTCTTTTTTTATGTTCTCAAGGGGTTATACGCAACGCAGGAATAAGGCGTCATTTTACAATTTTTCACTGAAAAGACATTTCATTCGACCAATATGGGAAATAGGAAGTAAATGCAATGATAGCTGTCAACTTCGCATCGGCATTTTTCATTTTCAAAAATATTGATTGACACTTTTTCCGTCGACCATTTCCTCTGGAGATCCTCCAAAAAAAAAGTGTCAAGCGTCAATTAATCTGGTCGAAAATGAGTTATGCCGATGTAAAGCTAAAAGGTAGCATGACATTTACTTTTTAATTCTCATATTCGCCAAATGAAATGCCATTTTAGAAAAACATCGTAAAAAAACGACTTTTTTCGGCCTTGCGACTGCGTATATAACGCCTTAAGTGATTCATGCCAGGATTTTGCACGTTAGTCACCTGGTCGTTTTCCTCGATGGCGTCGTTCGTTAATTGACCATTAACCATCTGATTTTCCTCCATCGATTCGGCTAATCTCTCCTTCAATTCGAGCTCCGAATCATTGTAAGAATTGAGACTTTGTTCCAACGATTCCATCTTGAATTCACGATTACTTTGATCGTCGGCGAGCTCAAGCAACGAGGTTGATTCTCCGGTCGAGGTCTCGCAGAGATTCGCCGCTTCGACATTGCTAATGCCACTGGGAGTTCGCGGTGGTGTTAGTGCTGCTTGAGGAATGGGTGGTGAGTCAGGGATAAAAGGAGAGTTTTCCGCGTTTGATGGATCTGTCGGATTTTCCAATGAACTAACGTTAGTATCGGGTGAAAGGTGACAAAGGGACGATTGTTTAGGGCTCTCGGGTAGCTCGGGACTCGGTATATCTGAATCGTCGTCGATTGCTTGTAAGAGTAGATCGAATCTCGTTTGTGACGCTCCCTCGAGCTGTGGGGACGACAGGGACACTTTATCATCTTGATCGTCCGTAAGAGGTTCGATTTCGATGGGTTCTACCGTTTTATCAATGTTCTTGCTTGTTTCCGCTGGATTATCAATTATTTCGGCAATAACGTTAGAGTCCTCGATCTGCGATGACATGAAATTCAACAATTGACTGGTACTTTTTGGAACGGGAATCGGTGAAGCAGGCAAAGGTGGTGGTACGTCCTCCGGCTCGTCGGTAATCTCATTGTTTTCTCGGTGTTCCTCTTCTTCGACAAGAGTGACGATGGGTTCACTGAGAGCCTCTCCGACCTCGGGACTGGCATCGGTCATTTCGTCCGTCACAACGAGCAGCCCTTCGCTCGATTCTATCATTTCCGTCGTTAATTTGCAACTGTCACGTTCCACATTAGGTTCCAATAGAACTTGAACGGTTTTTTCATCCTGTTCGATTGGAGTTTCGGGAACAACGAGAGCTGGCTTTGCTTCGACGATGCTATTGTTCGAGACTGGAATGGGACCTTCCTCCGTGTGTATTACGAGATCGTTTTCTTCCGGTGGCTCGATAGCGCTGTTGTCATTGTCGCTCGTAGCCGATAGAATTTCTACGTGCTGGGGCGCATTTACCACAGGTTCGACATTATTATCGACTATCGGAGAGGAACAAGAGTTAGCCTGTTTGGTAATAGCCTCAGTAGCAATAACAGGCGTGTGAATATCGTTGTCAGTACTGACGATGTTCGTTTCGGGGGACGCGCTGCCTGTTTGCTCGTGGGGCACTGAGACGGTCTTTGAATGAGGAATTTCGGTAGCGGGAATAGTTTGAGAGACCGAGATATTAACCTCGCTCATTGGGCAGGTGGTTTCAGGTGGAAATGAGGTTGTATCGCCCGGTACGTTTTGACCTGAAGCGTACGCAATGTTAGCCTTGTTAGCAGCCTCAGCAGGAAGCTTGAGCGCCTCGGCCAATGCCGTGGCGTTCGCAGCACCTTGCTGGGCTTGCTGCAACGGAGATGGGTCAATCGGCGTTGGCGGTGGACTCGATGGGAATTGGGACGGGATATCCTCACTGGTTTTCCTCTCAATGATAGACGGCGCGGTAGTAGCTGTATTAGCTTTTTGCTTGGACAGGGAGTTGACCTCTACCGGGACATCTATAACCGCCTTCACTTGACTGACCTCGACTGTTTTATCAGCTTTCGCGGGCTCGACCTCTTTCTGGTTATCCTCGGTTTTGTTAGCCTCGGTGGGAACGGGAGTGGGTGCGGGAGTCGTGTTATCGTCTTTCTTCTCTTCGGCCGGGATTGACGCTACGGGTGTAGCTTTGCTCGGGCTTTTCTTCTCTTCTGGTTTGGCAGCCTCGGACGTTGCTTCCACCGCTTCCTCGCTCTGTTCCTTCTCCGTTGGGCTACTTACTGCAGCCTTTTCCTCAGCTGGCGGACTGCTCGCTGCCACTGCGCTTCCTTCCGCACCCTCGGCTTCCTCGCCACCCTGAGTCATCAAATAAACACAAATCATTTTTTCAACCGTACATCAAAAATAATCGGAGAATTTTCTAAGATTATACATATTCGAGGCAAAATTTCTTCGCAAAAAATAACGTTCTGGCAAACATCGTCATCGTCATTCACGGTTTTCGTAACAATGAAAAGGTAAACAAAAAATTAGTCTCGTTAATTTGTCATTACATTCCCTTATGTCCCCATCCTTTTTTCTTCTCCTCATCCGTACACGAAAAATGTTCCGCTTTTTGTATTTCAGTTGCGACGCCAAGGAGTGTTAAATGCATGGCGTGGAAACTGTATGTAACAACGCTCAATTTCGTGGTTCGCACATTAGCGGCGTTGGTTGTGAAATACGCGCGGAACATTGGTTCAGTCAAGCATGATATTATTTTTTGTTTGAAAGTTCGACGACGGTTCCCGCCGAGCTCTCAGGATTGTTCATTGGCGCACGAACAACCCTCGTCGAGTGTGTGTCGCCAGCAAGGGAGAAATTCTTTTTACTCAGTATCATCTATCCCTTTTTCTTTCTCGTTCGTTTCAGCATCTCCCCTCTTGAATAGGCAAAAAAGGGAGGGGGGGACAAGACGGAAGGGTAGCGCTGTATGGGCTCCTGGTGCCTGTACTTACGAAGCTCACGCTCAAAACTCGTGTCAAGTTTATCAAAACAGAAAGGGAGGGAGACTTACGAGCTTTTCCGCAGGCTTCCGATTCGAATCTTCACTGTTCAATATCGTGGGGGAAAAACAAGCAACAGCACCCTTCGGTATCGAACAACCGTGTCACTGTGTCATTTCCAGAATTACCTCTCGAGATGTACGGCACGTTTTTTTCCACATTATAAATGTCCATGCTTTTTATGATATTGCCGATACTTATAGATTTATATTCGTGTGTAGACATACGACGAATCCCCCCCAACTGTTACACTTCAAGACCCTAATCTCTCTAGACCCCTGCAGATTCTTTCTGCGCCTGTTAACACGTGGTAAGTAGAGGATCACGATATATTTTATTTTGGCAATTATTTCAAATTTTTAAATCGCGATTAATTTGCAAATTTTTGCTCCATTTTTGCTGCTTTTTGTTTATTTATCATTACAAAATTCTCTTCTAGTCTTCAATGGAAATTGGAAGGAATTTATAAAACATGCATCACGTAATTCAAATGATCTCGAAGCATAATTCTATTTTTCCCCTTGCGCACGAATAGGTAAGGATGAATTTTTATAGAAAGATCACAGTGCACTCGAAATATCTGATTGCGCTGTTGGCGTTCAACCAGAAAAAAAGGAAGAAAAGAGCTCGTGGTACATTGGCCAAAAGCCAATCCGTGCAAACTTGTATGCCTGCGTGTCCACGCAACGAGAAAATGTCCATGGAAAAATGGTTGATGGAAGGTTGTCATTGAAACAGGCCATGCTTTCCCGTTTCGTCACAATCGGGTCTTTACTCTTGCGGAAAGAACTAGCCTTCTGAAAAGTGGCGTATTGGCGGCACGTATTCGGCCATCAGTTCAAGGGGTGATTGGTCGAGTCGGACTGCAAATTACAGGAACAAATAACGGACGCGCACAGGCTATTATAGACCAAGACCGTTTTGCATTTTGTCCATTTTTCTCGGTGCAAGCTTCTGCAGTCGACAAACCCAGGAGATGAGACTTTATTTCTGTGTGTTACTCGTCCAAAGCTTTGAACGACTTTTGCCTCCAGGGCTTTTAGCCTGGATTGCAAAAGTGAACGAAAGTAGACCGCCCTGATTATTTTCGCTTTTTCGTGGCTCAAGTGCGTACATTTTCCTCGCTGCAAACGATTTTCTCTCTGTTCTTCAATATATACATATACGACTTGGACCTTACAACACTCTCGTATATTTCTGTGCTTGCAATTCTCTGAGAGCAAGAAAAGTGAGCATAGGATAGAGCCGAGCGTATATAAGCCACGAGTTCCAAACTGTGTCGAGGCTTAATGAGCAACTTGCACCAAATATGCAACAAATCTCTCTGTTCTCTTTCAGTTGTTCGCTGCATACTTTGAAATTTTCTTCCGCCCAGGGGTTGGGGGTTGGCCATTTCGGTAACGGACGAGAACATTTTCCATGCCATTTCACGTTTCGATGATACTCGTGAATGAAATAAAATTTTCAAATAAGGGAACTGGAAAAATGATAACAAATCGACCTTTTAGAAACGGAATTAGTGACTGGCAATGGCCCGGTATTTGAGGTTCATGCTCCACGTAAAAAGAGGATCAGTAATACAATTTTTATTTCTATTATGGGCGCGAAAACGAAAAGAAGGAAATATAAAAATTGATGAAAAGGTTTGCGAAGATCGGTTGCTCTCGGTCCGAGAATCAAGTTCGATTGTTACGAAACACGACGCATTACAATAGCGTTAACGATATTACAGTAAAAAAAAGTCAGCATTCAAGTTCTGCCCCAACCATGCCAAGCGCGAAGACTCGGGGATAATTACGAAAGGGGAAACTAGAGAAGAAACCAAGATTAAGAGCGTAATCGTGACATTGCAAATTCATTTATCTCGTTGAAGTTGTCCGGGCTCTATTCATAATCGGAACTCAACTTTGCAGCTACACCTTTTTTTTTTACTAAGCTGCTGAATGAGGGTTAGGCAAGAGCAATTAACGTCAGGGTCTTTATTAAGCTCGAAGAATGAAGATACGATGACTCCCCTTGTTTGATGGATGGCAGAAAAAACAGAAGAGAAAAAAATTAGTGGATGAGTCTTCGTGTCGTTTGAATATTTTTTAGAGTACTTGGGAAGACGTAAGCCGGTTTACTGGAGCAAAAAAAACAGCAGCCTCCATTTGCAAAGTTGGACAATTTTTTTTGCTGTTGATCAACGAAATAGAAATAAAAAATAATAAAAAAAATGAAACCACCGGGTTCTCTGCATTTCCAGCGGACCGAAGAAACATCGAAATGTTCCAGTTGTCCTTTTAGCTGAAGGATACGTTGCCAAACGAGCATATATACTATGAAAAAAAAATTTAATCAACTAGCCAAGAAAGAAATATTCGGAACGACGTCGTGGCTGCGAATTCGATGTACTCGCCCCGCTGACGAACTTCTCCTCAGCGCCTCGGCTATTTTAGTGCGCCGAAAAGAGCAGCAGCGAGCACGGGGTGAGAGAAAATAAGTGAAGGAGAGAAATCTCGAATAGGAAGTTTTAGCGAGCGAAAGGAAGCTCGAGAATGTCGACTCTGCTTAAGCGGCTCATTTTACTTCGAACTCTACAGGAAAGAAGCACGATACAAGTTAGATCGAAATGCAAATTCGTATTAAGAGCATCGTCCAATGAATAATGAAAAACTACCAAGAACTGCATAACAATTTGAAAAAATAAACTTATGGAACGAACGGAAGTAAATATAAATTGAAATATCGTAAATTCTGTCCATGCCATGACAATGCAGGAGAAAATGAATAATTTCGAGTCGATTGCAAACGAGGAAACGCTTACGGGAGAAATCCCATAGAAACTCGGGTCCTTAACAGTTTGAATGAAAGAACTCGAGGCTCATTTTCCTCGAATTTGTGAAGCGTTTCCCTCGAGTTTGAATCTACAGGAGCACATTTATATTTCGATTGTCTTTTCCAGCGAGTTCCGCTGGAAAGAGGTCGACCAACTTGATCGAATCAACAAAACGAAAAATATGGAAAAGTAAATAATAAAAAGCCGAAACGCAGAGAGACCGGACGTCGTCTGGGCGGAAGTAACCTGCCCACTCGATGAATCCAAGTGATCCGTTTTATACGCCTTGCATCATGTGTAGGTAGTGAACCTGTTTTAGCAGCGACGACGGGAAATTGCAAAATAATAATAATTACGAAGCAAGGGAAGGGACATTGATAAATCGTATTAAAATAAAAATGATCTGTAAGTACAGGTGGGGGATTTAATTTGGCATAAAACATGAAATATTCATATCCGTACCTCGGGGATATCATTGTCATCAAAATTCTCAGCGTCGTCGTAGAACTCGGGGGGCGCGATGCCCAAAAGGGGTATCGCGGACAAAATTCTACGAGCTCCTCTGGCGACTGCACCTGCCGCGCGATAAACTCCATCTCCGAGAGTGCGGCCTACTTTCATCAAGGATTCCATGACCGTATTCTAATTTTTTCCCCAAACACAATATTCAAGTATAACGAGAGATGGCGATCCCCCGGCCCTTGGAACCGACAAATTTGCGTCGAAATTCTCAACACCCCGGTAACAAGCGGTTGAGCTGTATCGATCGAGAAAAAAGTATCGCGCAGCGTTATTGAATGACAATTAAAAATGACTTTGGACTGATAGCTCGCTCCGCACCGAGCTCGACGCGCTCTTGTTTCAATAATGCAACACAATACTTCCGTGCACTTAATATTTCCTATCAGTTCGACCTATCGTTCTCTTTTTTTTTAAACAAATTCGCGCACGTACCTAACGAGTGAAAAAAAAAAAAAAAATACCGAACGAGCAAAAGAAAGAGACCGATAGATATAGATTACGTTACGAACAGGCCGACCGTCGCCGACTCGGAGTCAACCGACACTCGGTGCTCATTTATATAGAGCCCAGGTTCGTCCCACACGTAATAGAAGAAGAAGAAGAAGAAGTAAAAGAAACGCGAACACGAATGAGAGAAAGAGGAGACGAAGATAACCGAAGGGACCAAGAGGAGTCGAGATAAAGATAAATGGCACATGTTCTGAAGAAACAGCGGGAGTCCTAAGTATCGCTAAATGTACATGCAACAACCCAGCAAGTCTGGGGGGGGGGGGGTTAAAAACGACAGGACGAAAAAAAAACAGTCGTTTCAAAAAAATCACGAGGTTTTAAAAAAAAAAGTATGGATAAGCGGGTTAAACCAAGATGGGATTGGCTCTAAGCATGAACCGCTTAGAACTAAAGTTGAGCGCAGGGTTTGCATCGACCGAGCGAAACAAACTCATCGAGTAAAACAGAAGCAAGGAGCTTTCGAGATGCACGTGTCAGGGGTCAAGTTCTCTTCGGACAGTTGCCGGCTCTATGGAAAACTTGGACATAATCTTTTACTCACAACGAATCCTCCCCCCACCCTTTTCTCCCTTTCGCTAATGCTGCGTAGAGAAAAAGAAAAAAAAAAGTACAAGCCACGAACCGCGCTCGCCAGCCGGCTAGAGAGCGCCTCCGTGTACACTTTTCGCTCTTAAGTTTCTATTCTTGGACATTGAGGAGATTGAGAATAGGACACTTCTACGCAGTCGGGACGTTCTCGGAGTCTCGACGACACATACATGCCATGCCGTCTTAGACATGCTTCTGTATCGATGAATGTGTACGCGAGGGTTCCACGACCATGTGGAAATGATGATTCACAAGTGAAATTTGTGTACAAGTGCACGGTCGTCGTAAAACGGAAATGAATCAGAAAAAAAACGACATGCCTCTATCATAGTTTTCCAAATTTGTAACTAATCGTCATCGTTCTATTTTGGCAACGACTTGCGTATCTCTTGGCGTTGTGACTATCAGGATCATTGATAGGATGCGAGGGAGCGAGGGACAGGAATCGAGAATGCGACAAATGACTCGAGTGGTTTTTCCAATCAAAAATCCACAAACTTCTGTCCGGAACGTGTATTTACATTTCGGAATATCCGTTGATTCTATGGCTTGATTTTTAGAGTATCAGGACGCACGCAGACGAGGGAATGTTGTTGTTTCTCTTTTTATGGTGTTCCGGGGAACATGTAGATGAAGTTGCCGGGGTTTATTATAAAGTTCGGAGATTTTTTTAGGGGGAGTGGTGACGAAGAGTTAGCGATTGTCGTATCAAGTCACGTAACATAGAGGGTATTTACTTTGTCATGGGTTGATGTATGGGTATATAGAGCGTAAACATATGGTAGCATGTTCCACATGGTAAACTGAACAGGAAGCGGAGACACGTCGGCCATAGGTTATTTCGCGCATTTTGGCACCGCATGTGCCAAACTTGGTTAACGCGGTGTGTCGCCGCGTTTTGTTTCACGATACGAGACGCGAGGACAAACAACTTTTCGAATCCCCCATACCCACTTTCATTATGTTCGAACGAACTTCCATGAAAATAAAGTCTGCAAAGTTCCAAATATCGATCATTTCATTTCGAGATTCTAATCGACAAGGTGCGACATTCCTTCATTATTGGACGGATGATGGAAACTATACGGAAAACTCACTCGATTTATTCTCAATTATTTTCTCCGAGGCACGCAGTCACGCTACATCGAAGCAATTTTTTTGTATCTACCAATTCGAGTTGATTGTATCATTTGTTTTATCAGAGTCCCTTGATTAGCTCTTTTCAATCTCAAGATGCAATTCAAGTCTCTTCATAGTATCGCAAAGTCGTAGATGAGTGGCTTTATGTCTTGAACTGCTGGCTTATCTTAATTCTATATATATACGCTTGGAAATAGTTCGGTGAGTTGCAAGTTCCACCGCAGGGATGGCAGCATTCAGCAGCAGGCGAGAATATCCGTAACGTTTGATACGCGGCCAAGGCAATATAGTAGGAAATCGAATTATTCGATGAAGAGAAGGTAGACGACGGAGCTTACCATCAGTGAAACTTTAACGATTAAAAAGCTATGCGAAGCTGGAACGCTTCGTGTAGATTTACTTCATCAAAATCAATGATTACTTGGCGATTGTCTTGGAATATACGTTCCAGCTCTATTGAAAGCTCTAAATTAAATATACGATGCAGATCGAAACATTGCTCCGACGTATATCACGCGGTACAGTAAGTTTCTGCGTCTACCTTTTCAACCGAATGAATTCGATAGGCTCCTGTCGGTGTGGAGTGTCTCTGAGTCACTGACCGGTTTGTTTGAAAACGCCGCAAGAGACCTCAATTATAATAGTCATAATAATTAAAGTTAACGAAGAAACACGTTTGAAACAGTAAAAACAGTTGCAGGCCTGCTAAGTCTATCGATTCGCAACGTTTAGAATTCCCTGATTTTTTTCCGAAATCAAAAACGAGCAATTTCGTTCGAACGATGAATTGTCGAAGAAAGACGAAATAATGTACGAGATTTGGCATACGGTCGGGAAAGTTTTTCACAACTTCGCTTCATGATTATTTCCCGGTGAATGGGACAAAGGAATGGAAGGACCTTCTACCAGTAATTGAGATCGATAATTTGAAACTATTTGGCCATCGTATTATTGTGGCATTCGTTGACACTAAAGTAGTGTTATTGTGGTGTGAGTAATTGGATTGTTGATAACGGCTGCAATAATTGTCAAGCAACATTCATGATTATATAATACCCGTATTTGTCATTGGTATTGTGTTCACAGGTGAACATTGTTGTGTGGTTTCCGTGATGTATATTGCAACGTATCATGCGGTAATTCTCCACGCCCAGAGGGTTATTCGTTAGAAAAGATAGGAGAACGATGTTTCCGTTGTATTACCATTATTAATTAAAGCAACGTAAGTGTACATTGAGTTAATAAAAATAACGAACGAGAGAAAGGTTAAAAAACCTTTACAACGAATAAATCAACCGTGTGCTACATAAAATGAACGTACCGGTACCGCACACGTACCGTAAACGTCTGCAGGGTGTTCCGAGTTGATTAGTCACTGAATTTCCAACGCGAGAACTCAACAGGCTTTTATTTAAAAGGTTGAAGTTTCCAAATACTCGCACGATTCTACTGCAAATACTTTCGCAATGGACAAAGGGAAATTGTATGAAACGATAACTTTTTATCCACTCGAGACTCAAGCATACCTGTTACTCGTTGAACAAAAAAATCACTGTGACGATGATCCCGATTCTTGTTCAGCGCTCGAAATGCTATTTTTATTTTCTCTCAGCGTTACTGCTTTTTTTTTCTGTCATATGTGGTCGCGTGGCCTATCGTAAATTTGACAGGCATAAAAAGAGATGACGCTGAAGCTACCAAAGTGTGAGACAAATGTGCTCCAGAGTTGAAAAAGGGGGAAATGTTATCGCTCGGTAAATCATTCTAGTTGCTTGTAATTTATACAGCACCCTGGATAAAAGCACTTTCGAGCATTAGTGAAATTTCCGACATTTTTATGGAGTTTCACAGGATGTGATGGAATATCCTTTTTAGCAACTTAGTCGTCAAACTATTTACATATTTGTTCCTGTAGTGCGAAATCAATGAAATGAATAGTCAAATAAATTGTTATTCTCCGATGCCTTGAGTCACTTTTAATCGCGCTTAGCCGGCAACGTCAGAATATTCATTTTTATATTTTTGTCCCTCCGCGTTGCAGGGGCAGTCACGAGATTCTTGCCCAAGAGATATGCCACGTGCAAAAGTCCCTTCGAAATTTGCACCCGCCGGAAGTAGACGAGGTATGACCGTGTGTCGCCGCACGCACAATTTGCACGAACCCTCGTCTCACTCGCTTACCCCGAGGGTAGTTTCACGTTGGACAATCTCTTTCCTATATTCTCTCTACTATCACGTTTTCTCGTCCTCTTTCTATGTATCTCTCTTTCATGTCGCACGCCCTCGCGCGTACACGTACACATTTAGAGTCATTTTTCGCTCTCTCGGAGACTCTCAAGAGGGTTGCGCGAAAAGCAGAGCAGACTGAACAGAGTACAGTGGAAATTGTGGTAGTATAATGTGTATAGAAGGGAATATTGATTTTATCATTTCGCGTGTGAGGATTCCATGGCACGAACGAGCGCAAACATTCTTCTTAAAAAAAAAAGGGCTTGGCTCGAGTCGAGACTCCACCAAGTTCTCCACGCAAAACAGACACTCATACGAATACTTCTCGCTATAGATATGTAAATCTATAATGAGTAGAATAATTTCTATTCGTTGCCAAAAAAAAAGAAACCCACCAGGCTCTTCCCCTGCGATCTCACAATAAACTGTGCTAGTTTGCATGCCATAAGCGTTTGAGAAAATTATGCTCAAAGTTAAAAGCGTGTTCGAAGTGATGTACGATTAAATTATTCAAGTTAGTCTTTTCCATACGAATGTTGAGTTCAATGAAGCTTTTCCCCCTTTACGATCGTCTAATCGGCCAACTTTTTCCAAGGCAACACTCCCTTTACTCTCGGTGGAAAAACTTGGATGAAATTACTTTTAAAAATTGCTTTTCTTTTTGTGATTCCGCTTTCTTTGTTTTACCGAGTATACGGATCAACTTCCAAGGCTTGGAAGGGATTAAGGGGAAAAGATGATGAATTGAATGCATCACTTTTATGCCCATACCGTAACCTAAAAGGGCAACCGTCGTTTACGCAGATCTGGCTTGGAATAACAAATTTTTACCACAGTCTTTGTCCTTTTTTAATTAGACTAGCGTAGCTCATACTTGCGAGATATGCGAACAAATTCGATCAATCTAATAACCAAATGACGCGAAGAAATAGCTCGTTGCAAAGGTCCTAAGCAAAATATAAGATCGAAATAACATAAATTGGTTGCTTGACATAAGAAGTTTGCTAATCATTCAAGTTTAAATTTATCACTGCTAGATGAAACTCGCACCTGCGAGTAACTTCCTATTTTCTTCATTCACACATTCCTTCCTTCAGAGGTGATGAAAAAAAAAGTACGTCCCATTCAAACTCGATATTTATGCTTCTCTCTCTCCTTCTCGTTTGTGGCTAGCCGACCTGACTTTATTATACGTGGGAAAATAGTAACCTTCGCCAAACGGTTACTCGATGATCGAGCTAATTTTATTCTCTTCCACGTATTACGTACCGTTTATTTTCATCAATTCCACCATATAAGACAGCATATTGGCAAGAATGTTTCCTCCGTCGTTTTTAGAATTGATATTTCGAATAAAAATAAATTGTTCGACACTTTGAATGATTCTGATTTTTATTGCTAGTCAAAGACAGAATCTCGGCGAATGGATGTCGCGATAGCCCGTGATCGGCGAGCGTCTTCCTCGTAAGGGTCACAGCGGTCAATGTATTAATCAATTCGTTGATCGTTAAGCCATTGGAACTTTCTCGCCTCGGTTGAATTTCAATCAAATTCAATAAGGTTTTTAATTTTGAAATGAGCCTGTTTTTTTTCGTGTTCGATCAAGTATCTCGAAATTGATACAAATAAAAATTCATGGGCCGAGAA
This sequence comes from Campopleginae sp. 14b, assembly GCA_030522525.1. Taxonomy (NCBI): domain Eukaryota; kingdom Metazoa; phylum Arthropoda; class Insecta; order Hymenoptera; family Ichneumonidae; species Campopleginae sp. 14b. Next base: position 128,155 of record JAPYYS010000029.1, read on the forward strand.
TTAATGCTTCTCTCTGGATCGAAACAAAAACCTTGCAACGAGCGATAAACAATCAATTGTATTTGTCTATGCCAGACGTTTCAGTTGCTGTAAACGTATAAGCCAGGGGAACAGAGTCAGAGCAACAGAGCAGAAGATAGAGAGAGAAAGAAGGGCGAGGAGAGTTCGCCGGTTGGCATGGCAACAGCTCTGCTCGCGTCCCGGCGTCTCGACGCTCGATACTAGACGCCGCCCAAATCCGCCAGGACTCCCTCACCTCAAAACTCACAAAGTTTCACGTATATACGGAGGTTCAACGTGAATCTGCCTTATCATGTTTTCTCTTCCGTGTGCGATTGAAATAGGGGAAAAAGCACGGTGAATAGCCTCGTTCAAATTGAGCGGTTAATTGAAAAATTCATTATCGCGATTTCTTCGACATTTTCAAATTCAATGACTTGCTATTTTACTCACTATCATAATTTGTCTTCATTTCAAATCGAATAAAAATGCATCGGCATAAATTTCGATGATTTAAAGATCGATAAGATTAAAAAACCAATCAAACGATTGACAATTACGAATCATCGATGCAGTTAATGAGACGTTTCAATTTTTTGTAAAATTTTTTGCAACTTCGTGTAAATCTTTAGCGATGAATCTTTTTGAATATTTGTTCTCACGTCTTTCGTCTCTGCTTCCTTGAATTCGCGTAATGAGTGATGTACAGTATTTTCCATTATGCTGCGAATTTGTTTCGATCAATAACTTTTTATCTATAGTCGATCATCGGCAGGTAATTCCCGATATATTGATACACGAAATATACTGATTGTGTGTTATCATTTGTTTTCAATTCTGAAGGAGGCTTGACGAGCAGACAATACGCGAGAGTTTGATATTACGAATTAATGTTGAATATGAGAGGAAAAAAGAGGAAGAGGATAAGATTAAATTTATACTGTCGAATAAAAACTCGTCAATGTCAACATCGAGCAAAAGTGAAGCGATAAAAACGAGCTGTATGTATGTAGGATCGGACAACTCGTTCCGTTTGTTCGGGCTATTCGAGCGTGGCTAAACGAGCCGAGGTAATACGAAACGAAGCGAGGAACCCGAGAGACTTGGACTCGCCAATGCGAATGCACATTGAGTTTAATAATTCGTTAAAACGTACGAACACATAAGTTCGCGCAAGCTCACGGAGCATAACATCTCACACCGCAACGTATATTTCCCCTCAGACGATTTACTATATTTCTATTGAAAAACCACATTCGTTGGATCCCCAAAATCTGCGATAACCGAATTGTTTTCGATGCGACGCGTTTTCTGCGATAACCATTGTTTTCTCTCGGAAAAAGATTCGCCTGTTCCATTCATTAAATTTGCTCCCTCAAATACATATCGCTCGAAATTTATTTATTTGATGGATTACTCTCCAGTATGGGGATAAAAAAAATGAGAGGATAGTTTATTCTAGTATTCCGGAAGAAAATAAATAAAGATTCGCCCCGTGTTACTCGTGTGCATTCCAAAGCAAAAGACATTTCCGAATGAGAATTTTGCAAACTACTACAGAATTACGTAACAAAAGATATAACCGGGATACAAACAATCTCCAATCTTGGTCGATCTCGATTCGATACTTCGCTAAACTTTGGTATAATGTTTCACGGTTCAATGGCATCGGCTATTTCAGCTTGATCGTCGAGTTCATCAGCAGAAAATGGAGATTTCCCTTTCAGATATAACCGAGTAAAGGGGGCTTTTATATCTGTGCGCATGTCACTAATCGAAGTAATCGATTAAGGTTCTGTTACCGTAAGTGGTGAGAGAGCGAGCAAGAGGATTCCGCAGCCTCGGTCTCTGAGATTTCCTATTCTCTCCTTGTTTTTTTATTCTTTATCTTTTCCGCGTCTACACGGTCTCACATCCATTTAATGCGAACGGTTAGTTGATCGTTTTCCTATACATTATTTTGTCTGTAGCAACGTTAGGATGAACAATTCGATTCTATGAGGAAAGCAAAGTTACTGGGTTCCCTCAACTCCATGGATGCGAAAACGAGCCAGATCTCTCTCGATACGAACGGTAGCGATTGGACACGATCGCTCGAAGTTGGGAGAGAAAAAGGGGCAAAAAGGAGACAAGAAAAGGACAGGATAAGAAAATTGGACGAAGAGGGAAAACTTGAAAGCTTCGCAGGATCCGCAAACGAGCTGAGAGAACGGAAAAAAAATATACACATCAATCGCTCAGAGTGAGAAAAGCGTGTTCGACTTTGCCTCAGCATCGAAGCCGAGCAGAGATACGCCACTTTGAAATTCAACAGTTACGGTGTACGGCTAAGTTTACACCCCGAATTGGTAGCAGAGACTGCCCGGATTTCGCGTCTGATACCGAAAAGCTGGGATAATCCGTTTAACGCCAGGAAACCTCGTTCGACACTTGCTTGTCGTAATCAAAGAGACTTTAAAAAAGAAAGATTTTTGTTCAATGCTAGGCGGGATTACCCATTAAAGACCTAGCGAAATTCTACGAATCTCTAGACTGTGCCTCCGGTTTTTAAACTTAATCGTTACCAGTGTTCATTTCAATAAAAACGAAATTTAGTTAATTCGACTATATGCGATCATTGAAAAATGTAAGGAGATATTTTTTATGGCAAACCGATTTTTCTTTTATCGTTTTAGAGCATCATGATGGAGTTTTAATCTCAACCAGGTTAAAACTATGTGACGCCGTTTGCTATGTACTTTCAGCTCGCAGCTGCTCATCCTTGCGGTGGTAAAGCCTGGCCAGAGGCCAACAACTCTTCTCAATCTTTCTCGATTCTTCGCAGTCTCATCTCGCTCGCTTCTCACAACCGATGAGTTCGTAATTGCGTATTGTTTTTCCCTCGATGAGTATCTCGTCAGTCGCCGCCTCGCCAAGAGCAAGAAGCGTCTCGGACTAATTATATTTCTCTTCGTCAGTGCGCAAAGGGGTAGATAGTGACTCGACCGTTAATTACAACAAAACCAAGATTTAATGTACGATCGCCGATACCAACACGCACTCATTTCTTCGGGAAATATTGAAATAAATAATCATTGAAGCGACTCGAATAATCAAATCGCACGCGGACAAAGTCCGAGCTTTATTAAGCAGGGTCAATGCATTAATAATGTTCGCTCCCCTTTTTCAAGTTATTTCCAAAGCCGATTTATTCACAATGTAAATTTAGTACATGCAACTGCTGCAACTCACAAACTTGACGTTTTTATAGTGTAGCGGATGTGAGCGAGTATTTTGTGATACGTACGTCAGAAGAATTATTCAAATTGTACAATTTCATTTGCAGCAGAATGGTCGGAAAGACGAGAGAAAAAAAGGCAGAGAGCGAACGCGGAAAAATGCTATCAAGTTAAATTGTATTCCAACTAGGGAAATGGATTTTCGATTATTGAGTACAATGAAGACACTTAGTACATGGCCGGAGAGAGAAACGAGAGACATAGCAGGCATTTTTTCAACTAGAACCAAGTCTTTTGTAACAGTCGGCATCGCTCTCGATGCCGCAGGTTGAATTCGACCTTTTTCTGGGCCTCGATTTAGAAGAGATTTTTTTGTAGCCTCTTTACTACTTTTTCGATCTTCGGATTACGTAACTCACGTTGGTTATGGGATTAAAAAAAAGAGTATAATTATAAGTCTCGAGAACCGTGCGTCGATGTCTGGCTTTTAACTGTCGAAAAGGCTTTCTTAATGGCTTCACCTGTTTCTGCCTTCACTGGCACATGCTGCGGACACATAAGAAATCTAAATTTACATTCTTCCAGGCTCGTCCAGTTCGGAAAGGGTTCCGCAATCAATAATCGAAATGAATTAATGCAGATTGTTTAATTCACGATTCTCTAGCCCATTGGTGGACCTGGCAGAATTCCACGTAAATTCTAGGCCATCAGGGATAACAATTGGAAAGCGAACGAATGAATGTGATTCACGCGACCTTTTATCGATATATCCAGACGATTTGGGTCCCATATATTTGTGACTCTTGATCGCGAGCATAATTAACGATCGATATTTCATTTCTATTTTGACTTCATATTTACGAAGCCGCGACTTTGATTCCGTCGTTTTTTCATGCTGTACCCCGTAATGAAATCGGGCAGGAGACACGAGTACAGAAGAATCCAACTGACTCGTTAGTCTCGCATTACACAACTCGAGGATTTTCTCAGAAATAAATGTTGCGACGTGTTCAGTGCTGGTGTGAGAGATGCGTGTTCAACGAATGGAAATTCATACTGTGCGGTATGAGGATTGAAAATATGATTGTCAACCATACACGTCGATATTCAAACAAACAGGTGAGCTTCGGTGACAGAGAAGAGAGTGCGAAATCGGCGAGTATTTGAGTTCGATATACGAAAATCCAATACCGGAGCTTTTATTCGAACGATTTCTGTGTACTGTTGGCTCTGTGTGTGTGAGAGAGTGCGCGCGCACACTCTAAGCAAAAGCTGGGCTGTCGGGATAAAGGAACTCGGGGGTGTCGCGATGGGTGTGAGTTCTTTCCTGTGGTTGAAACGTCGAGGGTTGTCGGGCGACTGTCGCATCGTGGCGAGACAGGCATACTCTGTGAAATGCCAAGTAAAGCGGAACCTTCATATCGATGAATTGCGTTTATCGATACGCGGAAAAGATCAAGGGAGAACGTGACATTCAAGGAAATTGTATATTTCCAATATGTTCATTAACTTTTAGTCTAATGTTTTCATTCTCCGAGCAATGTCGAATCGATGTTTCGTAATGAGCCAGTTCGGGTGTAAATCAAAATACTGATGGTGTTGAAAAATCTGCAGCTCTCGACTCGTCTGACGGTAAATTAAAAAAAAAAAAATCGAGCACGAAAAATGATCACAAATTTGTTAAGCCCCTGAAATGTCCTGCTACTTGTATTTATCCTGGTCTCTCCTGTAACTAAATTGATGAGAATTTTCATGGAAAAAAATAGTCACGCGTATTGGAAGTTATCGGTAAAAATATAGAGACGTAAATGCGAAGGCGTTTGGAGTCGCTGCAGAGGCTTTTACCAGAAACATTGTCGAACTTTATTTCATTCCATGAATATCAATAAAAATGGAGTGAATATCAATAGCGCAAAGGTTGTCAATTTTCTCTCTTTCTCGTGCATTGTGCGAGCAACGTGCTCGCTGGATAAAACCGGTTTCAGCTTCGTCACCCTTACAACGCCTGTCTCGTAACGACGTACTCAAAAACTACGCATTTCTATCCGACGTAGCTCCATACGTTTCGCACGTGCACATACAAATACATAGACATAGAAGATACTCTCTGTAAATTGGGAGAACGTTGACCCTGAACCGTTCAAATTGGTACAGGCATTACTTCCTTTCAACTACAATATTTTCGCAACTAATTTGACCGAAGAAACCCAAAATTCTATTCGAAATTTCGGATCAAAATACGAAAAAAAATGGAATGTTTGTTTAAAAAACGAATAAGAATCAAATTGGGGAACCAGCCTGAAATTCCTATATTTTTGCTGCTTTTCAATTAAGCCAATAAGGTAAATATTCCCATTGGAGGATAAAAATTTATTAGTTTTTGAAAAAAAATGTGTAAATTTTCGAGTAAAAATAACTCAAAATTTAAGGTCATCTCCTCACTTCAGCTGGAAAAGGGATTATTCCATTTTAATTCTCTCCATGCGTAATTGAACGTCGTGAATGAACCAAAAACGTTTCAAACATATTACAGGATCTTTACCAAAATGTCGACAGTTATAAAACGAAATGTCACGACATTAGAAACCTGACTCTTTGAGATACATGCGTTACGCCTTTTTGTTGCGGAGATATCAAACATTATGTATGAATTCACGGAGTTATTTCCGCTCGAACAGGCGAATATCCTCGTTCCGCTTGCTCTCTCTCTCTCTCTCTCTCTTGATCGCTCGATCTCGGTCGACACAGCGGTTGCATGTGCAACGATACGCCAATGCTGTACGACGGACGACGATATTACACACGCGACAGACCACGGATCTTGCCACTTGCTTGCTCGATGTTCCCAATCGAGCAACGGCAAACTTGCCTGTCGATTCAGAATCTGCGAATAAATATCTCCTTTCTATTCGACGAGAATTTGATCAGCTCCGTTTTATCGAAATATTGTCCGATGTCTTCGTGCGTTTCTGTGCGTTATCTTTTTTTCAAATATTTTTTGTTTTATGGGAGTTTATGGGTTCGCGAATAATGCATGTAAAATCGAAATTTTCCGTCCTCCTGAATCCTAAAAAATATTCAACTACCGAGATCGAGTCTGTTTTTGCTTTCCTCGAGTGAAATCGCACATTTCGTGAGGTCGTCGAAATTCATATAAATGAATATCCCGATGCGGATGTATGGAGTTTCCTAACGTGCTTTTTGGGGCGCAGCCTGTACCGGCGACTGGCAAACGAATGATTCAAATCCCGGGAAAGTACGAGGGAACATTTGTGAACAATAGAAACGCCGCGAGAGAATCCTCACTTGCCCCTGTAAGGATTATGAGTTCGGGGTGTGGCTCCGCGTTAAGCACAAAGTGTGACATTGATCGAGGTGCCAAGAGATCACGAAGCCGTTTAATCTCGTACAAGTACAAGAAAGGCGTAAGTACCTCCGATACACGCTTTTCGTGCTCGTGAGAAAGACCCTCCTGGTGCAAAGTCTCGGCGCGTTTTGTGTGCTTCGATGAAAAGAAGAATTACAAAAAAAAGCGAAGAAAGATTTGCGCGAAAGATGGGAAAAGCCGCGAAGAAGAAGAAGCAACTTTTGTTCGATCAATCGATCGGACGAGAGAAAAGTAGAAGCTGATAATTCTCAGAAAAAAGCCACATGACCACACAAATCTAAAAAAATAAATAATAATATTCCAAAAATAAAATCAAGTTCCGGTAAATTTCATCAACTAAACAAAAATGAGATGTGACAAAATAAATATTCTCCGCCCAAATGCACAGATGGTCGTATAAATAGATCGGTGACAAAGTCGTATCAATCAATCGACTGTCATACATTCCACACGACGATTTATTGATCGTCGAGTCTTATGAATCATCATGATCGTTATTTTCACGTCAACGGTCAATATTATTACTACCCAGGGGCAATGCTCAAATGTAGATTATTTAGAAATGTGATTGAATCACGAACAGAAAATTTTCTACGCGACTGCAAGCGCACGATGACTCACGAAAGAACGTTTCGACTACCACCCGCGATACAGTTATCAGTAGACGATGAGATTTATATGAATAAATCTCCAGAAGAAACCGTTATTCCAATGATCCCCACAAACATCCTCGTCGATCTGTTTACATTCATAATTGAATCATTGTTTCACGATATTCGAGCATTGAGTACATCACGTTGCCTCGGTCTAAGAGTTCGAATGTCAAGAGGATAAGCCTGTCAATTCACAATCAAATAGAACGCGGCATGTCTGGATGAGTAAGAGTCAAGTATGGTGGTTTTTCTTCAAGAAAAATGGTAGTTGGTTGCTGGTTAAAAGGAAATTGCGTCAGAAAAACTTGGGTGGATGATTATCGAAGTTGAAAACGAGAATGGAGTAAAAAAAAGAGAACGTCTAGCCAACGAACGTAGAGACATGGCAGTACAGATAACGGAGGAGTAATTAAATTGAATTTATGATTTATTTACACGAGAGACTCATGTGGCGAAGTCATGGGTGTTGATTATTTATGTATCCTATAAGCCCGATAAATGCTCGCACATAAGTTTAGTTTTATATTTAGAGTACAAGACACATAATGAATACGATTGAGGAGGGTCTCGAAGGAAATTTTACTAGATACGTGTATCGAGTGTATAGGGTTTGTACCGCGCCCTGCTTATCGATACGTGATTAGCACGAAAAGACACGAGATCTACTCGCGCCTATCTCTTTCCGTGTATCTCTCTTTTTTTTTCTCGTCGAATGTTCCCTACTGACGATATTCCGCCAGTATTTGGATCCTTAATGAAGTCTAGGCTTCGCGTGAAGCATATCGGGAAAAAAGTACGAGAAGCGATTGCGCGGGAATATTTTTTTTCGACTTTTGTCCGTTGTGAAGGAAAACGGTGGAAATTCAATTTTCAAATCACCGAAACCGAAAAAACAGTTCAGTTTATTAAATATTATTATAAATGAAAAAGAAAGTTACGTATTAACGAATTTTATGTTGTGCGTGCGTGGAACAAATTGAAAAAATGAGCTTTGGGAGAAAAAAAATGAGAATGCTGTAAGGAAAGAGATGAAATTCCCGCTTCGAGTGGCTACGAGATTATTTCTTAGCGACGAGTCATTTAACTCTCTCAATTACTGTTGCCTGCGACACTGATGTCGTATACTACACGAGTATTACATGCACGCTCGAGCAACATCTTTTCGTGACATAATGATTCGTATCATTCGCACGAAAGCACGAATAGCGAGACGTGGGTAAAGAAAAGTAAAAGCAGAAAAAAAACACAGTGAGATTCTCTGGGAATCAGCGAGACTCTTCAAGTCGAGACTCCTTATAATGCATTGATAGAAAATGCTAGAGGTCTGAGTCACATGCGTGTAATACTATAGTATTATCGTATTCGCGGTGAATGTTCATTTATGGCGCAATTCGGATATAGTCACTAGGAACGAATAGTATGAGCGCACGAAGCAATAAAGAGAAAACACAAAACAAACAAAAGAAGATGAATGAATGCCTGGATTATTCCAACTGTATGACTAAGGCTATCGATACCGTTGCCGCTTATCGAGAGACTCGAATAATTAGTCACAAATACAACAACATTCCACTGAAATATATATCGTGACCTTGAAAGTATGACTTTTTCTCGTTGCTTCGTGGAATATTTACCTTTAATTTTCGAGCATAAATTGCAGTAATGCTCAATTCGATAAAAATTCGTAGCAAAAAGACCAATAACATTTTTTCCTCAAACTTCTCATCGATGTGTGGTCTTTTACCGGTTTTACTACGGAAACGGTTGAAGATAGGGGTAAAGTCCATAGGACCATTTTTGTAGACGACAAAATTTTCTACAAAAAAGTCCCCTGCGATAATAGTCTATCGGCAATACTTTATCCCTGCGGGCCCGTCGAATCAGGACCTCAAAAAGTTTTCGAGGTTCCGAGGTTTCCTCCACAGGTCGTTGATGCAACAGTAATTCAAGAGATCGTGTCATAATTTTCAGACTGCCATGACCGAATGATAATATAGAATGAAAGTAAGTCCATAATTTTGAAAAGCTTATGGCATTACAACGATCAGGATGTAGGGGCGAGGTGTCGAGGCTGGCCGGTCAATGAAAAAGCGGTAAGTTTTCGTATACAGAGGGAAAGAAGTCAGGAGGGACACAAACACGAGGTTTACACCTCGTTCTGTTTGAACGAGCGAGACTGGAAGGGCCCCTCTATGTGTTTATTTCTTTTTCCGGCAACATGGAATAACCGTACAGCAGGTAAGCATATCCGGGAAGTTTGGCTCGTTGAAGCGTATCCCGAGGGTGTTACAATATGGCAATGGGATTGGATGAAACCCCAACAAATGAAGTTACGATCATTAATAATAGTGAAGTGTTGAACCCACATGATTTTTATATTCATCATCATTACTATTATCATCACAAACGATCCGTTGGCCGGGGAATAAATTAACGAGGATAACTGAAAAAAATTTTTAAAAACCCAAAATATGGTTTCCAATCGTTCGAGAAGCGAAGAGCAACGCGTTGGCAAGAACAATGATGAAAACTCGACCCGGCTCCAGGAAAGATCTTAGCAATCGACGGGAACACCTAATTATTAATAAATAATGAAGAAAGACAAAGGCAAATATTAAGCATGATAAGTCTTCGATATAATTGAGCCGGGTCTCTCGATCATGAAACCTGCCAAGTGTAACGTACGAGATTGGTCATCCACGAAGTGTACAAATACATGTGTATATAATGATGCGAGAGCGATGAGAAGGGGAGGGTAAGAGGAAAAAACAGACGTGGCGTAGACGCGGAGAACCACTCCCAGTTTTATTCCACGTGTTGGCGTACCTAGGGAGGTGGAGGACGAAACACCGGTCTACCGTACACAGGCTCGATAAACTATGACAGAGAGAGAGTGTGTGGGGAGTGATATGAAAAGGGAGAAAGTAAAAAAGAAACTCAAACGACAGTTAACGTAGTCGTCTTTGGTTCAACAATGTCGTAGGACGAAAAAAAGGAAAGAAAAAAGGTCCACACACGCAATCCAACGATTGACGGCAATGGTGGTCGCGGTTGTCGCCTCCACGATTTCTCTCATATAGAGATCCTGTACTTGGCATCTAAGCTGCTCTCATGTTTGTCTCTCGTTATCGAAAGGAATGTAAATCAAATTGACGATTAGTGTCGAGATCGTACAATTAAGTTGAGAACGAGCTCACAAGCAGAAGAGAGAGAAACTACCGAACAAAGTTTCGATATGTGGTTGTTGGGTCGACAATTGCTCAAAACCTTTTCCCCTTCAAACACAGAAATTAATTGCCCAACGAGGAGCGATTCACAACTCGCAACAACGACCGCAGCATCCCCGAGTGATCATCCGAGTGGAAGAACAACAGAAATTGAAAATAGGGGAGAATTGGCTAGGAGAACGTTCTATCCGACGATAATAATATAAAGGAAACATTTGCAGAGAATTGCACGAGTGTAAATCTCGCTATTGATCCTGAATTTTTTTTCTCCTCGATTAGAAAAGTCTACAGCGTGATTTCGCGGTTTGTCTAAACCACCATCGAGATCCCGAATGTTTTAGGTCGTCCAGTACGTTTGGGAAGAATCCACGTAATAAAATCCTAATGTCAAATCCTGAATCCTAATCCAAAAAAATTCTAAAGAAAAATGAATCAAAAAATAAAATGCTCGCAATCGATTTTTAAATTTGCAACTTCAGACGACAGTCCATCGTCAAAAAGTAATGTCTTCGTAATATTCTTAACACAACGATGAAAATGAAAATTCTAACGATCTTGATGCAGGACGATCATGAATTTTCGAGTATTCTCTTGAAGGAATATAAACTTCGATAACAAAGTGCTCGAAACTTATTGTCTGCACAAAGTTCACAGGCGTTAACGTTTTGCAGATAAAGCCAAGAGACTCGAGATACAGATAAGTGTGCAATGATTTGTTTCTATCCGTTATTATGCCGTGCGATCAGTGAGATACTCGTATAAGCAGATCGAAAGTAACGTTCGGAGGATGATATATTTTTGTATACAGGAGATCAGCGTTGCGAGGATAATTCAAGAGCAAAGCCGGTTCTTCTCCTGGCTTCCTTTTCATCCTCCATGCAGAGAAATTCTATCTCTTTCTCTGGTATCTTTTGCCTCATGCCCTTTTTCTTGATTTGTTATTGAATTTTTATCTTTTTTTATAACGGATAGTGAAGCCAGGGTCGCGTGGTAAGATCGTGCTGAGAATCCAAGGAACAAGAAGAGCCATGACTCATGGTGATGGTGAAAATCCTTCTCGTTGTTACGACAATACACCGTGCCATCTCATCGTATGCTCTCCTTCCTCGACCTCCCTTCCCTACAGACCTTCATACACAGACCGACGCACACAGACGAGGGATTTCAATGCACGAATGTATGAAAGGACGTGCAAGGAGCGCCCGTCGAGACACACCATTATCGTCTCATTTCTCCGGAGGTTCCGCGCACAGGATTTTGGATCACGGGAGATGAGATACACTCGCCTACGCGAATCGAAGCGACTACGTTTCTCCGCGCGACCGAGACTCGAGACAGTTGAAAAAATCGAAAAGGCAGGGTTATAACTTATCGGACATCAACGACTTTGTTCGTTTATCGGATTTCCTAGTGAATAAGGATTTTAAACAAAAAATAAGTACAAAATTCATCACAACGATGAGCAGCGTCGAGGGGAGTAAAAAAATGATTTTTTTTATGGTCAAGTGTAAAAGTATCTGAGAGCAATAGAAAGAGCAAATGAAACAAAGGAAAATATGAAATTTTATGGAATAAGATTTCCGGTGTGACCTGCTAAAAATGTACTTTTACAGTGCGTCTTGTTCGAATGCAGCAGACAATGCTCGCACCGTTAGAAACGGTCGTTGGAGCTCGTGGAAAAAGTGTCGCCTCATAAAAGCGGGAAAAGTGGTGACGGGTTACATGCCAGAGCTCGAGTGCGCTTTGCTTTACAAAACTGGTTGTTGCGGCTCGCATGTTCGAAGAAATCGTCAATGTTCGGACCAGTGACCAATCTTCAAGATCTTGGTATTGTCTGTGGTAAACGATTGGAAACGGAGATACACGCTCAGCGGGGATTCTAGACAAAACGGCCCGATCCTCCTCACAGACGTTTTCAAGAAAACAATAAAAGCATTCCTCCCATTTTTCCCATACGATTTCGTTAGCCATTTCAATGCCCATTGACCTGGACGACCGATGTTTTCTAATAATTATTGTTTTCGACTGAGAATCGCGGACTCACCTCTGCCAATGGTTCTTCCTTCGTGACATCACCGTTCTTGGGGGCATCGTCACGGGCTGGCTTGCTCTTGTCTTTTTTACCGAAGCTGATCGACCTGAAGGACCATTTCTTCTTCAGCTGTAACGAATGAGAAATATAAAAAAAGCAACTGCCCTGAGAAAAGCGCAATAAATTTTCATACCAATTATTTTTGGCTCAATCGCAAAATCGAAGAAATTTTTTTTATGTAAACGAGACTGACAAAACACGGTCGATGATGCTCATCACAATTTTCAGCCAATGATGTTTCAAGCAAAACGAAGTATTTTACATCAAAGTTGATTTAAACACAATTTTTTTTCATTCGGATCGAATCTGCAATTATGAGTAGTCTGAATTGACACATTTCCAAATTTCTTCATCGAGAACTGTCAATTCAAAGAAATAAAAATAAAGAATAGATTTTTATCCAATTTATTAATTAAATGCAAAATCGTCAGTGCCCGCTGAAGAATCGATCAGAAACTTGTTTAGGTTTCCGGAATTATTCAAATGCATCAAACTCTTTGAACATGTGTACACAAATTCTTTGTTCTTATCAACTCGAGGATTTGTGCAGCCTTTGTATTTATTGTTTTGACAAGAACTGCCAACGGGTGATAACATTGTGAAGATTTTTCAACTGAGGAAGCTTATCAGAGTGAGGGACTTGATACGTATGATAAATACCTTATCCTTCTTTTTCGTTTCTTTGCTTTCAGGAGAAGTGGCAGTGGTAGGACTAGCTGGTGTTCCCTCGGTGGGTGTCGTGACCTCGGCATCGCCTTCCGCAGCAGTTTCGGTCGTTGGGGATTCTACCTTGGGGGCCTTGGCATCTTCTGCTTTTGTCTCTTCCTCCTGCATGACAAAATGTTGAAAAAATGTATTCACAGTAAAAAATACAACCAATCATTTTTTTGTTTTTGTTTCAAGTTTCGAGTCTTCACTGTATGACGTGTTGAACTTTTATTTTGCAGAAGGTAATAGAAGATTAAAAAACTTCCGTATATAGGGCACGTGGGTTTTTATGGCTTCTCCTTTGACAAATTGTGCGAATAGATCACAATGGGTTACGAAAAGTCCCTTTTGCAACACGATCGATGTAGGAGCCGGCGCTAAGCCAGGGCTCTCAGTGGTTACTCATCCAAGCACTGATGAGTCAAGCTCGTGTTGCCTACCATGGGGAACAGCCGAAGCCTCACATCAAATTCGCTTTTTTCTACCGTTTCCGAAACACTTGTTACGCGCACGTATTTGGTCAAATATTGTCGATTTGTGTAAAAAAAAAAAAAAAAAAAAATAGATAGTGAAAGAAACAAAAAAAAAAAAAAAAAGAAAAAAAAAAAAATAAAAAAAAAAAAAAAAAAAAAAAAAAAAAAAAAAAAAAAAAAAATAGATTGTGAATGAAACAAAAATTTGGAAAATTCGTCAAATAAATGTTCAGTTTTTGAAATCAAGACAGAAACTAGAAAACTTTGGGTAACTGAAAAAATGCTACGAATTTCACGTCATCGAATAGTATGATTGGAACATTTGGCAATGACGAAGCACTTGAAGATAATCGTAAAATGAAAGGAATATTCTCAGGCCTTTACACACATTTCACGTTTATCATGAGGGCAAGAGTACTAAGTCTCGTTTCAATTGACTGGGTGAATTCCGGAGTAATGAAAATCGTCCAAAGGGCAATGGGACAAACGAGAAGCCGCGCAAGATCCAGGGCCGTAGGGTGAGAATGAAATAAAAGGTTAAAAAACGATCAAGTGGAAAATGACATGGAAAAATGAGGGAGATTAAAAAACAAGCGTGATCAGGGGGAACGGAACACTCGCATGAAATGCTGGAAAAAAGTATAAGATTTGGTGAGAAGGGAAGAGAGAGAGAGAGAGAGGAAGAGAATTCATTAAGCTGGAGAAACTAACGGAGAAATAAGAGTACAACGCGTGGCTTTCGCCTCTAACGAGGAGTAGTTTCGCCATCTCCTTGGGATCTACGTCCGAGAAGACGTGAGAGAATAAGAAAAACAAAAATTCGTATAAAACCGGAAAGAAAAAAATTGCGAGTGCGCCGAGAGTTTCAGGCAAAATGTGAAATTAAGGCGACACCGCAAATTAAATTACGACGCGCAGAAGGCGTTTTTCATCTGCAGGTGCAACGCGACTCGGCTAAACCAGACCTGGCAACAGGAACGCTCAAACTTGTATATTCCAAGCTCACGGAGCGTACGAAAGAACCCAACCGGATTCCCGTCTGAGTCGTTTGCGCCGCAGCAGAGCTACGCGTTTTGCAAGTCGAATTCTTCGACATCAGCATCCTCGTCGTATTTGTTCATTCATCTTTCCAGCTAGCCTTTGGAGCACATTAAGGTAGTAGTCTCGTCAAACTGTTTTCTTACCGAATTTTTTCAAATTTCACGAGTTAGTCGAAGAAGCAACGGTAGCGAAACTACCACCTTAAGCGAAACTGTTAGTGGAATCGATCGCAAGTTTTTCCATCAAATATCGAGGCATTGCGCTCGAGTCTTTCCTTCTTTTGAGATAGAAACTCATTACTGTCACGAGAAAAACATTTTTCCTCATGCACAGGTGGATCTCTGACGTTTCAACAAAAGGTTTCTGAATATAATTATTGAGCCTGGGATCTCGCACGTATAAATCGACATGGTGTGGAAATCATAGTAAGGATTACGACGAAAACAACAACAAAAACAATAATAATAGAGTAAAATAGTATCGGAACAATAAAGCTTCCCTCAGTTGTCAATGCGTCAGGATGGCATTGTACTGAGCAGACGATATTGTTTTCCGAGTTTATTTCGTTTGACGGGTGACAATTCAACCGGAAATGCACGAGACTACTGTAGCAGTTGCGAGGAGAAACCCGCACAGCAGTGTACACACCCTCTTCCGATTCCTTGTCGTCCCTCAAAACTTCTACCTCTTATATCTATGAATACGATAGACAAATAGAAAACAGGATTCGTCTGGATATTGGAAAAAATTCGTAGTTCCCCGTCGCGTCGACTATTCATATAGAAATACGAAAACGAAATCAGATGGAAAAAGAATTGAAATGGAAAACACTCGAAGATGAAGACGAGAATTGATGAGGACGAAAAAAAGAGCTTGAAAAGTTTTTTCGAAACCATTTTTCTACTATTTAAGAAAAAAAAGTTGTTGCATTGGAAAAATATGAGGACACACGCTATTCGACGAAAGCGAGTAAATACTCGTTATCTCGTTCACTCCTGAATGAGCCAAACTGACGAAGGAGAGTGTAGCTTTCCTATGGCCGGAGGAGGGAAAGATGAGGATCTGGCGTTTTTGTAAAGCCATTGCCGGGCCTCCGAGTAACCAAAAACGTTCAATAGCCTGGGTAAGAAGAGAATAGTTGTGAGAGCACGATGAAGGGCGCGGACTCTATCTCTCTGATCCTTCGAGATACATGATCAATTCGCTCTCGTTTCTTTGAAGCGGACCTCAATCATCTCGAAGGCTTGCTGGCTTTTATCCAACGATTCTCCCACCTTCTTGCCAGCCTGTACCTTCCTCCTTCTTCCTTTATTCGATCGAACGTTTGCCTCGAGCACAGTCTCATAGCCACCCTCCTCTCTCTCTCCCTCTCTCTGTCTCTCTTCCCCTACCCGCGGAACTTTGCCAATGAGGAAATGAAAGATAATCAGGAAAAGTGAATTGAACAGTGAATTTATGATGGGATTGACCTTCTACCTGAACCTACAACGTTTAACTACTCCATATTTCCGATAAAATAATGTCTAATCAGAGATTGGAATTGATCGTTGAATTCTCATGGAACTGACGAATCAGAGAAACCTCGAGAGATAATAAGATTGGAATGATTTGTTTGGAAACTAGCAAATCTATTTGGTCTCGTTGATTGAAACAGAAAATATTCATTTGACATTTATTTTTCGTTATTTTTAGTATTCCAATGGAATAAGCGTTGACCTTAGTAACGCACGATAATTTTATTTCGTAGATTTGCAATCATTGTTACTATTAATTTATAGAAAAAGCTTATTTCCCACGAACGCAAAAAAGTAACTCATGCTTGTGATTTTTTTCGAGACAGGCACGTGAGATCGAAGCACTCTGGCACTGATAAATGGTTTTTTCTCTCGCGTACCAAAGCAGCAGGTGTTGCCGTAATGAAGCAGAGTGTGGTATATCGAATAATATTATATTTGCGTGGCGGCGAATATTCGAGCAATGAATCATCCGGAGTTGACGCTTAGTCTCGGCGATGCTCACTTGCAATTTGTACTCTCGGCTGGAGGAAGAGCTCAGGAATAAATAATGGAAGAAAAATTCATACTAAAGCGGCGATGATGAAATTTGAGGGAGAGAGAGGCAGATAGAGAAAAATCAAAGGTTTTGGTTGTTATTAAATTCGCAAAATTAATCGAATCAGAAAAAAAAAATGGAAAAATACAGCGAAGCAAATGGAGTCGAGATCCGGAGCCCACTCGGGCAGGAATTCGAAGAGGCACACGCAAATGAGTCATGTGTAGTGAGATGAACAACAAAAAGACAGCTCTCGTGGTCCTTTGTGTCGGAGGAATTTTGTTCAAAAAGTAAAAATACGAATACGCGTTTCGTGCAGATAATCGTAGTGAATTGTGTGTTCGTGATTCGAGGAGGCCCCGAAAGGGCACAAAAAATATATATTCCAACCGACCGAGAGAAGTTTAAGGCCTCGGGCAGTCTTCGAATTTAAATTGAACCGAAAGGAAACCAACTTTTCAGTCAACGAAATCATTAGTCATAAGAATATGCCGTATAAAGTTTTCAGCAAAATGTATATCAAGCCATTGGGTCAAATGGAGCTCAATACTTAATTAAAAAGAAAAAGATTTTGACAAAATGAAACGAAAAAAAAAACATATCGAAGAAGCCGAACATCGAACGGGATCTTTCCAAGGATACCAAGCTTTCCATCCAAAGCTTGCCATTTTATCTCCTCCAGGAAGAAGCTGAAAGGAGGACATAAGAAAATCTCTCTGAAAGTGTATTAACGGGTTTCATCGTCAAAGAGGCAGCACCGAACGGGTGAATTCAACGCTGGAATTTGCTCAACAGTTAGCGTAGCTTTTATTGCCCGGATGGAAGTGACGTGACCTGTGAGAGTGGAGTTGAAACTTTCGTAGAAATTGACACAAAATGGCTTGAATTCCTCCCGAATTTATGAGGACGTACGAGACCCAGTGAAAATTTCATCATTACGTTTGAAAATTACGTCAAAATTATTTCAATGGAATTAAACATTCTGGTGTAACTTTTTTACATTATTTCTCAAGCCATATTTATTGAAAATGTATATAGAAGGAATCCGTCATATTATACGATGATTGAACATTTTCAATTGAAGCAGCAAAGATCGATGAGCTAAATGAGAAAATAATATCAGAGCCATTCGAGCTCTTATAATGCTTAAGGCCTAGCGCATTGCAAACAACAAGTTTGGTTTCTAACAGTCGTCAATATTTCCTGTAACCTCTTAACCATCTAGTACATTTAGAGTCACTGAGATTGTCGGAGTACTTTGTTGAAGCGCAATATTACGCATCAGCGAAGCATGAAAAATCGTATAAAGAACCGACAACAGAGAGACTCGCCCTTCCGGTTTCGCTTGGAATGAGAATCTCAAGCAAGTGCGGTGTACGGAACTGCGTCATCGATTCAGCGTGAAATCGCTATTCTTCTCAGGCTACGGACAAGTGCGAGTTGGATTTTTTCGTCATGTTATCACGTTGGGAATACCATTTTTTTCAGAGTGGGATGCGAAATCGACGATAATTATGATTCGTGCTTAACGTCGTTAAGGGAGTGAATGAAAAGGGAAGAATTTCGAACGGTTTTTATTGCACACGTTAATTTTTATAGGAATAAAATGGAATTTCGTAAGCTCAGAAAATTATTATTATTTTTTTTTTTTCAAGTGCAAATCAACATTGAGCATCGTAAAAATGTCTTGAAATAAAAGCTCGACCTCTCCCGATTCTCGTCAACGTAGAGAATGCAACGTTATTGTTACGCGTTCGAGATTTCGTAAGTAGAATGCGATTGAAGCTGCGAGCGTACTCCAAGTATGGATACGTCGAAATACATATGTACGTTGAAGCATCGAACGGTCAAGGTCGCGTGTGAGACGCGAGACGTCGCGAGACGTCGCGAGAGAGGAAAAAGCGTCAATCGCAAGGTCGCAACCACAAACTTCGTTGCTCTGGGCACCTGTTTTACGATTACCATGAGTGAGTTTGTCGTCTCGGGCCACGAGATTGTATAGGGGAGAGCAAATTTCATGCGAGAGCTTCTAGGGGGGTTTTTGGACGTAGATCGGGCGAAATTTCGAGGAGAATGCAATTACTGTTGAAAAGGAATGGCAATAAGAGTTGCTCTCTGGCTTTCGGAGCTGCTTGGACGTCGACGATCGTCGTAAGAATTTGGTGGGTGGTGTAGATTTTCCTAACAAGTGCAATAGCAGCCACGCTTGTTTGCAAAGGTAAATATTTTTCCGAATAGCAAAATGAGTTTCGCCTGCTGTGGATTGAGAAGATTTCCATGCGGACGCATGCAAATATTCACGAATGCATCGAATAAATGGGAATAAATATGAAAGCAGATTTGCTCGGAGATATCAACGATTGCGAGAGGCCAGACGTGTTATATGCAATGGCGGTGAGAGGCTGAAGAAACTCTCGAGCGAAGAGTACGAGGAAGAAGAGAAGAGAGAATTCCTAGTGCTTTTTTTTTGCTTGAGGCAAGATACAGCTTGTATGGCGCGTAGGAAAGTACTTTAAATGCCAGGTGCTCGTCTAGCTCAGAAGTTTCTGCTCTTTCGCTCCAAGTAAAGAAAATAGTTATATTTATATCCACTATGTATTTGCAGATAGTCTACCGAAAGGTAGACGCACGGTCTTGATGCACCTGTTACAGCGATGTATTGAGATTGGGCACGTAAAAGAGCGCTCAACAAATACACGCAATGATACATAAATAAGGAAGGCAGAACCTGCCCGGAAATAAGAGAACAATTTGGAAAATAAGAAATATAAAGGAGAGAAAAAAAAAAGGAATGAAAAATAACTGAAAAGGAGAAAAATCGTTGACGAGTTGACAAAGAAACGTAATTGTGGGCATTGCAAAACGGTACGAGTGTAAAAGTTCACGGAGAGTGCAGCATCGTTTCGTTTAATCTTGATGACCGTTCGTTCCTTTCTTTTTCTCGCAACTTGCCCATGTGTTATTTTTCTCCTGTGTCACACTATACTGTGCATGCCAGCTGCGGAGGTTGCTCAATCGAGGAAATATCGAGTTTCATGTACCGCAAAGCCCACGACGAGGGGCGAGCGAGACGAACGCAGGGTTGTGCTCTTCAGGCGTTTTACTTTTCCATCATACACGGGAAGCAGCGTTTCTATATCAATGGACTTGAAACAGTGGATAGAATTCCTCGGCAAAGTTTCGTCGTCGTTATGTTCCCGCGTATCACAATCGCGTAAACATGCGAAAAAAAAAAAAACTTTATCACAAGGCAAGTGATGTGCGACGTTAAATAAAATAAAAAACCGTTGTTTTCCTCTCTAGAAATGTCACTGGCTCAACGTCTGCGTGTTTCTCAGGATTTTGCGATAGACTGAACGAGTCGAGGCCAAGAAAACTACGCAAAGGAGCCTTGGGTTTCAAAAATTTCCACCAATTCACCGAATATGATGACATTCTTTTCTCGAAGGAATACAAATCATTTATGCAGCGATTACTTACCATAACCCGAGAAACTCGTATGAGACTCAAATTCATGAAAAAAATATGTTTAATTTCTTCACAACGATACAAAGTTCCATGCCATAAGGATCACGACTTGCTGACATAAAAAACTCACATCTGTGAGAAGACAGTCCGGAGATTTTGTACGTGGTTTGAAAGTAAATTGTTCGTCTCTGACAAAAATTGTTCTATCGATCGGATTAGAATTCGAAGCACGCACTCCACTTTATTTTTCTCAATAGCATTTTGATTTTTCAATTACGCGATGCGATCAAACAAAGAACTGTCGATAACGAAAATACTTGCTGGAAAAAATACTTCTAAAATCTTTGGAAAAAAAAGTTCGAATGCTGCAAATTGAATGGAAATTTAACGCTGGAATGGTTACGCCGTCATGAAAATTGTAACGCTAGGGGGAACGCTAAAGGAAAATTCCGGAGTGCGGGTGTTTTTGAGAGCTCGTTCGATCGCGCCTAAGGCGACGTTCTATATCATAGTCGAGATAAAGGGACACGAATAGACTGCTGCAACTACGATGCCGCTACAAGCACGTCCGCCTCGTGAAAAATACCTTCACGTAACCGAGACCAAGTCACATCCAAAGTGCAAGTGGATTAGTGACGGCACGAAAAGCATCAACTAAATGAGAAAATTCATAAGGCCTTTGTTACTTTTGCGAAGGAGAACGAGAGGCGAGTGGAGACACCGAATCATAAAAAATGGGAGAGAGAGAGAGAGAGAGAGGGAAGGGGGGAAGATTGTTGATTCGTTTATCGGTGAGACGAGAGGGATAAATATGGACAAAGAAAGAACGCCGACTTTCAACGACCTTACAGTCAAGAATTTAACACACAAAATACGAACCTCGGTGTTAGAGTCACTCTCGTTTCTCTCGACACGACAGCGCTAATTCTCACAACCGTGGAGAGGGCTTGACATTGTTATGAGCGCGGGAAGATGTGAGGAATTTATTTAATCTCGTTGGAGCTGAGTCGCGCGAAAATTTTACTGTTTAATGGAAATTACAGCGTTCTCAAAATTCCTTCTAATCAAGGTCGTTTAACTCTCTTAAGGTCCGAATAAAAAATGGGTTGACTCAAGCGACCAAATAGTTCCCTGAGATCCCGATTTTGGGCTGAAGTCCGAAGCAAAATATAAGAAAGATTAACAAACCTTTTCAGTCTCCTTCTCCGTAGCCTCGTCCTTGTCTTTATCTTCGGTCGAGGCGTCCGTGTGTGGAGCCACGCCGTTGGTGGTTGGTTTGACGTCGGTTTCTTCGATTTTCTCGAGTTTTCCGTCGCCGGGCGCTGCCGCGTCACCGACGACGCCCTCCACCGGAACTCCTTCCTTCTTCGGCGTCGTTGTTATATCCACAGATCTTTTGCTCTGTCGCGCTCCCATTTTTTCAAACTCTTATATTAACTCTCTTTCTTTTATTAACTCTAACTTTCCTTTAATCACACTCGTGACTTCTCGTAGATATTTTCTCTTTCACCAGCGGCCGATACCCTTGCGTTTTTATTGTGATGCGCCTATCGATAAGGAAACTGTAACAGACGAGACGAGAAAATAGCAATTAGAATGAATTTGCTTGGAAAAATCGATTTTTTTTTACAACTCGAGCGTGTCGCTCGAAAAATGTTTCTGCGTTGCAAGAATTACGTTATGAAAAATTTCCGCAGCCCCCTAATTTACGACTTGGCGAAAAATATTATGACATTTGGAAAATGTCGTTATTCGTTATCGAGTCGAGCGTTTCAAAGTTTTCCGGTGAGGAAAATGGAATTTCCCAATTTCCATGCTTCCGGCATAATCTCGATTCCCGTGACCACAAGAGCTTCCCAATCTCCGGGTCCTAGCGATAACGTGCTACACATTTTTGAGCTCAAACCCTTGGAGCTGAGCGGACAGGACCCGATGTTCTCGGAAAGAAATTAATAGAGAGAAAAAATAGAGACACTAAGACACGATATTCCCATCGTAAATTAATTCGATGGATAGACTCGAGAGACTCATGATTGCTCTAGGCAAAAAGATAAAATGAAGTCAGCCATGCGAGCAGTTCGAAAGAGACGAACGTTGCCGCATCAAAACGCTCTGTCTCCTTTCGTTGCCTCTGTCATTGACAGTCAATGTGTCCCCTGGTGGACTGAGCTGTACATTTCATGGACCATCATCAAGAAAAACGAGACGAGCGAGAGAAAAAAACATGTGGCTGGAACGCCGAGCTAGCGAAATTCCGTTACGAGTCGATCGAAGTGTGTTTTCGAGTCGAGATAAGATATGATCGCGATTCGAACAAAAAAAAAAGCTCTGACATGAATCGCCAATGAAATATTTATGAATTGTTATCAAGACGATGAATATTCAGTCGTCGAGATAAGTTATTCTTATCCAATGATGAATTGCTCACTCCGGTAGTGCAAACGGAAAGATTTTTTTGTTCCTTTTAATTCCCTTGCCAAATCATGTCTGATTTTTTTCAAGTTTGTTGACGTTGATTGTTACGAATTTCGAAGAATCATTGAAGTTCGTATGCGTCACTCTAAATGCCGAAATATTTGGAGCAGAGTTTCCGGTGCTCACGTTGACGATTATCACCGATGGAATTTGAACAAATAAATCAACGAATAAAAAGCCACGAGTTGCCAGAAAATATAAAAAAAACATTTATCGTCGCCAAACAAATGTCAACTTTGTAGTTTTTCTTAGAAACATAAAAAGAAGATCTCAAAGTGCTGAATTGAACCGAACAGTTAGTCAATCAAGAGTTGAGGGAAGAAGTAAAAAAAAAAACTGGAGCATGAGTAACGGATTAGTTCGAGTCTCTTTTTCGCGATTTACTGTGACGTTTCGGTGAAATAATGCCATGTCGTTTTAATTAATATATCGTCGGTTGCCGGCAGTTGGTGGATCATCGAATGTAAGTGAACTCAACGTATAAATTTCGAAAAAGAGATGTTTGAAGATCCGAGTCGTTTGTGAAGTAGCGAACTCGAGAGCTCGCACGTGTTTTTTTTTTTTGTTTTCTCGCTCGCCTCGTAACCTTCCGGCGAATCAATGAACCTAATTCTGGTTTCGAAGTGTTCTAGGTCTCGCTTCTTCCCTCAGTTTATCGCAACGTAATAAAAGAATATCGTATATAATAGCGACGAATTAAGACGAAATGAAGGGAAAACAATCGAGATGTGCGTGTCTGTGCGTTTGGTACGTGCTTACGTGTATAGTTGCGATAGTTCGCTCGATTATTTCTACGTATTTCCATTATTGACTCACTGAGTAGTTTATTCATCAATTTACCATATTTGTTTGTTGATAATTTTTTTAATCAAATTCGTCATTATCGTAAAACTGAAATACGAGGACGAGAGGAGAGAATTTTGTTGAAGAGCCAATAAGAAGCGAGTTGCCATTGCTATCTTAATATCAATTAAGATCTCTAGTGTAACGGGATCAGGAAAAGAATTGCTAGCGTCCCTAAATATACAATGTATATAAGCAGGAGGGTCGGGGCGAGCACGTGTTCAAATACACATTTCAAAAAGTTAGGGTAACTTTTATGGCGACCGCTAGCTACGCCTTTATTTGTTATTCTTTGTCATCATCAGGATTAGGCCATCGTGCGCTATCTTTTTCTTATCCTGTTGAATATCCTTTTTTTGGCTTTGATATTAACGACGAGAAGCATAAAAGCGAGTCTCGTTACGCGGAGCCGTTGAACCGAGTGTGCGCCTCGAACATTCTTCGTTTTTACTTTACGAGATAAATCGTCAGGTTGAAAAGTGGGACAACGCTTTGCACTTGTGGATAAAGATGAGCTGGCGAATGCGTCAGGACGGGACCATTTTGTAAGTAAGAATGACTCAAAATACTCGTTTGTACTTTGTACAATTAGTAGAAACAAAGTTGCAACTTGCTCGTACGACTAGAGGATCGAAAAAAATCGAATTCTCATTAATCATGAACTTACTACAGGATTGACAGGTTTTTACTGGTTAAAATAATATATTTACTTCTTACGGTCACGTTTTACGACAAAGTCGATTTCCCTTCTTATTGTTTCGTTTCTCGAGAGTCCTTTTCCCCAAGGTACAAATGCCCTTCCGCACAGGGAAGATCATACACACAGACACGAAAATTCGTCTACACTGACAATGTCTTTCTGCCCTTGCGGCTGAACGATTCCGCAGTGTTTTATTGAGGGTAGAAATCCTACCTCCGACCATACGTAAGCGAGGGAAAAGGCGGAAGGACCCTTGCGAATGAGATCGAGAACACGTGGAGATTTATTGACCCCAAATGAGTCTAAACTTTTTGTTATTCCGATCGCGAACGAACGGCATAGAAAAATGTAATATTCGGACTTGCAGCCATCTCCCTCGCTTTCATGACAGATTTCTACTAACAGATCTACAGCCTTGAAAGAAAAATATTCATTTTGCCAGAACTACAGGTTCAACATTCTTTACAATCCTGTAGCATGGAAATCTGCCCCTTGATGCGGTCATCCCGTATCTCAGGATCTTAGAGAAGCACTCCTCGTGTTTGTTTAGTCACAATTGGACGGATAGTTCGAGTACCGGAACTATTCGAAAATCACCGAGGCCCTCAGGGTCCTGTACGAGGAGTGCAAAACTTTTATGGAGTCTGACCACCACGAGGCTCCAGTATCAACCTCAAGGCTGCCAGAAAGTTTTTATCTCACATTCCAAGAGAAAGTTTTTCCAAGGAAAAACTTATTTCCTTCGTGAGCCTAACCATCGAACGATATTTTATCCTCAGACGTTCAACAGCACGTCAGGGTTTCCGCAAACGTTTACTTTCCTTCATTTTTCTCCCGGACGGAACGGAACATGTTATCGATGTGTGGGTCGAAATCTCAAGGGCAAATAATAAAAGATCGTGTAATCAAATTCTTATGGAAATTCCCTCCGAAAATATCGGATTTAAAAAAAAAAAAAAAAAAAAAGTTATAGTGGAAAATTTCTTTTCAATAAATTTACTTTGGATACTTTGAAATCGACATCCGGACGTAGCCTCGAATGTTCGTGGATATAATAAGACAGTGACGACGACAATAATCAGAATTGGAAGTGAACAATTTTCCATTATTTTTGATTAAGCTTACGATTCGTCAGGATGTTGTAACCGGTTGGAAAGCAGTTTTTCAACTGTGCATCGTGTCTGCGCGCCTGTAACTCTGCGCACGTATGTTCTCTCACCCTTTAGTACGTATTGTTAGTGTATAATGCAAGGCGCAATTCACGGCATGTGTATATAGCACTGGGTTGACAAAGTGGACTCGATGAATAGTCGCGTTTGCACCCGAGCAGTGCTCTATTCGTAGTGCATCGCACCGTGTACGTCAACCGAGATAAGAAGAGCGCTTGGATCGTAACACTCGTTTGTTCGACGCTCCAGGTTATGATGACTGGTTAGATTTTATTTGTGACGCGAAAGCTCGATGTTAAATGAAAATTACAATTTTTCTTATGTATTTTGTATCAGTACGTTGGCGAACAAAAGTTCGGCTGTCTCCTGTTTGTAAAAATTAACTTTCTGGCCTCGAATATATGATTTGTATTCGAACGACATAAACTTGGTAATGATTTTCGCAGGCCGCCAGTTGGCGCTATAAAAAAGAAGCAAATACATGAGCGAAGCTGAAAATGCCTCGTGTGCGTATAATTTTAACGATAAGAAAGGGGAAAGGTTTGTGTGTTGAGAAGAGGCCAGCTACAAAGTGAGCTCGGGCGACTATAATTGGCACTCGGATTTCCGGTAGGCGGGCGAGAAGGTCAACGCGAGTGGAACACGGCCTCTCGTCGAGTCGCGAACTGACTATATTTAGAAGTGCATCGTACCCGATGCGGTGCACTCCGTCACAGTTGAACCAACGAAACAGACCGAAGGGATGTAGAGACAACAAAGAGACGGATTGTCGATGGCTTGAAAAAAACGTTATAGTGACTCAACGGTAGTTCCAACTATTTTTCGATCGTGTAAGATGCAGAAGAAAAGAGTCCAAGAGCAAAGACTCGGATCAACGACTGTACGATTCTAGCGGTCTCGATGTAATTACGAAAACGAAAAGTTGCTGCTAAGAGAAGTTAAGGGGCGATGCCAATCTTCGGGGGGTCAATAAGCTCGAAAAACTTCTACGATCTTGTTGATAAAAATAAATGCATATATCGTGTTCCCAGGCAAGTAATTCGTTAAAAAACGTGATAAATTTCGTAAGTAATAAATCAAGCAACTCGTTGGTCCATTTGACGTTTAAGCACATTTTAAAAAGTCTGAGGAAATTGTGAAGAGGTTAATGAATGCCTGTCGGTAACTCGGTCACCGGAATTTTCGACCCCGCGATTCGAGTGCCCTCTTAATTTCATCATCAATTATGTATTCGCACTTGTGCCCAATATATGCATAAATCGCTCCCGAGAGGTTTTCGCACGATCAGAACAGAATCTATACATCTATACGAGCGTACGGAAGGGTGACACATAAGGACGACCATTCATATTTCGCTTATCAAGCCAGCTAAATAGATTAACGGGCATGAAACCAGGGGTCACTGTCGCCTCTCTTTAGGCCCATTACACAGAGAGTCTAGCTGTAATAACAGTACCCTGGGCTACTAGAATTCAGTCCCTCGATACACAGACGAACGTGTGGGTCTGTGTGTACGTAGATAAATAACGTTCATTTGAGAACATACATACATGCAAATAACATTATGATAAGCTGTGTACGCTTGGCACACTCTCCTTTGAGAGATGGATTGGACTAACGATATTAAAGTATTGAAATTTTCAACATATACACATCCATCCGGAAAGCTTGATTTATCATGAAGGACTGTGAAGTTTGAATCAGTGAGTTCGTATTTTGACGGTGAAAGCTTTCTTTTGAAACTTTGGAGTTTGAACGAGGGGACGGTACGGACCGCAATTTCTTCGCATGCTAAGATAATTGGAAGACTGGAATTTGGAATCGTTGGAATGCAACGAAATTCCATTTTTTCTTGACCAGATCTCACGATTCCCATTTAAATATTTTATCGAAATAATAAAAGGATTTTTTTTAAGATCCAAAGAGAAAAACGATATGAAAATTGTAATGATTTTCCAAATTGAACAAATAATTAATAGAAAAACGGATTTTTCGTTGCATTCCAAAGTTGCAAACTTCAGCATCATTTATTTTGAAATATGTTGAAAAAAAAAAAGCTCTGCGAAATATCGATAATGTTCACGATTTCTTCACGATATTCGAAAAATTATGCAAATTCGATACTTTTTTTTAATTTTAGAAAATCTTTTTGTATCGTCATTTTACATAACGGCCATTCGTCCTTGTTATTTGGAGCGTGATCGGGCGGGCAGCATCTCCAACTTTTTCACGAGAGAATGAGAAAAAAATTTGAGGTTTTTCTCAACGACGCGCCAGGAGTTCAGCGATTTCGAAAGAAGAGCTAGACCGAAGGCTTGAAAATTTCTCTGGGTCTAAGAAGTCCTATACATACTCGACGAGAGTGTACCGAAGTTGAAGGATCGTTAACCCGTCTCCGGGAAATTTCGTTACAGGTAGAAAGCAACTTCTTGCACTGCCCTTTGCACGGTTATGTGAAACTCTGAGCGGAGTGTGTATGACGAAGCACGATAGAGGATAATGATCGCGGTGCCGAAAATTGTAACGTGGTTGATGGAATACGGAGGAAAAAACAAACGCTGAGTCATCGCTCCAATTATTTTCTCTCCCTGGAAATTCAGAGACAGATTCTCCCGGAAATTCTTGGAGATTCTGATAAATTTCCTAAACGAGAAAAGGCTCGATGATTAAGAACGACTTCTCGAAAGTACTCGGAGGAATTAGACACTGTAGTTTTGAGAGTATGTCAGTATAATCGCGTCCACGTGCACGTACAAAGACATATATTGTGAGACTTGTGCGCTCGTGAGCCTCTTTTGCTACTTCCTTTACGATCACGTACGTACAAAATATGATATAGAAGCGAAGCTTTACATCTGCTTGTTCTTCGAGCGTAAAGTCTCTCTCAGCGTCCTCGAAAATGAAAATTTATTGTAATTTAACTCGGCCAAGCGTAATATAGAGCGAAACTCGCGACACCACATTTTCCCATATATCCTCACGAGCTGCTCTACACGCTCCCGCATTCGGTATATCACGTCCCTTAAACGTACGTATTTGAGAAGTTCTCGCGCACGTGTTCACGACACCGAGTTAGCATGAAAAATGCCAGGGCCCAGGCTAAGTGAACGTACCTCTATAGCTCGCCTATGGATACATGAATATATTCGCCTATCATAAATGTATAACACATGTACATACATATAAAATCATCTTAGTGAACGCGAAAGGATAAGCATAATCGTGTATAATTTTGACGACGAAAAATCAACTCGAGCGGATGTTAGAACAAAGCTATTCTTGCTCGAGTGTGTCCTTCGAAACCAACTCAATTTTCATGGAAAGTTCGACCTGACGAAATGCCCAACGTTATACGTGATTTCAGGCTCGACAAACCTTCATTTTCCAGAGCAATTTGACGATGCCGAAGGTTACATCTTTGGAACGCAACGAAATTCTGTTGTTTCTCCACCAGATCTCACATTTCTTATTTAATATTTAATAAAAATAATAAAAAAGATACTTTTTTAAGATCCAAAAACGAAATTGACACGAAAATTGTTATGCTTTTTTAAATTGCACAAAGAGTTAATAGATAAACATATTTTTCCTCGGAGCCCAAGGTCGCGAACTTCGGTCTAGTAATTTGACGCTTTTTTCTCGACCAGATCTCACAATTTTAATTCAATATTTAATCAAAATAATGAGACGATTTTTTTTCCAAGATCCAAAAACGAAATTGACGCGAAAATTGTCATGATTTTCTAAATTGAACAAATGGTTAGTAGAAAAACATATCTTTCGTTGGATCCCAACGCTGCGAACATCATGCAATTTGAATATTAAAAAGAGACTATTTCCTGTCAACCGAACTTGCAGGCTTCAACATCATTCACCTTGGTATCTCGAAGACTTTTGTAACACCATTTGTGATGGCCAATTCGAAAAAAGTGGTGGAGGTTTTACCGAGACGAATTACTCTTGAATCTTTAAGGTTGAAGGGTGTTTAGTGTGGTACGAGTTATTGCATCACCCTGTATAAGACGATACAAAAGATGTAGTCTTTGTAAAGATAATCGATGTATATATAGTCGGGGTCGGTCGGCAGAGAGATTAAATTATACGCTACAGTCAGAAAAGAGTATGCATTGGCCTTTCTCTCTCGTTCCCATCTCTCTTTCGCTCGCGATGCGAGTCTGGCGGCTGCATTGCCTTCCAGTACAAGAGAGAAAGGCTCGAAGCAGCAGAGATGTGGGCAAGTTAACGACCCGCTATCGTGTGTGCCGCTGTCAATTGCGACGAACAAAAAAAAGGTTCGGAGTATAATAAGAAAAACTCGGTGGAGATTCTCGCGCGACTCGTTTGTTTCGCCAGCTCCCTCTCTTCGCTGCATATACGACGTCTCGTAAGTTCGAGACTTCGTCTCGGGGAAACATTAGAAGGTGAATCGGGGTTAAAGGAGGAGAGCTAAACGCTGTCGAGACCACGAGTCACCTGTCAATCACTTTTTTTCACCCTCACCCTGTTTTTTTTTACTTCTTTTGATTCCGTGAACCCGAGATCGTTCAAGCGCCTGTTTCCACCACTCAGAATCGGGCAATTTATTTTCTCTATTTATAATAATGAACGTAATATTTTCAGACACTGGAAAAGTACCGACCGCATCGGATATAATTCCGTTGATTCTCCGCCTGGCATTTAAAAAGTAATCAACTTGTTGTCTATCATTTTCAAGGTGAAAATAAAAAACAACCACGAATAGCTGTGAATTAATAAAAAATAAAAAAAAAGATTCAATTGTCTCTGGTAGCGGTCGAGCGATCGCCAAGATTCTGACACATAACCGTAAAATCAGGCTCATCCTACAAATGTTTGTACCGAAAGTAGCAGCTCCGCCGTTACAATTTCACCCCGTAACGGCGTAGTTTCGTTAGGAAATTGAAATTAGGAAAATTGTTTCCTTTCCGTTGGGACATATCGTTACAATGATTTTATTTTTATTTCGTATTTCAATTGCTATCAGGAAATTTGTTAACATCAGGCGAGCGAATCGAACTTGATCGCCCGTAGCGAAGAAATTTTCGGATAAAAAATAACAATTGATCGGTGCAGATAATCGATTGGCTCGGGAAGTTGGATTTTTCAATGAGTAATGCAATAAATAGCAGCTACAAGGGACGTTTGAGTCTGTTTACCCTGTTGTTTATGGAAAATATCGCGATCGTCGTTCGCAGAGAGTTTATTTCGGTCTGACAAAGCAAGAAAGAAAGAGCGAGAGAAAGATATGGAGCGTGAAGGAGAAAAACGAACGTGAAGAGGCTCGTGGTAACAAATCACTTGATGCAAGGAGCTTTATGGAGCAAGGAAAGACCTTACGGCTTTTTCTTTGGCTTGAATATCCACAGATGCCGTGAATAAGCGCAACGGGCAGAGATAAAGGCTGCGGGCTTCGATACCAGTTCGTATACTTTCTTGGCTGGTAGTTGTCAGCTCAAAGCCCACTGCCGTGCGCGGCTACTTTGTCCTCTCTCTTTCACTTCTTTCTTTTTACTCTATTCGTTTTTTTTATTCATTTATTTTATTTTTTGCTCGAATAGAAATCTCTAGCGACCCTGTGCGGCCACGCCGAAGATAACGGTAAAGAATAAATCCCGCCCGTCATTTCTCTCGGTCGGTACTATGGACCAGTTCTCACACCCGTAAACACACGTACAACGCACCTCAGTAACGCGTGTACATAAGCGGCAGTCGCATTTTTCGACCACACCGTATTTTGAAACCGAGAAAACTCAGGTATACGCTACGGAGCAGCGCACCATGGGCGAATCTCACCAGCCGCTCCTTCCTTTCCATCTCGAAAGATCTGTCGCACGACATTTTAGCCAACACGGCGTCCCACTTTTTTTTTTTCTCGAGTCTCTTTTCTCCGGAACGATATCAAATTTCTCAATTTCAACGAAATTTACTATTTCCCGAGTTTCTATGAAAATTCTCAATCACGAAATAATTTACAGCAAAAAACAATCGCAACGGCAAATAAAAAATCTCAAAATAATGACCAGAATTTGAACTGTGAACAAAAAAGATGAAAAACACGAACCAAGAGCGCGGGCTTGATAGTAACCCAGAGATTTATTTTTCTCGAAATTCATAAATAAATTCCTTGAAATAGAAATGCAGCGGTTTTCGTTGTTCAGTTAAAAAAAAAAAAAAAAAAAAAAACTCTGCTGGATACCATTTTCGGTTTTTATTGGAAAATCTACATTTATAGGACAACCGGTTCAGGATACTTTGGAGATTTGCTCAACTTCCCACCGACGCCTGTATAGCTATAGACTCACGAGATCCGTTGTGCTACCTGGGAATCGAGAGGTAACCCGGCCTTTCACACGAGAGAGTGGATAAACTTACTTGTGGCTGGGATTTACAGCGCAAAAGAATCGTCTACATAACTACAGTTCTAAACACTGTTGTTCGGTCATGCACAATGTGGAACAGGAATACAAGAAAATTCCAACCTTCCGGGGCACCCCCGGCACGAAGGGACAAACGTTACCGTTTTATTGACACATTTGTAAGATGCCATTATTCCCCCCGTGTTAATGTAAAAAAAAAAGGGCTCAGGCTTAGCAGGATAATCGGGCCTAAGCCTAATGAGCCCCAAATCAATTTCGTATCAAAATTCATAAAAAAACCTGCACTCATTTTTTTACAATTTCGTGATATAGCGAGACAAGTATTGTCCGACGAGCCTGTAATTTGTGAGCCCGGACTGAAAGATATCTGCTCATTATTCTGGACGATTGAATTTAAAATCGGGGACGTGGAATATTTTTATCGGAATATTCGCCAATTCGAATCGATAATTGCAGATTTTTCGAACGTTGACTCCGAAAATACTTTGAGAATAAGATCGACCGATCGACCGACTTTCATCGAAATTTCTCGAATTATTGATCAGCACCGAAAGGGTCGTTATTGGAACTCTTCGAACATTGTCCTGGGGAACTGTAATTTATGCACGTGTGTGTGGAGTGAATGCGGAATTAACATGGGGTTCGAGAGAAAAAAAAAAAAAAAAAAAAAAAAAAACAGCACACAGAGTGCGAAACAGACAAGACACCCCCTGAAATTGAATTTCAGGGTGGAATGTAGTTATTGTTGGAGGTTTTTGTGTAAAAGAAATATAGGATTGAAAGCCCGGGGTCTGGAGCGCCCCTCAGGATTTGAGTTGCAAAAACGAGGGTGGGAGAGGAGGAAGGCGAGATGGAGGGGATGGCGGGAAGAGAGAGGGAGTAGGGGGTACACCAAGATGGCGTAACAGTCGGCCGGGCCCGGATAATCGGCGCACGAGGGATTGATCGTACGGAAATTTTCCGTAGCCTCGTTCAACCCGAACGATCGAGGCCAGCGAAGATTTCGCGAAAATTTAGCACCGAAGAACGATCAACTTTCCTTCTTTCTTTTTTATTATGGGCAGGATAGCTGAGGAAATTTTATATCGCGATGAATCGATACAAAAAATGCAGCAAGAGAAATTACACGATTTCCGGTACGCGATAATTTCACGAGAACGTTGAAGGAATTAAAAAAAGGACGCCGTGGATGGAGCATGGCGAAAGGAAAAAACAGAGTCCAGTGTATAGCTCCACGGTCTCGGGGGAGAGCGAGCGAGACAAAGAAAGACGTAACAAGCGAGAGAGGGATAGAGAGAGAAAAAAAGAAAGATAGATGCCTTTTGAAGCTATAATTCTTCTCTTCTGTTCCATCAATGCTCGACAGCAGCCGGAGAGAAAAGAGAAAGAAGAAAAACAAAAGTCCCTTGCGTACGCGCCGCCGCTATATCGATTACTGTCTATTTCCAAAATGGCGATTCGGGCGCACACGCACCGGTCTAAGGGCCTCTCTCTTTCTCTTTCACGGTTCGCCGTTCATCGCCCGCCGCGAGAGCGCGCGCAGCATTCACGAGAAAGCCGGTACACGATTATTTCGTCGGAGCCGACTGAAAAAACTAGCCGGTAAGAAAAATTCGCTTGAAAAACTTCAGCGAGTCATAGTTCGAACCTCAGATACTGAGAAAAGAGTTTTAAGAAATTTGCGTTTCCGAGAAATCGTGAATTCACCGTTTCGCAACAATGTTACTTTCTAGGAAAAAATAAAGATAAAGTTTCGAACGTCATCCCTTTCCGCGTACTAAGAATGTTCGGCCCGTTGCACAAAAAATACCACCGATGGCGGATAAGTGGATAGAAAATCTTGAGGAAGGTACGATGCGAAAGAAGGATGCTTTTACTAACCGTTCGTTGTCCTTGGATTGCTTGCCAAGACGAAACGAATCGAGTATCCTGGGATATGTCGCGATCGGCACAAGAACAGGGGATATTTTTTCCCCGTTGTTAAAAAATTTATAAATATGTATGTGTGTACGTGCGTGCGTGTCAATACGTGTAGCGTGTGTATGTATAAATATATTTGCATATAGCGCACGAATTGACACCACTCAATGTATAAATAAACGTCGAAACGGTTGGTTGTTTTTTAATTTCAATTATTTTACTGATTCGCAGCACGCAAGATTTGTATATGTGTAAATATATCCATGGGGAAATAAAATTTCCGTTTGCACAAATACCTCGAAGATCCAAACGATGCAATTAAATCGTACTGTTTAACTTTTAATGCACGACGCGAAGGGTTTTTTTCTCTTTTACTCAGTGAGAACACATTCACAACTTGATCCACTTGGCTTGGTAACGCGCGAGCGACTGACGTGCTACGGTTCACCCCAGCGTAGTGGGTAGTGGGGAAAAGATTCGAGGGAGGGAAGGAGAGGGCAGCGACAGTGGCGCGGTTCCAGTGCGCGACAGGCAGCGCCCGTTGCGCCAGTGGTATCGGCAACGGGCAACGGCGTCGTCCTCCTCCTCTCCAATTTTGTACCAACCGCTCGCTCTCGCTCTCGCCTTCTCTCTCTCTCTCTCTCTCTCTCTCTCTCTCTCTGCTAGTTTCTCATTTTTGTCCCGGTCACAGTCTGTCTGTCCGTCTGCCTGTCGTCTTCCTGCCACTGACGCATTGCCCGTACTCTTTTCTACGACGTATATTCAGTTTTTTTATTCCTTAACTCGTTTTTTTCCCCTTCGGTTCAGTACCCTCGAGCCTCGGGAAAAAGAAAGACATTCATGAAGCTCAGATCATGAATTCCATATCTTGCATTCGTTAATTGCACTGTTTGGCTTACAATGTGACTAAACAACCTGTCGATATTTTTATTACTCTTTCCACCGCTTCAATCCGATCAAACCCGTTTTACATCGCCCATCACCCTACCTATCCTTTTTTCCTCCCGAATATCTTTACCATTTTATTTCTCTACCGTTCGCAACCGGGGAAACAACGATGTCATTCTTTCTTTTATCGATCTGTTTTTTGTTCTTAGGATTCCCATAATTTTTTCTGTAAGCTATCATTTTACAGGCTTGACATTTTCCTATTGGTAATGTGCGAAGGTACAGATCAAAAGCGAACGTAAAGACATTATTGAGTGATCGAAACTTGCAAGAAAAAATAAAATAATGTACTCGTCGTACGAATAAAGTAATGTCGTCGTTGTACTGATTGAAGATAAAAGTCCAAGTCAATTTCCTTACCAGATAGCCCAATCTTCGGATTTTTAACTATTTCCGTTTCTCGCAAAACAGGAAGAACTTCAGAGCTGCATTTATTCTTTACAATCGTACTTTGTAAATTAGACGCTAATGACTTTTGGATGGCAGTATGAGCGTATACGTTATTAGAAATAGCTCAACCGTATGTTTTTGAAAGAGTCAAGGGGGGAGGGGAAAGTCGTCGACCACTGTTCCACGTAAAAAAAATCTCGAGCACGACAGTGTATTTATTAATTCGAAAGAATTCTTTTCACGCTTTGTCGTCTTTCAAAACCGTTCCATTGCTTCTGATTTTGTTTCATAACTTCACGACAATGAATCGAAAAAATTCTGACAGAACGACACAGCCCCGCGAATGGAAAAGACTTTGTTGGCGATGGAATCCCAAAGATTCACAAAAAGTAACAATCTAATCTCATGAGATGGCTACGATAGGAGATAGTCGAGAATGATTATTGAGGGTCCGGAGTTGTGACATTCGATCAGAATTCCTGCATGTGAAATCTCGAAGGAGAATGAGGTAAAGAATAAAATATCTGCCATGGCCAGGGCCATGAATTTTGAGCCTTTCAAAAGTGACGGAATTTTAGAATCGAACGAAAACGAATGTTTGTAAACAGTTCCGTTTTTTTTTGGTTTGATTTTCGTGTTTTCTTCGACTGGAATAAAAATACAACTGCGATGATCGATGTTGACAAACAAATGATCGCGGAATCGAGTGGACTCTGTGTTGTTTTTTCGGCACTCACGCGTTTCCTCGCTATCTCAGTTTCTATCTACCTATCTGTCCGTTATTGGTACAACTGTTTCGACTACATGAGATCGTTTAACGTCGACGTTATTCGCGACCGTGAAACTCGAGAAGGAAAACAAGCAGTGGAATGCAGCTGTGGATAGATGCGGTTCGCGAAGCGAGAGCAAGAGAGATGGCGACATGGAGATGAAGAGAAATTCGTATGACAACGCGAGGCGCGAGTCGACCATCACGCAGCTAAAGCTTAATTCCGTCATTTCGAGAACGGCTACTCGATGCACGTCGACGTGCTCGTCGCTCTCACAGTATTTTCTCTTTTTTCCAATTCTCATGTTTTTCTCCTGCACCGTCCATCAGTTTTGTGGTTTTAATTGATAGAGAAAAAAGTTTTTTTTTTTTCAGCAGAGATTGTCGACTGATCATGTGCATTCGATGTAACGCTTGAAACATCATCGGCTTCCTCGGCTTCGCTAGTTGCTGTTTGCGTTTCGATTTAACTTCAAACACGTTTATCACAATCACGATTCTTCGGTGATGAGAAAACGTTACTTCCGTTAGATTCGACGTGTATGAATGAGAATGAGAAGTATCTAGTCGATAGTGTACTCGAAAACTTCCATCGAACGTCCCTGGTTGCAAGGATGGAGAGGGAGGAAGAGAGAGAGAGAGAGAGAGAGAGAGAGCGAGAGAGGGAAAATACATGGAGAAATAAGCCTTGAAGGAGCGACCAAGTTGAAGACTCTTTGAAGCGTCGCTCGTCCTGCATATACAAAACTCTCACACGTTATATTTAACCCGTTGCGAGAGCCCATCTCGACCGTTTCGTGAAACTGGTTTTATCACTCGCATGAAATTCTTTCTTTTTTTTTTCACTGAAAAATATGTACATTTTCGCGGCTAAGCCAATCCTCCAATGTTTCTAGATATTCATTTTGACACCCGCCGAGCACTGGACTGTGGGAAAATGTTCACCTTCGAATTCAAGCATTTTTTCATCCTTTGTTTTAATGAATTCGTCACGATTTTCGAGCATTCTATATTTTCTTTGCCTCACTACATCAGTGGCTAACCATCAATCTTCGCGATTCCGTAAATAATTCTACAAGACAATGGTGTTTGCTCTCAAGGTTATCCAACGGTCGTACGATCGATGAAAATCCTGAGGCGCCTTGTATTCCACGATGTTTGATATTTCAAGAAAAATTAAAATCGCACTAAAAATGCTATTTTTATTTTTCCCAAAATTCCAAAAATCCCCACCAAAACGTGTTTATGTTGTCATTTCTCTCGCGCCCTCCCAACCAACAGATCCCCTTGGATTGTTCTGTGATTCAAGAAAAAGCCGATCGTCTTGGAAGAAAATTTTTTATTTTTCGACTCACGAAGCAATATTCTTATTAGGATTTTGATTGACGCTCAGCTTTGACTCAGGTTTAAAGAGCAAACGACGCCATTTCTTTCGTTGATTCGCAATCCTAACCGTTGACGATTGGCTGGCTGAGAAGCAACGAGTGAGAGAACGATAGGTATGACGAATACGAACACACGAGAAACGTCCGGAACGAAAGAGAACGTGATAAGACGACAACGAGAGAGACTAATCAGTCGTATGCGTTACGTTGAAAAATAAAATCGTATTGACGTGAGTTATTCTCTCGAACGGATAACATCGTATTACAAAAGCCACGGGAATCGATACATCGTAGAACGAACGACAAAGTGTCAGAAACTAAAACAACGAGAAACCGGTAATGAGAGAAATATCAAAAATTGTCAAAACCTTGTCCCGGAACGTTTCGTTAATTCAACGGAATCGAAATGATCCGGAAAATTATATTTGAACGTCATGAGATTTTATAATGAATTCGTGCCGCGGTATTCCACAGGATGCACGATTTTTATTATGACCTGCTCTCTCCCATTCTGAATTCATATTTTACGTTATTCATTATTCTTACGACTCAAGATTCGAGAACGGCTCCGAGTCAAGAATAAATCTTATTTCGCAAAGGAGAATTTTAAAAGCGTGCTCGCGGTGGTCGATATTAGGTGCATCGAAGCGCAACCGTACAAATTCGCCTTTCCCAGAAGCAGGAGAAGTCGATGACTAATGCACAGAGTCGGCCATAATCCGCGTCGATAGAGAGTTTCATGAAAAGAATACAAAAAAAATGGCAAGCAACTAGGACATTCGACACAGATCTACGCAATAATCTGTTGATCTCGTTTTCTTCCATTCTCCGAATACTCAAATATTATCTTTAGCTTTCTATGGAAGGAATAATATTAAACAAAGTTTTGCCATTTTTTTTTAATGGCGATTTCTCGTGGTTCACAATTCGAGGTCACCCCAATGGGGACTGCGTTCGCAATTTTACTTTTACCACGTATTTGTCAAGAATTTAGTTTTTCGTTAATTCTTGCTTGTTCAAGATTCGATGCTTTTAAAGAATTGAACTTAACGGTTTTGCAGGATGTATTGGAAAAGGGAAAATCTTGCTTGTACGGCACTAAGATGGCAATTACCGGTACGCTGTTCTACTACGGAGATACTTCTGGCACGAGAGTAGTGCTCGAAGTGAACGATGAGGAGAAAATAAAATGACCGAGAAAATAATGTTCTTTTTATAAGTTCGAGTCGGTGATCGACGGTCTTGGTATGAAAATTAAATAATGCAGGTTCGCTAAGCTCAATGCTAGTCGAGAATAATTGATCAGCGAGTCAGAGTTAAGCTGAGCAGCGGTCACCCATCGAAGTAGCATGCAAAGTTGATGGATCTGGACAATAGCGAAAAACATACTCTGCCCGCGTGAGACAAAAAACATTATTTTGCAATTTTGATGGATTTATTAATGGAATGAAATCCTGAATGATTTTTCGTGAAGTTTGCTTACGAAAGACTTTCGTTTTTCACGATTCGATGAAGTTATAACCGGCAATGTGGTTATAATTTTTTATTGTTTTCGTAGTCGTTTATAAATAATGTCCGGTTAAAAAATAAATAGTTATTCATTTTTATAGTGGCGAAGTTTTGGTGATCGTAAAATCAAATGATTTTTAAGGGGGTTCGAGAGTATTTAAATTCATGGTGGGCTAAACCTGGTCGAGAACGAACGGAGAATGGCGCATATGTACCTGCGCCATAGGAACGTGCATCGTTCCCCGTTCAAGGACACAAACGCTTAGGCCGCACCTACGCATAACTTTCCCTCTCTCTTTTGTTCCCCTTGCCCCTCGGATCTTTGCTCTCTGCCACAATCGTTTATCTCGTCTTCGTCGTGTGCCTGAGAGTTGTCTCGTCGGGGGATCGAGGAATCTATCTTCGACGACCCTGACGATCGTTCTGTACAACGACCTTTCACATTATAATTCAATTTTTATTTACGAGATCGTCACCACGTTACGATTCAACGTTTTTTCGTTACCATAAAAAAGAATAAAAAATGTTTTTCGATGTAATTGAAAGTGATTATTTCAGCCCGGGTCAAATTGACCCTATCTCAGAAACCGAACAACACGGGGGGAAAATACGTTGGACGAAGAGGGGCATCGTTCGAGGGTCCGCCATCAAGTGCCGGCAATAATATTTTTCCAGGTGGAAGCGTCGTCCCGATGGCGACGTCAAATAACACTCATCCGAATCCTCAGATTTTTCCAAGGAATCGGAATAATTACGCGTATAATAACGATGCCATGTTAAAACAAAGAAATTCGCGATTATTAACGCACGAAAATCCATTCATCACGCCGATATCAACCTAATCTTTAATGAGTGGATTTAAAAACAGGAAAAAGACGAAGAACACGAAAGAGAACGAGTTGGAATGGTGGAGGATTGATATTATCGTCTGCCCTCGAACAGACGATCGATGCAGTGCATTTCGTCAGCATTGCCAATCAAATATGTTCTCAGTACCGTATCGATAACTGTCGAGCAATTGGTAGAATCAATGATTACTGACAGCAGTATTCGCGATAAAAACGATACATTATCGTTGTAGCTCTAAGCGATTTATGCATATAGTACAAGGAACTTCCAGGTGTGGTTCGTTCTTCGTGAAGAGAGCGGAAATCGAAAAATTGTCGATGCCAAACTGACTGGGGAGACGATCTTTACTTTAGGTCAATTCTCAAAACGTACAGCGTAACTTTTCATGAATTCAGAACGAAATTTTCTTTCAGTTTTGTGTCATTTTTGAGAGAACTCAAAATTGTTTTAGGATTTTTCACCTCCACTGTGGCTTAAAAAGAAATGGAGGATGTCGACCGTATGGGACGTGAGTGTGAGAAATAATAGCTGAAATTTTGGGT
Organism: Campopleginae sp. 14b; assembly: GCA_030522525.1. Lineage (NCBI taxonomy): Eukaryota > Metazoa > Arthropoda > Insecta > Hymenoptera > Ichneumonidae > Campopleginae sp. 14b. The sequence goes on from JAPYYS010000029.1 coordinate 168,369, forward strand.
CGGAATGAAAATAACATTTGAGGCAAAAAAACGTGTTAGGGATTCCGAAATTCACTCACAGAAGCGCTGACGCTTATTTCTTTTCAGAGAGCCTCGTGACTCGAAAGGGGAACGTGTCTGAAAGTTTGTGAGATTACTTTGACCTTGCACATAATCTGAAGGGCCTTTATCAGTTGCAACAGTGCAAGACAGTTAACGGAAAAGCAGAAACGAATTTTCTCCGGGGCTTCGAAGAAAGCGAAGAGTCACCCTGTATTTTCTGACTGAAAGGAAACAAAGTCCAGCTCTTTGTTATCTTGAAATGACGTGCGGCAACATTTCAACCGAGTGTATGACTGTTGAATCATCTCAAGTGGATATCGCGCCAGAATCACGACAAAATTTCAAGTTTTTCGTAAACACACACGTTACCTTTACCATTGAAAATCCATTGGGTCCGCGCGGAGTGGATATAATGCTTAGTCTGTTTGCCATATTATGCCCTGACGATCATGAGACAATGGAGTATTATGATGCCCGTAAAAGCCAGGTTGGCTAGTCTCATCGTGGTAAAGTTTCTTGAGCCTTCTCCAGCTGGTTTCTCGCGAGCCATTATCTTCGGAAGTCCGTTAGTTACGGATGATCGCGATAAACTCATCCGCAAAACAAGGCGGTCTTGATTGTCGCTGGAGTTGTGCAAACCATCGCGAAAAATAGTTTAAAAGGCTCTGCCGAGAGCGTCTGTAAGCCTATTTTCTTGTATACCTGTGTATGAGACGAGTATGAGCTTTACCGTTCGAGAGCCTCAAATAGAAAATGAATACTCGGTATTGTTGTTTGTTCGAAAGAAAAAATCAGACACGGAATTTATTTTTACGACGAAGATAACCGTGCGAACATTCGGTTCCACGTTCGAGCAATTGTTACGAGTTTATCGAATGCCCGTAGCCGGTTATCTCGAACGAATATTAATTAACATTTATGAGAGAATTAATGTCAGCGTAGCTCATCATCGGATAGAGGATTCGAATGCCAAAGATATCGATCGAAAAATAGTGTTTTCTCGAAAAGCTTTATCACAAAGAGGATCCCAATTGTTTTACAGAGATTGACTGGCCAATTTCGTATCATGGTTCGATGCCATGAAAAGGAAAGACGTAAAAGAGCAATGTTGAGTGTCTTTCCAGTCGTAAAAGTGCGACGTTTCGAGAGCAGTTCCGCGCGGCAAACTCAGTTGAATGAGGGATCGTTCATTCCACGAAATTTGCGCTACGGAGATTACTCACGCGGATACTCGAGTGTGCTCGCTTTTGTTCTTTAAGTCTCGCGCGGTCTACAATCGCCGAATGATTATTACTCACCGGGAAATACCGCAGTCTCATTGTTGACGCCACGGCACTGCGCGTTGTTGTTATTTCCATTATTATCGATTTATCATTTTATTCGAATCGCCATCGTTGCACGAAATATCGATTTATTCGTATAATCTTCGCGCTGTTATTTCCATTCCTTCGGGAACTTTGCAAGAAACACAAAAACAAATTTCGAATATCTTATCGATCGTTGGAAAAATTTGAAAATATATGTAAAAGCAGTTCTCGATCGTTTTTGTGCGAAGAGTTCGAGTCATCGGAATAAACAGCGAAAAGCGTGAAGCTTGAATTCTCATGACTGGTTCATCATCTCGTGCGAGCGATGGTCGACCGTGCAGGGCGCGGTACGACAGATATTTTTTCACTTAATTAAAAAAATTAAATACGTAGTCCTATTAAAAAATAAAGAAGCGAAGAAAGTAGAGGAATTTACGCGTGTATTGATCAGTGTGGGTGCACGAAGAAGGACGACAGGAAGAACATTGAACTTCGACGACGTGGATGCGTGGCCGACAGTGAGATGCTTCGGCTTCTCCGACCCATTATCCCTCGGTAAATTAATAAATTGGATGTTAACGAGGGATAAAGATTCTCTTGATTTCTAGACCGCAGTCAAAGTGTCACACGTTTCTGCACTAAGTATAACTGAGAGATCATCAAGCAAAGAACCAAACGAAATTCAATTCATTCCTTCGGGTGGGGATGCTCGTATTATCCCTCGGGTATTTATCCAAGTCAGCTTGTATGTATATCGCACCCAGACAGAAGCGAATGGATCAAAAGTGCAACCGACAAATTCCTCTAGCACCTAATTGAGTTATATTTAATCTTACATGGACGATACGAATATGTGGGCTGGACGAGGCATGAGAAGAGTCACGTCGCTTTCATTGTCCCTCTTGCATTTGGCTGTCATTAGTTATCGAGAATAATACGAAATTTCAAGGAAAAAAAAAAAACGATTTTTTTGTCATTCTATCGTGAGGATCGTTTTTGAAACTTTTTTCGTCGATTGTAATTTTTTTTTCGTTCGAAAATATTTGAAAAGCCAATATCATTATAACTGGAATAAAATATCTGGGTCTTGGAGGAAAGTCTAAAAAAAGAACAATTCTCTAGAGCGAGTGACGAAGGAAGACAATGGGAATGAAAATAATCCGTAAACGGCGGGACTCTTGCAGTGCTGGACGAGTGCCGTTTGCGGGAAGCAACTCCGGGACATTTCGGTGCGCGCGATCTTACGTTCGAAGAGACGGCACGTTCGAAACCGGAAACGGAAACTCCACCCTACTCTCGCCGCGAGTGGTAACAGCGGAAAAATAGCAACGTTACTATTACGCCCGCGCACGAGTTCCCGTTTCGTCCCCCATGTACCGGCATATTCCACTATAAAACATCGAGGAATGTCTACGTTTATACCGAGCTTATGGACGTTTAACTAACACCGACCAAAATGGATAATCAACACAATCCAAGGAAAAATTCCATTCCCACTGAGATGTAAAAACCTCTAGAATATAAATATTTTCCAAGCACACGGTTGAGCATTTTCATTTCCACAGACAAGCAGAGCCAAACATTACAAATAAATATAAACATGGAAAAATCAAAGCTGCTAGAAAAGTTAACTTTTCTCTTTTCTCGAAAAAAGTTATTAGGAAAAAAGTTAAGTCTTCTATACTTTGCTGCCAACAGCATATTTGAAAAAATAATACTTCTCGTTTTGTGGACATATGTAATTTGATGTTCCAATTGGCAATTATAGTGATTGAATTTCATTTTCCAAATATCATCAGTTCCTACCCCGTTCGTTCGTTCACTTTTTTTTTCAATAATGCTCCAACTTTTTTGCAACCGTGTTTGCGAAAAAAGGATTGATTTTTTTTCAGCGACTCCCGGTAAAGATTTATCTTCAGCTCTATGTCCCGGGCAAGGTTAACGGGGTCGGAAAAATGAAAGAATGAAAAATAGTGGAACGAAGGAACGCGCGATGTTGACGAGCCGGATGAACATAGAAGCGCATAACTAGCGTTGTTGAACGAAATATTGATAGTGACTAATATTTATGTTGATGGATCGAATGCGAGAGGAAATAAGACGAGATGGTATAAGGAGAACGCTTAAGCTATGGAATGGGAGATTACCATTATAACTCGAGACTTGACGAGACTCGATTGTTGTGAAATACAAATCGTCGAGACGGTGCTGGTGATTAGACCGTTAAGTTGGTACACCCGCCCCCTCTCATTCTTTCTCTTTGTCTCTCTCTCAGTGGAAAAGTGTTGTTGCGACTTGCGGTTTCCGCGCTTCGAGATTAAATTTATATACGTGAGGAAAAATGAGTGTTTTGTCAGCTCGGAATTCCTCGAGGGTGAGATTAATCCGTTTGTAATGAAATGGGAAATTTTACGGGGATATTATTACAATAACTTCGGCGCCACTAACGAAGGATACTGAGAACCTTGGTGCTCGAGGGATCAACCAAAAAGAACGTCTGACAAATATGTCCGGCAAACGGAAGCCATCAGGAAGAAAAATGAAAAACAATTTCGACAATTTTATCTCCATCACGTACGAAAAAAAAAAAATTGCTCCACTGTAATTCGAATTTGTCTCTTTTACAAACAGTGCTTTCACGAACGTTTGATGAAAAGGTAATCGAGAGCAGCAATCCCGCAGACAGGATATGAGAAAAAGGAAGTGAAGAAAGGAGGGCAAGGAACGAAGATGAAATATATGGGGCACAAGGCCATAGGGTTCTTGGGTGTTATACTTTATCCTCGTTCTTACTCGATCCCGGTGCACTGGCTAACGTTCGTTCTCTCGTTCCACATGGGTATACGTAACACGTAAAAGACCATGGAACACCTTCAGAGAAGGGACCGAAAACAACGCCCCAAGGGGGCTCGAGTGCCAGCAGAGCATAGAATGCGCGTATGTTGTTGTTGTTGTTTTTTTTTAATAAAATAGGTACGCATCTCCATTACAGTCAGGATATTACGAACGTATTTCTAATTCCTTTCTTCCTTCTAACGGCAATGGTCGTTAACCTTTCGGATCCACGCTGCGGAGCAATCTGCATCGACATTTTTTCCGGTTTTGTGCAAGAAGACGGAATTACGACTTTGTAGTTGGAAAATCTTCGAGGAAATTGGATATTCGTGGAGTTTTAATTAGTTGCACTTTCGATCAGTTACTCATCGAGCTTTTCAATGGATTCGAGTCCTCAATGTTCATTCTCTCTCGCATTAATCTTTGCACCGGAAGCTGTGGTCTCCGAGATTGTGATGCAAAAATGTAGATATAGGTGAAGGACCTAGCTAAACCGGAACGAGGACAACCTCGATCCAGAGGTCGCATTGAGTAGGTCAATTTAATTGCGGACTCATTTAACACCCTATTAATAGGCTGCCCCGAGTCTCGTGAATGATTAAAATAAAACAATCGGAATTTGTTCATTTTTAAATAATGATAAGGAAATTGTGCGCTTGGGACGATAAGAGAGGAAATAATTGAGAATTTTTTGAGATATTAATTCGGAGATATCCGTCGGGTATACTTGGAACGAATATACGAGTTAAGCTTTGACTTCCGAATTAAAAAATTCGGCAAATTCCCCCGGAGAATATCCGACGGAACCGTGGCCGGCTGGCGCCCGTTCTTTATTCATATGTGTGGGATACGTAGGAGGTTACTTTTTATCAGTGTGAGTCATATTCGCTGCGTCACAATTATACTCCCTAAATATACACATGGAATTGGACTTGTCTGTTACTCGTCCCCCCCTGATTTATACGGCGGCTCACGCACTTTGCCATAATTATAATCGGATGCATGGCTCCATTGCCGTGAATTCACGCATCCGCATCCTAATAAATCCCAGTCGCTCTCTTTTTGTCATTCTCTTTTACTCGACGATTTGCACTTCCGGTACGCCAAAATTTCGGCGGATTTCAAACACGCAGATACATCGAAATCGGAAACACCGACTCATCGAATAACAATTGGTCGATCAAAATTAAGGGTGTATATAATTTTCAATAATTCGCTACGTACTTTCGTGTCTCGAGTGAACTCACGGACGTCATTGGAATTTGAAAAAAAAAAAAAAAACATAATAAAAAAACCAGCGGAACCAAAATTTCGGCACGAAGTTGAAAATTTTATTAAAACTTTACAGAATTTATTTCAGCAAAAATTGGAGCGAATCTCACGCGAGGAGTATGATTCGAAAGGTCAACAAAGAAGTCGCGCAAACGTTTTGTTTTCTTATTTTCTTGATCAATCGTTAAAGCTCAAACGTTCCATATCACAACACGATGCGTCAAGTTTTTTTCACTGCCATACATTTATCCCGTTACGATTCTCGCTCGATTCACGTTGCCCCTCGACTCTACTGAGTGCAACCACTTTTTTCATTTATCTCTCAATTCCTGTCTGTCTTTCTCTCGTACAAACACTTGGCAGCGAGTCGTTATGAACGTGTTAATCGATCAATGGGCCGCTGTACAAGCGAAACGAAGCATAAAAGTGATGGTCCGCAAATAACAAAGTGGATTCAATTAGTGAATGTGAAGTGGGACAGAAAATGGAATGCGTGTGCAATCGAGTACGTTGTCTCTTATCGTTTATCTTCTATGGTGTTACCCGTTATCCGCGAACACCGTTAACGGCTCATCCACGAGAATTCTCGCGAAAGATCTACGGTTATCCCATTCAGACAGATTCATCGCAAGAGTTATGTACGCATTATTTCATTCTGTCAGTCACTAAGAGCTTTCCCATGACTAACGATAGATCGATGCATCAGCTCGGAATCAATTCACTCGATCGCTTCGTTGACGGAATGATTTTTCGTCAACATTCGATCGTAAGTGCATCGCGTTGATTAATCGCTTCCAAAGTACTAAAAATTACTAATCAGTCTCTTCAATAATTCAAAATAAATTTTAACCAATTTTAGAGCGAAAATCGATGAATCTGTTGAGCGAGCCAGAAAAATAAATTCGATGCAATTTTCGGAGTTATTGCCAGTTACACCTCAAGTTATATGGACGAGATAATTCATTCCAGTCGCTCGATGTGTGCAGCAAACGTTTACTCGGTACCATCCAAATACTTGGGAAAATGAGGGGGCAACTATTATGTAACACGCACAGGAAACGGAAATGGCGATTAACCCTTCGCCTGCTCGATTGCGAAGAACAGGTTTTTTTTTACGACTTCACTAATGTACGAGCATTTCGCGTATGCGTGTGCAGATTTTTTTCGTAGTCAACTGGAACGATCGTTCCTTATACACTCGTGATTCTTCCTTTTCTACTCAACTATCCATCCATACGAGTCTCGGGGTTATGAAACCTATTTCGCCATAACGCTGCTGAATCATTCTGGCAGTGTATCGATTACTCAGAGATTCGGCAGGAAAGAGTGCACCAAAAATCACGTTTACAGTCTGCTGACTCGCAAATTTTATGATTTTCGAGGCTATGCTCATGATTATCTTCATTTTTTTCTTCGCTACACTGCTCGAAATATCAATTAATTTGAGTGAGATAAAACCTGATGCTCCACCGAGAAAATACGCTCGGTGAAAAAGCCTGTTACTGGCCGCTCTTTCGTTTCTTATCAGGGCTCCGGCTCGTTTATTTTCCGAGTGTCTCGGAACTCGCTGCGATAGCAAATTTGTAAATTCGAAAGATTGAGAATTCCATGTTCGCAGCTTTGTTTTACAGAAAAATTTAATGAAAACAATAAAAAAAACATTGAAAACACGCTTGACTGAGTTTTAATCAATTGAGCAGGATAGTTAATTAGCAACGACTGATCAAGGGACACGTATCCGCTTACCTGAATCGACAAAAAGCTATACCGCAGTCACTTAACTTCTTGTTCAGTGTCAAAAGAGCTTCGAGGTCCTCAAGGGTGTTCAAACCCTTTGGGATAATAATTCGAGATTGAGCGCTTTTGATCTTGTTACTTGTTCATCAAGGAGATGCTCAAGAAGCTCGAGATGTTAAAAAAGTCTCATACCACTTACCGGTCGTCTGAAGCCGGTTATCCAAGCGTGTCAAAATCGGCAGAGTAGACACAGCACAAGAAACACCATGGAAGTGTGATAAGAATATGGATGTTAACTCAAGCGACTGTCACTTGGATCTTTCGGAATATTCGTCTGCACAAGTTTTGCTAATTTTCTGAAATTCCACAAAGCAAAGAATACAGGTTTCTAAATGCACTGCAGTACATGATAAACATTTTCCTAACACAAAGCAAATGTCCCTGAAGCTCGTATTACTGTGTAGTTGTGCAAACGTTTAAAAAATTACGTTACAAAGCAATTAATAAAAATTGATCAGCGGAAGAGAAAAAATCCTTTTAATCGAATCCCCGAGAATTTGATCATGGGCGAAACGCTCGAGAAATGTGATTTATATTTGTGTAACGGGAAAATCATTTATTTATTTATTTCGGAACAGTGATTTTTCTTCAATTTTTTGAGCTTTCGAGGAAAGAACGAAATTGGCGAGCACTATCTTTGTCGTTACATGTTGAAATTTAATGACACTGGAGCTCACAACGTTGGGCTCCAAGGAAAAATACATTTCTCTATTAATTTGTTGTTGAATATCAAAAATCTTGGAAATGTTTGTATCGATTTCGTCTTTGGATCTGAAAAAATATCGTTTCAATTTTTTGACTCAATATTTCATAAAAATCTTGCGGATCTGGTAAAGAAAAAACAGAATTGCGTTGCATTCCAACGATGCAAACTTCAGCATCGTTGAAATTTCTTATAATAAATTCGTTTAAAAACGATCATTATCACGTTCTCAAAAATTACAATCGATGTTAGGTATATAAAATGTAAAGAACATTTCGTAATCTAAACGTGTTGAATAATGTAGGTTAGGCCTTGTCGTTTGCGATTGAAGAGACACAGGGAACCCCCCAAAAGCGGTAGCTCATGGTGGATAAAAAGTGAGTCGAGTAGACGCTGTATCGGAGTAGAAGGGTCGCGTATTGATTGTGCCCTGTCGGATGATTCATGGGACTTCGAGCCGCCAGCACCACTACAACTGCTATCGCCCCGTAACAGTGACTATCGCCCCCGCCTCAACAATATTCTAGGCATGAGTGCACCTTTTTAAGCACGCGGTGTCTTGTGGCTTGCTCTCTCGTTCTTTCTCTGTCTGTCTGTCTCCCCCCCCCCACAGTGGCTCGTATTATACGCGAAAGTGCCAACTGAAAAACTAGATCGTACATATCGGGTGGGCTAATAATTTGACTTTCTGCATTATCAGATTCCTCCTCGTTGGCAAGCAGCAGCAATCAAATTATAATAAAGTTTATCTTTTTTTCGAAGAAAATGTGAAAGCCGATGATACTTTTTTGCTCGTCCAAGAGGCCAGCGTTTTGTGTCGATGCACGAGACTCGACACTGTTTCGTGCATTTTGGGAGAACCCTGTTTTGAAGGGGTTGCGCCGTGTGCAACTCTTGGAGCAGTCTGTACATTCGAAATCATGTATATATGTATCCACGGGACAACTCTGGAGAACAGCAAGCAGGCAGCGCGCGCATACACACCCTCTACTCTCAATCAGAAACCATCAGCCCCATTCTGTGATCATCTGCCACGACGAGCCGTATACACGCATCGATAAACCCTCTAACCCTGCGGCGCGATTCTGAAAGCTGGAATGCCTGTCTTTTACTGAAAACACGAATGCTGGAATGTTTTTCGGCGAGTTGCCGATCATGCTAGGAAAAATAATTTTATAGACACGAATTACTCGATGACGTCGAATCAACTATATGAATGTTAAAACCGTTTTCGTCGAGGCGACTAAAAAACCATCATTGACCCTCGACCAATATCGATCGAGTGACCTTGAGACTCAGACACGGCTCGTTAGTTCCCGTCATTTATTCAATCATATGAATAAAGTCTCTTTTCCAATGTACGATTTCGTTAAAACTCCGAAATATAGGGGCTGTTGACTCTGTGTGGCACGGACACAAACGACCCATGTCGATCAGTGTCCTCATTACTACTTCGTCAATTATAATCTGATCTATGATTTTCTTGTGTTTCCATCATCGCCTAGAAGTGACAGAAATGAATTTCGTTTTAATTCAATAAACACCAAGGCACTGAGGACTTGTAGCGATTCATTCATCACAGAGAAAAGAACATTCGGCATCTTTCCCCTGACAAAAAGTATGGTGAGAAATCTCATGAATTACTATACGTTCCCGCTTGTAAGAGAACCCGCACAGCTATGGAGACTCGGATTATTATAGACGACAACGAGCTTTCTTCGATTCATTAAATCCCCGTTCAGCTCGTACAATGTAGAATTAATCCGGTCACACGCTCGGTTCGAACGAGATGATAGACTTTGTCGCAGACCGCTTGGCATGGGGATATGATTACCTTAAATCTTACGAGATTGAAATCTCAATCACGGATTCTCGGAAGAGAAGCAAACAAACAATGGGACAATATTTTCGTGACATTTTCTTTGATCGAGGGTTCAGCAACTCTTTTCATCGAGAAATGAAGTTTGTAATTCAGTTTCAAGCGAATTTTTATTCCATGTTGGTGAGAATCTATGAAATAACAGGACTGTGCTAATGCCAATCGTATAGGTCGTACGTTTCCGCTTCATTTGCCTGTTCATAGGAGATCGTTAGGGAAATGCAAAGAGGGCTATACTTTAACGGCTCGAGTCGACTGACATCACGAGTGTGACGAACTGAGAACAAAACACAACTCTGCCGCGATGTAAGGATTATTCAGGAAGCCGTGATTACTGCCACTTCTACTCCGACAGTTTCATTATAGGTGACGCACGGATAACGCCTTTACAGTCTTGGCATTGCAACGTCTCTTTTTATCTCAAAAACTTATATGTATATATAGATCGAGTTGGGTCAATGACTACGGTTGCTTAGTGTCACGAGAGCAGGCAGAGAGCGTGAACAGTCGCTTTTACCACTTAATTCGCGTTTCCTGTTTCCTCGTATATTTCACTTTTAATTGATTTCGCTTGATGACTAAAGAACGTCACGAGGTTTCATATTTTCTTCAGCAAGCATCGAAATTCAAAATTGATCGATAAAACGAATGTCAATCGTAGATGACGTTGTTTATTTCGGTTTTCCCTCTGCGTACGTTGAGACAAAAAAATGAAAAACATACTCGCAAATCTCGTAGAAAAAAATGACGAGAAGTTTGTGTGAAAGTAATCGAAAGTGGATGGGACGAAAAGCCGATGAATAATCGACTTAGTTGATTCGCGATACGCATGGGGAACACGCGTTGCATGATCTCGGTTTCGGTGGTGGTTCCGGCATTTTTTAGTTGGCTTCTTCTTTGGTATACTTCGGTATACATATAATATTACCGACAGGAAAGGTGGTCAGCGTATCCAAGTATTGCGAATGCGTGAGTATATCGTTAAGGGAATCGTGTACCTTGGATTTAGATGGTATCTAATGAAAGTTTTCGAGCGGACTACAGTCACGATAACCAACGAAAAAAAGTAATACGCCCTGAACGTGAAATTTATTCCAAAATGTACGAGGATCGTTATTTCGATTGAATTCTCTCGAAAAAGTGAAAGCTGCCAAGGTCAGGAGCTGCGTTTTCGTTACATTTTGAAAGTAATGTGCAAATACATTGTAGGATCTCGAAGAATACGTAACAGGCTGTTTTTTTTTTTTTTTTTTTTTTTTTTTTTTTTTTTTTTTTTTTTTTTTTTTTTTTTTTTTTTTTTTTTTTTTTTTTTTTTTTTTTGTTTGTGTTTGTTTTTTTTTTTCTTCTTTTTTTTTTTTCTTTTTTTTTTTTTGTTGGCCTCTGAGGAGCAAAAACACAGTTGCACCGTGCGACCGTGTGAAACGATTTTTTGATGGGACGACCCTCGTCTCTGAGCTTCGGGCTAAGCCCTGCCAGTCAGGGATCTCGGTTACATCGAGATGAAGAAATGATATGATAGACCGGGACAGAAGTGATAAAGGGAGGAAGAGAAATAGACTCGAAACTGATGGACAGCAAAAGATCGAGACCAGCTGCTTTTTTCGCCGAAAATAAAAAATTAATGAAATATCTTGACGATTATTCTGGGGAGTTAGAATCGTCGGATTTCTTCGAACTTTAACACGCTGGTGATAGACGAACATGTTAATAGGCGCAGAAAAATAAATTCCTGTCAAGTTATTTACCACCTCAAGGACATATGAAAAACAGCGATAGAGAAACTGTGTCGAATAGAATCGCGGCTATTTTAATAAAAAATGCGAGATAAATGGACGAGAGAATCCGATGAAATGAAGCGAAATGGAACATCGTCTGATAAATATGAATGATTGAGACAAATGGACAAAGAATCCGACAGAAATTTTCATCTTCCTGTTGCATTCCCGTTGAATTCCTAGAATTCGATTAAAAAAAACTAACGAAACATTTTTCACTATTCGTTGGCAGTGCAGCAGAAGCGAACGGAAGCTACAACGCGTGCTCGCTAACTGGAATAAACGTTTTCCGTTCATCGTCACTTAAGAGAAGCTGTACATTCTCCTTTTCAGTTGCTCTCGGTTAATCGTCGTTGTCGTCATCTCATAAACATCTCGACCTTAACCTTCGTCTCGATCTATCATGACAGCTACCACGAGCAAGTGTCGTTGACTGTATATTGCACGCGGTAACAACGTTGGAAAGAAGATGAAAAAAAGGAAAGATAATTCAACAGCGAGAGGGAGACTGCGAGAACTATTTTGAGGTTTAACTCGATCCAAGCCAGACGCGTCGAGGATACGGGAAAGCCATCGGCAGGTTGACGTTCAATACCCCGAGATATTACCAAGTTATACAGAGCTCTTGTGCATACAAACATCGACAACTCGATACACACACCCACCAAACAATCATTGTGTATATACGGAGGCGAGTTTAGACTGCGTACAATATTTGGAAAGGGTTACGTGCACCGCTACTGAACCTTCAAGAACAGCGAGTTGCTCACATCTTGACACGTTTACTCTCGACAACGTCGTCGTTAACGCGTTAGAGTACGTCGACGGAGATGTCCATTTGATCGAATTTAACCAGACAACAAAGAAGCGCAAATGTCGCTCCATAATTGTGGCATTGTATTAACACAACAGTCGCTCGCGTGTATCTACGCTTCGCCGAGACTCGTCAGCCCAGTTCGTCATACTACGAGATACCAGGGACAAGTGTACTGATAAATGTGTACAAAGACAAACATACAGACAAGTCGAGACTGACTTTCATTCCGAAGAAAAATCTCTCGACTGCTTGTGCATGTAACTCGGATGTTGGGCAGAGTAAAAAAGGCTCGGCTGTGCCTCACTGACTCCAGGGAGTTGAGCCCTTTCACGTGACAACCATTTATTATTCTCATCCATTTCACGACCACGACGGGGACTCGTGTGTCTCAAGATTTAACAGGCCGTTATTCATACAACGTGATATGCTTTCAAATGCGAAAATACTTTTCCTGCTCGCGTTAAACGCAATTCAATGATTCATTCACTCGTCTAATCCGGTTGAAAAAATTTCAGCATCCTTTTGCCTATGATTGCTCATTCAATTTCGCTGACAATGAATCCATTCGAATCTTTACTCGTATCGCGAGGAGTTCCGAGGTATTGAGGGTGATACGAGCTACTCCGATAATTGCCAAGTTACGAGGCGGCATCAAGGGAATGGAAACCTCTGTTCATTTTTTTGTGATTAATTACCGAAAGAGTGCAAATTGTTTATCAGTGAGATTCGGGAGGGAACAAAAACGAATTAGTAAATAATCGCAGGGGGAGGCTGGAGCAAGAAAAAATTGTACAACATTTGAAAATCACGTATAGACTGAAGAGAAGTTCGACTGTATAAGAGAGAGCAGAGTATGTGAGACGGGAAAATTGAGAAAATGTGTATCGTCCTTTTTGTCTACTATCTCCTGCACAAAAGATTTGAATCAAACAGAATTGATCCTTATCTTGGCTCAAATATTTGAGAAACTCCGGCTTTGTCAGTCGTAAATCCCCCCGGCGTTAGGCAAACTCTCGGGCTTCTCTTCTAATTGTTTGCTCACTTTACAAGGAACGAGAGGCTCGGAAGCGAGAGAGCTTATGACTTAGTTTTTTTCTGTTTTAAAATCCCCGACTATTTCCTGATGACAGGCGCGTTGCGATTTTTTATTACAAATAATTCGGTCAACCACGAAATAACTTTTGTAGAAATTGTCTACAAAAATTTAAAAAATCGTAGAATGTTTGAACAGCGATTATTAACGATCGTCGTTGTACGACGCAGTTCACGCTTAAAATGACGATCAGCTATTAAAAACAGATGAAAAAGTGATGAAATTCAGATCTTCTCCATCCACCAAAATTCCGGAAATGTCAGCAAATACGACGATTCGCCGTAAAAAATATTAAACATGATACTCTTGGCATCGTTGAGAATGAGTCAATTTCTATTCTAGATTCGCTGAAATTTGGATTCTTGTACATGTGCCTCACTCAATTCGATGGAATCCATTCGACCCGTCGTTTTTCCTACATCCTATATGCTGCAAGCGATATTTAAGGCCTTCCCTTCCCTAAAGTCACTGAATCGAAACATTTTGTGCCGTTCAACAGAGATGCTGATAAAAAGTTGTTCGACTATAACAAGACGAGCCTGAAGTTTGCATCGACGCAATGCCACGAAATTTATATTACAAATCCATTCGTGAGGTCCAAAAGAAGGCAAGAGACAAACTAAGAAAAAAAAAATTCAAAAAAAAAGTGACGAATTATTATCGGTCGGAATTATTATTATATCGGTCGACCCGATTGAGTGGAGCCAGTGCTAATAGATGGAAGTCCACGGACATCATGTCGGATCTTTATTTCGTAAATTATGATGATTATTGTATTCTCGCTTCTCGGAATCGCTCCAAGACATGGTATCATCATCAAGAGGATTGTTTTCCCCCGGAAGTGGAGCTCTCCATGTCTCTCGTATATAAACACATATCTATACATGAATATAGAATGATGTATGCGTGTGTATCTATTTCGGAAATAATAAAGAATCCCTCACTAGGATTCTAAGCATTGGAGGAAAAACAAACAAAAGGGAGAACGTTCGAGAGGAGTCTGAAGATGGAAGAGAGAAGTGAGGAGCGAAAGAGACACAGTAAAAATATAAGGACGTCGCCACATGGACACAGCCGGACTCTATATCAATATATCATTATGATTGTTCATCGTAAGGGCACACAACAAGCGTGTCGTATACTCATCGCTCGAAGGAGAGGAAAAAAATGTATCCCGATAGTCCATACGGTGACGTATCGAACGAGATAGAGCTCTGGTGAGTGTGACAAAAAAACTTCTCGCTGCTTCCGGTAAAGATTCATGTGACAAAATGAGCAAATATAAATAAATACATTTTCACATTATTGGAGGACAAAGTACTTGCGCTGATGAAAACGATGCAAATATTAGAGCAGAGTCTCAGCTTTCCGGTGCCAAATTCGATGAATTCGCGTCAATGGAAATTTTTCAACTGCTTTGCTTTAGGTTTTTTCTTTTTTAGAGGATCGACGTTATAAAAATTTGGCGTTAAACGTTCGGTAAACCAAGTAAAAATAACGGGTACGCGCTGGCTAAAAACATCTCGATACTCTGGAAAAAAAGTTAGGAAGATGCAACGGGGACGTAAATGCTGTCTGTACGCAGCCCCTAAAGCCACAGAGACGACTGCAGGGGGAGAGAGAGATACTTATGTCTGTGTGTGTGTGTGTAGAGAGAAAAAGGGAGAGTTTGGAATGCGGGGGAGAAAAAAGAATGGAGAAAGAAAGAACGAGGGAGAGAAAAATGCGTAAAGAGAAGAGCGAGAGAGGGAGAAGAGGGAGAGCAACAGAAATAGCGAACGAAAAGCCGTATAGTGGAGCACGGATGGTGAACAGCTGCCGGGCAATGGCGTGGAGGTCTCTTTGGTTATGATTTTATAAGCCAATGTCTTGGTGCCCCCATAACCCCTATACCATTGGCAAAACATCGCTCGCCACCCTTTCCCTCTCTCCCTCTTTCTCTTTTTCTTTGGTCAAATAAAGAGGCGCGCAGCTCTGGTTTACCTCGCCGCACTAACTGTACACCCTTCGTCTTCGGAAACGCTTATATTTGCAATGAAGCACGTATAAACGTACTCCTACGAAATTATAACCGAACGATTTACCCACCCGTGAAATCTTTATCGACAGGAAATTTCAATTATTATTATGTTTTCCAACGGAGAACAAACAACACTACGACGCAGTTTCTTAATCACATCGACTCGATACTCGAAGACTCTCGTACGTAAATGAACAAACGAGGGAGTCACCGACACGGTTCTGAATACGAATCATCCAAAATAAACAAATATATGGAGATTAATTTGCATCATCAGCGAATAAGAACAATGACTGCAATCCCCTGGACATAATTTTCTTGTGTAAAGTTAAAAATGAAAGAATGCCGACTTGCGTGACATCAATAACTTTATTCCTCCGAACTTGATCGGGCAACGCATTGTTGTAACACAAGAAGATATTGTGCATCCAACTTATCAACGACGAGCATAAGTGCAGCGGTGAAAATAAACCACCGCGAGTTACATACTCGATGGGGATCGCTTCGAAGAAGAAAATCACACAGTAGAGCCGATATACGAGAATGCATCGATTCACTGCTTGCCGATAACATTGCGGAAGAAGAAGATAGCCCAACAAAATTCTCGAGTAGCGTTTCTCCGAAGAGTTCTGGCGTTCATACCCTAAACGGAAGAGCGTTCAATGTCAATGTCAAAGACCATATTTTTTTGTCGGGGCACGTGGAATGGCAGATGAATTCCTGTGTTGACGAATGGGGTACGAGGATCAAGGGAGCACGGCCGGTTTACGAAAACCGGCGCCCCAGGCTCGACGAAATTTCCGCTTCCCCTCGTCTTTAATCAAATAATTTGATGACCGAAATTCATAATTTCAATATTAATTAGGAAATATAATCCAGCGACGTCTTGTTCGATTATTTTCTGAAGAGCTCGATGTATTTCGACGACTACGAAACCGAGAGTATATGTTGCCGACGGTATCTGGAGAAGCCGATACCGTTCAATTGACGAAAATGTTGTTATTATTAAAAAAAATGCTTGATCGACGATTGTTGCAATGAATGTAATTAGGTGGCGCCAAAAAACGTGGCCACATTTTAGCTTGACAGCGAGATTGTGTGCACGAAAATTGTCATGGCTTCTCGACCTTTATTACCTCGTTTTTGTCTGTCGAATAGTCACCTGTCGTTATAGTACTCTAGGGAAGTCAAGCCATCCAGCTGTATGGGGCTTCTTGTGGTCACGTTAATTTCAGGCCGTCGAGTCTATATCTTATAACCAAGTTGCTTTACAATCGGACGAGAATGAAAAGCTACAAACGCGCGCGAGCAAGAGAGAGAGAGAGGGAGGGAGAGGAAGGGGCGAGAGAAACGAGCAAAAGTCGGAGGGAAGAGAGGGAGAGACAAATAGAGAGAAAAAGCGGGTAAAAAAAAGCGGAGGATCGCGGGTTTGCCTGGACCTTGGGTGAAGAGAGAAAAAGAAAAGGAGTTGAAGGGGAGAGAGAAAAAAACGATAGACGCCCGCAACCTCCGCGTGTCCCGCCACGTTGAGAGAGGAACTGGTTCTTCCTCTCGCGTTAAATAGACGGTTCTCACGCATCGAAGACTAACGCCCAGATATCTTGCTACAGTAATTACACGAACGAAAGGAGCATTAAAAACCCTTAGACTATTGCCATGAGCACCACTGGACAAACCAATATTTCCTTTTTTTTCAACCTTTTTTCCTTTTGGGTTCGGTGCCAGTTGCGGCAACGGCTGTTCCCGCGGCCGTACTCTATCTCCTTTGTGCGTGCGCGTGTGTATCAAAATATATCTATAAAAAATATGCATATCGTAATTCGCTAGTCACCTCGACGTAATCATTTATAATAAACAATAAATTCTTCATTATTTTCATTTAAATTTGTTTGTTCAATTAAAAAAGTTACGACCAACTAGGTTTTTCTAATTTTACTACTCCAAAACACTGAACAAACTGGGAAAATTAAAAATTCAAAAAAAAAAAAAAAAAACGAATTTTTCAATTTTGCCGAAATTCTACTCATTTTTTCAACCGGAATTCTCGTACTCAGTGCATTTCGAACGATACCTAAACTCACACTCTCGTAACGCGACGCTGAATGTCGTTTTGATTGTTTTTTTCGTTAAAATATATGACAGTGTGCCGGTGTTTCTCGAACACCTGGTTTCTTTCGATCGTTACGATCCAACGATGCAATCGTCAACAACATCGAATGGACGCAGGACGGAAACACTCATCGATCAACACTGTTCGATAAAGCAATTATGCATTCCTCGTGGAATGTGAAAATAAATAAGCGGAGAGTTCAACTCATCAGAGTCGACGAATATGACTCATTTAGTGTACTAGGAAATTGATCTATCTCGATGAACGCAACTCGCATTGGTAATTGCTCGGATCTAAGCGTTAATTGTGAGCTATCGCAATGAGCATTCATGGAACGAATTTCGAATGAGAAATAGCGGATATTAGTCACTCGAAAACATCTGAGACATCGGGCAGGGTGATTCGCAATGATAAGGAAAATTATCCTCGGAAATGTAGGGAACATTCGTCAATTAAAAAAAAAAAACGTTTTCGTGCCTACAAGTTCGGGACAACTTTCCTGCAACGTACCAACGAAACTGAGAATTCCACGCCAAGAAAAAATCTTACACGCGCTTCCCTCAAAACAAAAATAATAAAAAAAAAAAAAAAAAAGCCTCGAATTACCGTTGACAAGCTAAATTTATGAGAGGAAAAAATTAAAGCGTCATCAATTTTCTGTCTCGTCCAGATAATTTTGACAATGATAAATGAACTCCTCACCAAATATGAGCAAGCCTTCGTAAAATCAAAAATTTAATACGTATCTCAAAGGCGGAGTGTTAACTATCGTATTATACGAGCGAATGGACTAATTTTTCATAATCCTGTGGCTGGATACTCGAGCGCATTCAATTCGTTAAGGACTTTCTCTTCCAATCCGTTTAAATAATTTCCGTCCCTGTAAACTGTGACGCAATGCATCAAATTCTCCACGATGCCAATTCCAATCCTCACGATCGGCATTCGGAGAAAAAAAAACATTTTTGTCTTCACTTCCAAAGATTTGAAAAAGCTCGAGGTGTCGAAATTTCATCGTTATTCGATAGAATTTTTTATTTCAGGGAAAAGAAAAAAAATGACAACGATAAAAATGAACGAAAATAAATTCGCGTTTCTGTGCACGAGATTTCGTTATATTTTCATAAAAATTCAAGGCTGTAGCTTTTTTTTCATTTCGCAACGACAATTCATCAGTTTTTATTCTCTCCGTGCATTTGCTAAGAAAAAAGCTGTGGGCATTTACAGTAAATCTTTATAACAATAAAACGAGTATCGCCGTGAAAAATGTTACTGCAAAGTCTCTTAATTAAGAGGTTAATTCCGCAGAGTGTAATTGTGAAAATTAATTGCTACGAAAATTGGATTTATAAGCAACTGAATAAAAGTGGAAAGATGACTTCAAAGCGATTTATCGGTTTTGTTCGGGCGTTTTTCAAATTTCGGATAAAATAAAAGTTTCAGCTTCCGTTTCTACAGAAAAAAAATTCCAAATGAAACGTGAGGTCGGATTTTTACCGACCGGACGACTAATATCCTTAATAAAAATATAGCGTTGAGCAATTGATATATAGAGTTGTTGGAGAGAGTCGATAGACGCGAGTACAAGCGTCGGATAGGTTTGAATAGGAACCGGAACTCCCAAGTTCCGTGCGCAGACTCGGATATGTAAGTGTCCATGTTCTTGCATACGAAATCCGTACTCTCGCGAGCATATTCTCGCTGCCCCTGACGCACGACAGAGCAGCAGACGTCCTCCTCGATTCAATAGTATTATAAATACACACTCAATACATTTTTCAAGCTTCGAGTCCGCATCCCAAAGTCATTCGTCCGATAGCGCGGGATGAGAGGCGAAAAGGGTCAACCGACGCGCAGGAAAAAAAAAAGTATCGAACCTTTTTTATGTCTCAAATTACAAAATTTCAAGAGGCTGCTACTCGAAGCAAAAATCCTTTGCCTGCCGTTGAGGCCAGTCAGTATTGCAAGAGGCAGCGTCAACTCACAAGATGGAAAAAAAAAAAAAATTAAAAACCGCGGGAATACAAAGGACCGTGGTTTTCGGTCATTGACATTCCTGTTGACGATTATTCTCGTAATTTAGTAATGAATGATCGATCTTTCGATGTATTTCGATTTCAATTTGGTGGAGAGAAAGAAAAAAATGTTGCGAGAACGAAATTTCAGATCTCAGAGAACGATAAAATTAGTGGAATGGAATATGAAGAATGTTTCATTTGTAAATATTGAAAAATAGTAGATTCAACGTATTGACTGCAATTTGTAATATTCAGTGTTTCAAGGTCAGACCGCTCGATCTTTGTGAAGTTTTACATGTCCATTTTACGACGCTATCTCTGTATGTTTTCTCGAAAAGTCTCGCCAAGGTCATGATTCATGCGAACACACACAAGCCGGAGTCGGTTCAAAGTCCGGAAACACGCGTAAATACTATTTTTTTAAATACCCGAGCGATGAACGTACGTAAAGTAATGTCGAATCAACGTTTAAACGTTTCATCCGTACCACGTTCCGTCGAGTTGTGTTCCCCATAACTCTTCTCCTCCCCCCGCCCCGCCCGGCATTTGCAGCATACACGACGATTTCGAAGACGTGTGAACGATGCTCAAAAAAATGCTCCCTCTCCCTTGTTCTCTTTTCCTCACAGCGTGTGCTTCTATTTTATTTGACATTTATTCACCCGAAGGTGTGACACGTCCCAAGAGAAACGATACCATACTCACATTTACGAATCTATGTTGAAAAAAGCTCACGGACGACGGATAATAATTATTCCGATTAGTCACAACGTTGATTGTCTAATTGGAAAAGTGGAGAAAAAAAAACGATCGGAGAATGTCTGCGAGCAGTTAGAAGACATTTTTTGCATTTTGTCAAGCCTTCCCCTACTTTCTTGGGTCTGAGAGACCCAAAAAAAAGTGGAGACGAAAGGCGGTCCGCAAATAAGGCTAAAAGGAAGTTGATTTGAAGACCTCGTCACAAAGTGAACGAAAGGAATTTCGGAGAACCCGACTTTTTGACAACCGAGAGAATTTGACCGTTAAACCAGGCCCAGTTCGTACAAGTGGGTATCCAAAATTTATACTTCTAAGGAGGGAATCGAAAAAACGAGCGGCAGTCGGAAGAATGTTTTCCACAGTTTCACAAACATTCAAAATCACGATCGACTAATTTATTTCATGAGCAATCGATGTATTCTAATCCCGAAGCGGTAACAGATGTATCGAGTGGCAATTGCTTGCGTAGTATAAGATTATTATGCTTATTTTGACCCTTCCGTATTACACGTAAAATTTTCGGGGATTGAGATAGATGTAGACATTTTTTGTAGGTTATAAGCTTTCGAACCAGGAAGAAAAATAATGTCCCGAGTTGCTAGACACGCCTACTTTGCTGAAGCTCTCTCGTATCACAGGATAATTGCCCGGGGAACGAGACGCGAACCCGGCACATCGCGCAATATCACATTATATTTGATTTTACATGATGTCTGTATCCTTTAATGCTTCGCTGACGATGTGAGATTCCCTATCCTTGACTTCAAGGAATATCGAACATTTAATGAGACTAAGGCAAATATATTTCGCTTATGTTGTTACGATTTCGTTTGACGGTAAAACACACGTGCAAATTTGTGTGAATCCCGAGTGAACGTCGCGAGGAACCGGCGCGCGTCTCGTCAGAAATGACACACGCCATTTCACCGATACTTCTCGTTCGTACGATTCGATAAGATTCTTTAACAACGTTAAAATGTTAAAAAGTCTGTTTCCCAACAAGGGATTCGTAAATTGTGCTCAAGATTAATAAACTCACCTCACAGGACAGGATTTATCGTGGACAAAAAAACACGTCGAAAAAAAGCACTCGATCACACACACTTTTGTCAGCAACACGAAATTTCAGGCACTGGCCGCCGCTCGTCTATGTCGGTTGGCCGGTTATATTGCGCGTCTTGTGCGCGAACTCACCGGCGTGTGCCGGCGTTTTTCTACCCAAGCCGGACATGTCGAGACATCTTGCGGACATCGTACTACATCATAAAATCTACAGTGATAGGTCATTCTATAAAATTTTTTGAAATATTTCTTGAAATTAAAAAAAAACCTGAATTCACTTGACTCCCTGAATTTTCCAGCCCAATCAACCTTCACGAGGAAACTAATGCCCGCAACCTATTTTCAATTCGTATCAAGATTACTTCTAATTATCATTCGAAGTAAAATGAGTAAATTGTCGATATAAGCCGACATATTTTAACATATCCGAGTAATCTGACTTGAAGAAGCGGAATGCATAAAAAATCGAAGTGCTTCTGAAATATACATTCTGGATTCAGTAGCATCGCTCATAATTTTGGACAATTTAGATCATTTAAAAAAGTCCGAACTGACGTCTGGTGATGACAAGGCGTGCGGCTTCGGTCGCAGGGTGAAAGAAACAGCGACAAAACAGCGGAGAGCAGCGCCTCTGCCGTCGAAAACCTGAGCGTCTACAAACTTCAAATTACCCGTCGTGCATCAGTTCAAACCATCGCGACGGTTGACGGTTGCTATTTCCCCTATTTCCTCGCGCTCGGATCGTTCATGCGTCTATTAGCGACGTTAAAGTCAATATTTTTCGTACATTACAAAAAATAAAAACTGATATAAACAAAGTTGAAAAGAAAACAGTGCGACTTGAGACATGGATCGTCGGTCTAAATTCAAACGAAACGGAGGTGGATCAAGCAATCCATTATTGAGCCGGGCGCTCCGTACAGAAGAGCACGAAGAAAGGCGGAGAGAAAATCGCGCCGCGTATTTCTCTCGTCACCGAGATTTGTCGGAAAGTCCCCCAAGACAGAGTAAGTTTTTCGGTCTAATGTATGCCAAACTTTTCCAATGAAATTCAATTTTCACTCTCAAAAAATCCAATTCAATCGCTCTAATTAACATGACATTCTTCAACTCCCTCCAAATAGTAACCCAAGCACAACAGGAAGCGGAGATCCGTTATCGCAAATGGCAGCGCGAAAAAGCTTTGAAAAAGAAAATGGAACAGCGAAACAAGAAACCAATTTTTAAGGTCGGAATTCCGCATCATCGATTCTACTCACCGGTGGCGAATGAGAAAACAAAGAGCAAACCCGTACCATGCCATGAGAAAGGAGCTCGCAAAGCAAAATTACAACCTAGTCCACCGAAACGCATAACTCGAGCAACGCAGAAGCGTTTAGAGGCCAAGAAAGCAGCCTTGGCAGCGGCGTCCAGAGCTGCGGTGGAAGCTGCCATAACGCGAGCTCCGTCACCTGCGAAACGTGTTGCTTCGGCAAAAAAAATAAGTAAATCGTTTGCTCCACAAAATTATGCGTTCAAGGCTCCAGATTGTATTGAAGGGATACCGATGTTTGGGAGATATGTCCGACGACCTTCTGTCGTGACTCGAGACAGTCTTGCCGAAGAGGTAGCTCACGAGTTGCCAAAACCGGAGACAAAAATTGCACCAAATTTCCCCAGATCATCACCTCAGACAAGACCAAAAAATTCCCTCAATCGCCAAGTGGCTGTCGATTTCCCTGAGTTGTCAGTCGAAGTGTTCAGTTCAACAAGAGTTTTCCCTGAACAAGATAATGCTGCAGACAAAGTTGACACTGATCCAGACTCGGACATAATCAAGTTCATTAGGGATGTGAATATAGAGGATGACAAAATCGAAACTCCTCCTCGTTCTGGCTCGCCGACTCCTGCAATGTTTTCTCCGTACATCACGACTTCGCGTGGCAAAGATAGCGCTCGGCGGGAACGACGCTCTAAAATGGGCATGGAGCGAACGACGCCTGAAACAATACCAACAAAGGATACAATAATGCAGAGTCTGAATATCTCCGTTGAAGAGGAAGAGCGAACAGCTCAATACTTCAAATTTCTACTGCAACGCGAAATAAATAGATTGAACGAAATGTGCTCCAAATGGGAGAAAATCAAGAGCGAACCTGACGTCAGCGAGGATGGATTGTATTTGATCAATCAGGCGGTGGGTCAAACGAATCTTTTGGTAAAAAAGAAATTTGAAAGGTTTAGAGGCTTGGTTCTCGACTGCGAGAGCGGCAAGGGCGAAATGTTGGTACAATGTCGAGATCTTCAAGGCTTTTGGGACATGATGTACATGGAAGTAAAGAACTGTGAGTTTCGCTTTGAAAAACTCGAAACGCTGCGCTCCAAAAATTGGATCGAGGAAGAAATTGTCACGGTTCCCAAAAAACCTACAGGCATAAAAAAAAAAGCTGGAGCCACGAAATTCGCTGGAAATGCTAAAAGTTCCATACGCTCTTTCATTTTGGCACAGAAAAAAAATATGGCACAGGCCGGACAGCCCATGCAAAGTGAAACGAGCGTCGCGAGCGGCAACGCAACATCGAGGTCATCCCCGAGTCGAACTGGCTCTGGAACACCCGTGGACAAAGTTCCTTCGCGTCACAGCATCAAGAAAACACCAAACAGGACGCCGTTGTCATTACGTAAGCAAGTTCAGTTGTCCCAGAGTAGAAAGAGCATGCACAGTCCACTGGCAGTTATGAAAGTCAGCAAATTGGCTAAAACACCCGAGGTCCGATTGGACGACACGATATCCTACGTGAATTCTGATCAAACACCGCAAAAAAGTATTCTCAAGAAATCGACGGCAGACGAGACGATATTAGCGAGCGATTCTACAATTACTAAGTCCACTCGCAAGGTCGATTTCAACGATGAGGTTGTTGCCAACGAGGCGGGAGATATCGACGAGAACTTAGAAAACAGTATCGATCTGGGACGAGCACTTGCCCACATCGATAGTTACGATTCCGATGAAAGTTCGGAAGAGGTTCCAGAGTCGCTTGATATGCCATCAAAAAATGTTACGATCAGACGTATAGAAAAACGTTTGGATTTCGAGAACGAGTCCTTCAACGAGAGCAAAAATTTCGAAATCGGAGCACCCGAAATACCGATTATCGTTACACCGGAATCTCCACCTCTGCCACCCTCGCCACTTACGGTTATTTGCGTGACTGAAGCCACTCCCGGGGTGAAATCATCAAAAGGCAGACACTCTAGATCCAAAAGAAGTTCCGTCCCTCAATCACCGATTCTGGATAAAGTGTCTGTAGAAGAGGCACCGGTGACTCGAGTTTTAAGGAACCGAACAGTTACGACCAACACACCAAACAGAAGCCAGCGAAGGAGTACTAGAACTTTGGATTCCTCCAAACTCCATGACCTCGACTCCAGTACCAAAGAGAACAATAATCCCGCAATCATTGATCTTACGATTGATACCGATGACCAGTCAACCAAACGAAGAAGATCTACGAGAAAAAGCGTCCGTTTCAAAGGTATTCCCTCTTTGTTTTCATTTTATTATCATATTTCTTTTTAGAATACATCGAAATTACAAACATTCTTTGTTCATTTTACAGTCGACATTTGTTCAGGATGTGCCGAGTCGTTTAAACCTGCCCAACCTGCGACTCCGCACTCGCGGCGTAGTCGAAAAATCAGTTTACTGGGTGAAGTCTCACGACAATCGTCCGTCCCATTGATCAACGGCGATTTGATGTCTTTCGATTCGCCAGCGAGTACGTACCACAAGAACTAACTTGACAGTAGCAAGAAATTTTGGATCCTTTGAAAAATTTACAATTATTCATAAACGAGTCTCAGTGTAAAAAAAATCGAACTATTTTTTTCTTAATATTGATTCAAGGTAAAGCAAAGAATGGACCAACTTCGAATTGATGCTGCAAGATAAACTACTCGAGCCATCTTAATACGTCAACAAAAAAATACAAAAAGGACAAACATGGATTAAGCACCAGAAAATGAAAAGTTTATCCTTGATATTTTAATTTTGCCGCAGGTTCGTCGTACGAGCGAGTACACAACAAATAGTGCGAACCAATAAAAATAAAAGAACTTACAATTTTATGTATTTGACGTACTTTTTGACATTATTTTTTTTCTGTACATTCTTATTTTGTCAAATATTAAGTAGTCGAATGTATCTTAGTATATGAATTTAATTTACAACGTAAAAAAAGTTTTATGTGCTATAAAGTTCTTTTTAATTGCGGATTTTTGCGAAAGTAAGAATTTTCGAATCATTCGACTGATTCCTTAGAAATAAATTTTGTATTTTCGACGTAGTATAAATGAAACATAATATATGCTTAAAATGTTACGAAAAACGAATTGAATAAAGAGCAGCTCGGTCGACTGAGAAACTAAGAAAAAAAAAATTTGTCCTGTGTTTATTGTCATGCCTGGAAAAGCCATAGTCGTACACCATTGTCGCGATCGGTTAGTTCGTCGTCGCAATGCCTTTGACCCGAACTCGTTGCCAATATTGGTAAAGATCTGTGGAGGCTGACACCGTTGATACAATCCTTCGACAGTTGGATTCGTGACAGAGGACTCAATTCCTCTTCTTCTCCGTCTTCTTTAAGCGTACCTGGTTCTTGCCATACGCTGACAAAACCATCGGTTCCTCCTTTTATAAATGAAACAAAAAACCTTGTTACAAATGATTTTGGCATGTTATTTCGACGTGGACTTGAATTAATCTGAATCAATACCTGAAACGACTTGTGTGCCATCGCTCGAAACCGCAAACATAATTCTCTGATTCGTGTTCGATTGACGATTTTTCATTGAATATAACAGTACACCGGGGTTCCGCAAATCATAGCAGAGAAATTCGTTGCTACGACGTACGGCCGTATACAATTTTGTGCCGCATGGACTAAATTCTATCTGAGTGACGCCACTGTCCGTTTGGAACGAACACAACGGACCATCTTTGTATAAACCTGAATGAAACGATGGAACGATGAAGATTTCTGAATTTTTAATTTGAATATACAATATTTACCTATGGATTTTGAGTAAGTTCCAAATGCAATTAATCCTGGCATGATCGGATTTTCTCGTATGCAGGAAACAAGACCTCTGACATTGGGGAAATCTCTTTTCAATGAAATTGTTGCTTTTTGACGGCCTGGTCTATTTGTGTCAAAAGATCTCAATGCTCCCTTGAAACCGCACCAGATTTCTTGACCCCCCTCAGCGAATTGCAAACTTATTGCGGCTTCTACTTCGTCCACCCTGAATAAATGAAGCAAAAAGGGTTATGAGTATTTGTGTTTTTGAGCTTTTACATATTCTTAACGTATTAAAAGGATAATTTGTGAAATACATACTGATTGTACGGACGGTAAGTAGCTCTGAGTTCTCCGGTAAAAGCATCCCAAAGATGAAGAGGACTTTCTCTGCTGGTACTGAGAAAACAACAAGTCGCAGGATCCCACGAATTCATCAGAGGATACCAACAACTGTCGTAAACTAAACCACCTTCCCTGACTGATAAAGCAGGTTTCAAATTTTCTAACGGTAGTTCTGCAGGAATTTTATTGCTGTACATTTCTTTGGGAAGGTCGTACACTCGTATCCTGAAGTCTTCAGCAGGAACAAGAAGGCATGTTCCATCCGGAGACCACTGACATCCTTTGGTAAAATTTTCATTTGTCTCATTGGGAATGTAATCTTCGACCGCGGAGCATAAAAGTTTTGGTAAAATGTTCCAAGAGTATTGGAATTGTTGAAGTTGCTCTTCAGCGACTGAATACTCCTTTGATGACTCTGTTTCATTATTTACTCCAATATCGGCATTTTCTATCCTGCTGTCAATCGTTTCAGCTTCTTTAAGAGTGTCGCTTAGAACGTCCGAGTTTACAACAGGTGGATCAATGTCATTCACACATATTTCCACGTTGTTTTCCACAGACTTTTCTTCAATCATTGCCGCTGGGTCACACGTGCTTGTTTCAAGTTTGTTTATGTCTGTTTCCACAATTGGAGTTCCCGCGCTCGAATTGTTCGGCAAATTTGTTAGGCAGGTAGGAGGTTCCATAATGTATGAAGTTTTATGTTTGAACAGATGATTTCGAAATTTGTGGAGCGATACGGCCTTATTTTAATTATAATCACATTTTTTTTGTGATTTAAACTATCATTTCAACTCGAGAGTTTCCTCAGTTTTGAGGTTATATTACTGCAGTAGTAAACGGAAACCTCCGCCGCCGAGCTTGGCCGAGCATCCATGGAATGTTCGGTTCTGTTCTGACGTTCTGAGTCGGCGCGCAGTCTTTGGCGTTTGAGCTAACGGACATTCTCAATTTCTATCATTCTATCCGATTCTTTTTTCCAGATGCCGGTCATGAAAATTGGATAGAAAGGTTGAAAAACTGGCCAACATTACGTCGTTGTTTATTCCGCTTCTTCATTGTCGCCAAGTATCAATTGTTTCATTAAATAATAATCTAATCATAATATATGATTGAAGGTCATTCGAGGAAACTGGAGAAACAGGAGCCCGTCGACGGAAGATTTATACAGATAGCTCCATCCGTTGGACGAATAGAAATCTACTTTTTGATAAAAGGAAAGACTGTCGGAGGAATGAGGTTATGTTTCACCCAATCCACATGTTCAAACCTGCGAGCACGATTGCTCTCAACAGTCTCAACCCTTATTGCTGTTAATTGCATAAACAGATATTTTCAACAATGGCAGGAGTTCCTCCAACAGAAGATTCGAATAAAAGTAGCGACAGCGCAGCAAAAGATCCTTACGCGTATCTCGATCGTGAAGATTTCACATCAGAAAAATACAAGATCGAAATTCGCGGTTTACCAAAATATTATGGTATCGGCGAATTGAAAAAATTTCTCAACGACAAACTCGAGCTCGGTACTAACAAAGTAAAACCTCCTAAACGCGGTAGTGGTTGGGTCTACGTATGCTTTCGTAGCGAAGAATCTCGAGAACAGGCAATTGCAACTATCAATCAGTCGACTTGGAAAAATGCAAAACTTACAGCACAGGTACATTTCCCATTAAGCCACACCGAATCTCCGTTATGTTTCATTTTATTTTAATGTATTATTTATATTACGATCCATAGGCAGCAAGGCCAGCTCCAGATCCTTTTATCAAAAGGAAAATCGAAGCTATAGAAAATTCCTGTAAGCGACCAAAACTTGATACACCTGAGGAATCGTTGACACCTGCAGAAAGGGTAAAAAACAGCACAACTCCATTATGGAATGTTCCATATCAGAATCAGGTAAAAAGATCTTGTCCCCAAGCTTATGGCGCACAATTTTGTTCCATAATCCATTGCACGAACAATCATTTCCAATAGACCCATCAAAGTTTTCATGTATTAACGTCAGAGAACAGAATAAAAATATTAATTGAAGAATTAAAAAATAGTTCGATGTGTTCGACAGAAAAAACAACAAAAATTTCATCATTATTCGGAATTTCACTAAAATAATTTGCTCAGCAAAATAATTGCAAGTCAATAATATTCTTCAGTTGGAGATGAAAGAGAAGGAGATAAAATCAGTGTTGGTAAGAATGGGAGAAGGACTACTCAGAGCAAACAAAGGACTTTCCAAGTGGATGGAACAGCAGAAATCTCAGTTCAAAGGTTTACCTTGTCAGTTGTTGCCTATTTTGAGTGCCGACGTTACAGATGGATATAGAAACAAGTGTGAATTCACAGTTGGTAAGAATTAATTGATTCGCTAGTGCATTTTGTGAGAACCGAATATTTTTGAATGGAAAGTAAGTGTTTCATCGATCGTCGAAGTAAGAAATGATTTTCCAATGTGCACAGGAAAAAGTGTGGACGGAAGCCAAGTTATGATTGGCTTCAGGCTGTCGAGTTATGCAGCCGGATCTACGGCGGTTGGGCCCATAGACGATCTTTGTCACATTCCGGAGAGAATGAAATCAGCGATAAAAGTAAAATAAAAATATGTTTGTACGGAGTTAATCGATAAAGCAAGAATCTCATTAATTGTGGCGTACGAATTTTTAGATACTAGAAGAATTCATAAGGACTTCTGAATTGACAGTCTTCAATCCGGTGGATCACAGTGGATATTGGAGGCAAATAACAGCACGTACCACCCGTCAGGATCATTTGATGTTGATCGTCGGAATAAATCCGCAGGACCTCAAACCTGAAGATTTGAGCAAGCTGACAAGCGAAATTCGTGATTTCTTCGAAAACGGAGATGGCAAACGGGCCCGAGTGACTTCTCTCTATTTTCAGACAATAGGCAAAAAGTTTGTGCACTTTTTCATTGCTGCAACCGAATATTAAAGAATGTGGAGGCTTATCTTTTTTTTTTTTTGATGCAATTTCAGAGAAACTGGTGGAGAAGGTGGAGGCACGATCGAACATTTAAGTGGCTCCGAATACATCGAAGAGTCTTTGCTCGACATGACTTTTCGTGTTTCCCCACAAGCTTTTTTTCAAGTAAATACTTGCGGAGCTGAAATTCTTTATAAAGCTGCTATCGACTTGGCAGAACCGAATGGAGAAACCGCTCTGCTGGATGTTTGCTGCGGCACCGGGACCATTGGTCTTTGTTTTGCTAAGGTTAGTCAGATATTTCTCCATTATCTTCATTCTCGAATTACATTTCCTCAACTTGTTACACGATTTTACACGAAAAACGTACTCGACACAGGGACCAACTAAATTTTCATCACTTCATTTTTTTCCCACAGCATTGCGGTGAAGTATTGGGTTTGGAAATGATCGGTGATGCGATCAAAGACGCAAAAGTCAATGTAATCAAAAACAATGTCACGAATTGTGAATTTTTCGTTGGTAAAGCGGAGGACATTTTGAATCCTGTGATTCAACGAACGACCAAGCCTGACATCATTGCAATCGTGGATCCACCAAGGGCAGGTTTGCGTGAGTACATTGCCGAACGAAACAAGAAATATCAAAATTTCCTCGCCTGCTAGTCTGTTTAACTGATTGAGCGTTCTTTTAGATCAAAAGGCTTTGTTGGCGTTGCGAAAAGCAGACAAACTCCGAAAAGTCATCTACATATCGTGCGACCCAAAAGCCGCAGTCAAAAATCTCATTGATTTAGCGAGACCAAGTTCTAAACTGTATCATGGTGAGCCTCTGGTGCCTGTTAAAGCTGTACCGGTTGACATGTTCCCTCACACGAAACATTGCGAACTTATCGTTCAACTGGAACGACTGTCCAAAGCGACGAAAAATACCGACGTATAACATTGTAGAAAATAATATTTTGTTTATCCAAATACATTGATACAAAAAAGAACGTGCCCAAGAAAGATATGAATCCCATTCGATAGCCAAGAAACAATTGTTATTCCTTATTTTTAGGTATTTCATACTTTTACTAAAAGAAAATGCAAAAATGGCTGGAAATAAAAAAGAGAAAATGTGGAAGCGAGTCAGAAATCGGGCGAAAGATGGAAGGGAAAAGGAAAAATCGATTTGTTTAAACGAATTATGTAAAAATGATGGAATGGTTGAAATTGACCAAAGAAAGAAATGTAAGCGTCGTTTTTGTTATTTCGGAAAGCAACTCTGTCGGTAAGTTACCGACAGAAATTCATCGACGTAGCTGCGAATATGATCGACGTGCTTGAGGATGTCTCTAGTGTGCACTGCGAGGGGAATTGGTGGTGGGGAGGAAAGTCGTAGTGAGGAATATAAAAGAGGTGGGAGAGATTGGTAGTAAAAACTGGTAAAAACGTATAGTAGTGGTTCGCCACCGTCGTGAACAGTTCGTGGTGCGCTGCGTTCGCCACGTCCGTATCCAGGCGTTTAGCGAGTTAGAGAGAGAGAGAGCGAGAAAGCGTAGAAATAAAAAAAAGCGAGTAAAAGAGTATATATACATATATATACATAGATATATCCGTAGCGTGATGACGTCAGAGTTTCCGAGGTGGAGAAGCCGAGAGAACCGTGAGCGCGTTTAAAGCCGAGTAGGGCGTGAAAGTGTGTATCGTGCTACGGATTCTATATATTTGTGATCCCTTGTGCTTTGCGATTTTCCCGAAAGTGACGACAAAAGAGCCCGCTGCAATTTTGGATAATAGAACGGACGGGAGATTGAATTATTGTTGGAGTAATACTGAAGAACAAAAAGAAAACACACACGCCAAGAAAGGGCCGGAACAAAAATCGAAATGAAAATGTTGAAATAACGCTCGTAGTTGTTTTAGCGTAAATAAAAAAGAGCGTGAGAGATCGCATTATGCCTTGGTGCTGAGAGTGTTGGTGCGCGAGTGTTGCGTACCGCGTGCTTGTGTCGTGTGTGCGTGTGTCGAGTGTCGTGCGTGCGTGTCTGTGTGTGTGCGCGCGGGTTAGAAAACTCGTGGCTTTTTTCGTTGGGTTTACGTCAATTTTCGTTAAGATACAAGAAGGTGTACGATGTTTCGCTGCATTCCGATTTTTAAAGGGTGTAACAGGCAGGTTGAGTCGGTTGACAAGCGTCACTGCTCGTTACCGAGCGTACCCGACGACATACTACGTTACTCACGTAGCCTCGAGGAACTTTTACTCGACGCCAATCACATCAGAGATCTACCCAAGGTAAAAAATGCTCCTTTTTTTCTTTTGTTTTCCACCTTAACTGCTGCATCGTTAATTTCACTTTTTTTTCGGGATTTCGATAACCCATCATACCGGCACAAATTGACGCTTTATTTTCGTTTGCAAAGCATTCACTTTTTCTGGCGTTTACAAACGTGCAGGTATATGTACGTTTCGCACAAATGCACGCTATCGTGTTTGTTCGCGTTTTGGCGTTCATCACACCCACTCGTTTCATCTTTTTATTTCCGTTCTTCCTTTTACCTTTTTCTCGCATCGCCTTTTTTAATGCGCCTCGTTTGTTGGAAATTTCCAGAATTTCTTCAGACTTCAGAGGCTAAGAAAACTCGGTCTCAGTGACAATGAGATTCACCGGCTGCCTCCCGACATCCAGAATTTCGAGAACCTCGTGGAGCTCGACGTTTCGCGGAACGGTGAGCATTCTTCATATGTACTTTTTTACGTATCAACAAATCTTTGTCCCTTGTTCTCGATAATTTCTTCCCATCGCTACGCATAAACGAAAACACAGCGAACAATGCATAGAAAAGCTCAGAATTTCGACGAAAAATTGATCCGTTATCGAAATACTGAATATTTTTCCTGGAATCAGTAGTCGATTCCTCGAACTTGAAAAAATTCTCATAACTGCTGTATTTTTTTAAAAGTTCCTCTGTCGATGTTTCTACGAAAAATGTTGGATGAAAGCGGAATTTCGTCGGAAATTCATTGGATCGGAAGAAAAAGAGAATTTATTTGAATATTCGGAAATAAACTTTTTCCGATAGAAATGTTCATGTTCATTCCATAATCCCGAGTAACTTTTTACGCTCGCTGCATCTATTGTTGCTGAATCGTTTTTCATCAAGTCCCAATAATTATTTATGATTGATGAGTGGGGGGAAGGGTGAGCAAGTGAGAAATCGTATCGATTTTTGCATTCGCGACGGGTTTATTATTACCGAAAATTTGGCGGGGCATGAAGCGGCGTTCTTTAGCCTGCGTACAAATGTCTATAAATAAAGTTATCGTTTTAAACATTAAATAAAAAGCACGAAACGTCGATGGCATGCTGTTCTACGATCATTTTTTTTTTTTTACACGAGCCGGAAATTATTAGGTGTGGCGCTACCGACATGTGTTGTTGACATACGAGACCATTAACAGCGGTGTATTGGCAAGACACGTTCCGCCGTCTCAACTCTTCATTTTTTCCACGAAATTCCGCTGCAATAATTTCCCATTTTTACAAATATTTATTTTTTTGTTAACGAGAGTATTTTTTCTCGTAATTTCATGTCAGCACACGTTGAATATAAAATCATTTGACGTGGAGATGTTGAAAGAAAAAATGAGTTCCATATTGATTTCACGAGTAGAGACGCTCTGAAATTTCACCAAATATGTTCGACCGTAATACGCGAACGTATAAAAAGAGAATATCGGCTCTATGCGGACTGCATTACTGCTGCCAGGTTCAATCAAAATTCCATTATTTTATCGACTATGCTTTATAATCGCCATGAAATCTCTATTGTTCGTTCTCCATTTTCTTTCTCCTAATTCTATTTCGCCGATTGTTGTGAAACAAGGCAATCCGCGAAGCCCCATCGCTGCTACCACCTTCGTTAAGAAACACATATATAAATATAGTTTATTCGCGTACTATTTCCATGCCAAATAGGCCGATGCATTGCAGGTTAGGAATGCCATTTTTTCATTAC
The DNA here is from genome assembly GCA_030522525.1 of Campopleginae sp. 14b. Classification (NCBI taxonomy): domain Eukaryota; kingdom Metazoa; phylum Arthropoda; class Insecta; order Hymenoptera; family Ichneumonidae; species Campopleginae sp. 14b. The sequence continues at coordinate 202,206 of JAPYYS010000029.1, forward strand.
ATATTTCTTAATCCCCGTGGACCAATCCGAGGGCTTTATTGCTATCGATTGAACGGGAATAAATGGGCATGACTTATGCACCGGAAATTCAATTCCGTTGAAGAACGTCAACTATTTTGTGCATTCCAGTCGCTCGAAAGTTTTCGAAAAAAAAAATTTCAACATTCCCAAACACCGACAAAAATGAACTTTGAAATTTATAATTTTTTTTTTTCAATTTGCCCTTTTCGCGTTCATATTTCTCAAAATATTTTCACATTATTCGAGAATATTCACTTCACCCTACGAAATTGGCGTTTCGGTGTTGGATTTATTTAATACTTCAGGATAAAATGAGCAAAAACGTTTGATCGGTTTGAAAAATCGATGGAGTGAGAAAAAATAAAATTTACGTATTTCCCATTCGCACTGAATTTTCCACAATCAGAAAGAAACATTTTTCATTCCATCGAGCATTTTCAGACACGGGGAAAAAACGTGTTTTATATGCCAAGTCGAAAGTTTCAACGGTTACAGAATACACAAATATTTAGCATTGCCAGGGTAAAAATAGATATATACATATATACAAAGAGGCGTCCTTTCTCCTTGGCTGTATGGCTGTATCATCATTACATGGAATATAACGGTACGACGCTTGCTTCACTCTTTTATTTCTCGCGGATTCGAGCTGCCAATGACCGCACTGTATTTATACAGTTTCAATAAAATAGCATCGTTGCCTGCAGCGATATCATTCGAATTTTCCATCTCTTGCTTACGGTCATTGAATATTAATTGACCGAGAGAATAACAAGAGAAAAATACAACGAATTAAAAAACAAAAATCACGAGAACGTTGAGAAATACGCCGTTGAAGCCTGCGTCTTCGGAATGTGGCACAGAAATTCTTTTTGTTTTTTTTTTTTCATCCAATCGAACCTAAAACTCATGCGTTCAGTTAGTCGACGATTTTTTATCAGATTTCATGACCGAACCTGTCAACAGCATTGAGACGTTGAAAAAAGCAAAAATTTCCATTCGAATTCACCGAAAAAAAAGTTCTCATAAATTAGATTCGAATATTTTTAGTTTTTTCAAAACTTTTTTGGTTCGTAGACTGCGACTCCAAAATGCAATGTTTCGTACGAATTGTGACTGAGATGAAAAAGTCGGTTGGCATGAAATTGATGCAGAAATTCAAGTATAGCATTTTTTTCCAATAAGTATTTTGTCCGGGAAGGAACTTTCTCTCTGCCAAAATGGTCAATGTCATCTCGAGTGAAAGGACGCACGATGCTCGTAGGCATTGGGCGGTTCGGCCCGTAAAAAAAAAACGATCGAGAGTCAGAGTCGAATTAATTTATTCTCATGCCGATGGGATGACGGATAAAAGAAAAAAATTGGTGACCAGCAATTTCTGGCGAGTATGTTAACGTGAATACATGTTCGAAGCGGAATTTCCATGGTGGCTCGTTGCCGGCTCGGAAGTCCGAGGTTACTTTCTAACTGTAATGCACTGGCTCGTGCTTCGAATACGGTGTATCATCATCGAGCGATAGAACACAATGGTGAATAGCTCTCGTAACATTTGTATTTATCGCCATTACGAAATCTGCCGTGCGGGGGCGCACCTTGAATTTCATGTGAAGGAAAAGTGGCCGAAATTGAGCCAGAAACGAATTGAGCCACGAATCTCCTTCTTATTCTCTTATCTCAACTACTACAATTTATTGTTTGCCTTGCAGTCCACGGCCCGTTGATTTCCCCCCTTGTCTTTCTTTCTTTTCCATTACCCTTCGACCAAACACAATGACCTTTTCATCTCATTTTATGCTCGACGTTTCCTTTCTCGCTCGACCCACCTTTTCCTTCACTTTTTAACAGAGCTCAACGACAAACCCATTTAACCCTCCTCCCACTATGCACTCTCATTAAAAAAACTCTTGGATCCTTGCCCAATGTACCTCTAAACCAGATTCTTCACGTAATTGAGTATTCTCGTTTCACTCGTTGCAATTCCCCCTTGCAAACGTCTACGAGAACGCTGTACTTTAGATGGACTTCATCAAGCAGATGCTTCTCAAACATTAAAGCGAAACTCACTCACTCCACGCGATTCGTTGTCACCACAATAAAGTTTCGAGTCAAAAGAACACGTTTTTTCGAACTAAAATAGATCAAAATCAACATTTTGACAATTCGTGGAGCAAAAACGTGAATTATGAGACTGAAGTTTCGCAACGTTGGGCTCCAACGAAAAATACATTTTTCTATTAATTTTTAGTTAAATTTAAATAAAAATCATGACAATTTTCGTACCGATTTTGTCCTTGAATCTTAAAAAAATATTGTTTTATTATTTTTTAAAAATATTTAATGAAAATCGTGAGAAATGATCAATAAAAAAGAGAATTTCGGTGCATTCCAACGATGCAAACTTCAGCGACGTCGTGAATTTTTGTTTTAACGTTTTTTTTTTTCTGTTCTTTTATCAAGGTTCGTTGGTTTATATAATTTTTATTCATTTGTTTGTCGTTGCACGGAAACCTTTGAATTATTAGAGAATTTCAAAACCGATAATTAATTACCTCGTACCTTCTCAGCTAATTAATGTTCGTTTTCAAAATGATTGAGCATTTTTTTCAATGCATTAGAGCCATAAGTTCTTTGAATTTCGTCGATAACGTTACAATCGAATTTCACGCATTTACCATTTCCGGCGTTACGATGTGTTCTATACACAGAGGAGGACGTATATTTGTATTAGTGTATTGCAGTAAATACCACACGGACGTCGAACATTTTCGAATTATCCTGCGTAATTAAGCAGTCTCTATGGAATGTAACGCACGAGCAATTGAAGCCTACTCTCGCATTATCAAACTCAACTGTGGCATTATCGTTCGTGTACAGTTCATGCAGTCTTTGGATCTATTGAGCCAGGCAATAATCTTCAATTCAAGGCCATTAAATACCTCGTGTCATTGCGAATTGCCTTCTCTCGTTTGCCTGATCAAGAGGCTCCGAAAAAATGATGCCATCAATTTTGTTAATTTTTCAAAGTCTTCGAATTTTTCCCACAGTGGCTCGTAACTCTATGAATATTTACGGAAACTGAAATGTCAAAATTTTCAATTCAAATGCATATCAACATTCTCGTTGACATTGAGATAAACGAGACTTAATTCAGTTAGAAATATGTTGTGGAAAAAAAATTGGAAATAGCGTAGAATCGGGAACGAGATACGAAGTAATATTTTTATCACCACGAAAAGATGGCAGGCAGGGTTTTTCGAATTAGAAGGCGAATAACGACTTCCCCTATTCCTTCTTTCCTATTGTCTTGCGTGGCAGAATGAAATGAAAATAAGAAACAAATGGTGGAATATGTCACTTGGGGAATGAATGGATGTACCACGTGCTTTATAGCGTGTGGCTGGCAGCTGTAAGATAAGTATCTGCCTTAATATATACGGGTTAGTGGGTAAAGGCATACGTACGTTATATGAGCATTAAGAATATTTTTTGTTCACTTGAGTGTGCAGATGACGAGAACTTTTGTGGTTTATTAGATTTCGTGGTGAATTTTTTTTTTTTTTTCGGTCGAGACTGTGTCGAGATTGATTTGTGTATGCAAACACGGAATATGTAAGATGTGCACGCGGAGTGTTTTTCGTGTGCCAGAAAATACGCGTAAAATGAAAAATCGTAAGTTTGGTCCAACGACAATAATGATCTTGCGGAACTCCTCGATGTACCCACGTTGCTGGTTCGCTTTACGAGCTGCGTATACGACCGGGCACTCGATTGGAAGTACTTATATACATAGACACCAGACTCGACACTCTTGTATTATTTTTAAGACAAATATTGCAGCACGCAGACGTTTCGACGCTTTTCTCGCTCCCTCTTCGTCGCTGCCGCGAGTTGAAGGACGCCCACTTGACACTCGTTGGATGATTTTTCTTTCCATTTCATTTTCATTGCTCCAACACTATACGTAACGAGCTGCACTTGTTAATGAGAGTAGATTTAGACCATTTACCATCAATATTCATCGGAATTGTGGAAGTCAACGTACGATTCTTATCTCCACTACGAACGATATTTCATGTCTGTGAAGGTCTCGAATGCTCGTCAAATGTGAACCTCTCAAATGTTATTATCTCACGAATAAAATCAATATAAAGTGGCATCCGGCATATAGTTCTTTATAAGTTTGAACAATACTTTTTGAATCATTAATATCGCGTTTTGAAAAAATTCGGTGCTAAACTGAGTTATATTTTTTTAAACAAGTTTCAAAGTTTAGTGTCCGTCATTCGTTTTAGTACAATGACTATCTGAAAATATTGGATGCTAACTCCTCAAACTATTAATGCTCGCTTTGAAATGCGAAAGAGTTCTGGCCTCTAGCATTTTTTCATATTTTTGAAATCATTTTTTTTTTTTGTAAAAAGTCTGATAAATAGTATTTCCACTCTACACGGAATTTCTTCTACAGCTAGCGAGGAAATAGGGCGATTATTTTGAAATCCTGTTGCGGTGCCACCAACCGCTTGATTAGTGTTAATTCACGAATGGAGAGGAACTTCGTTACCCGAAATTTCAGCCTCGATTCGTTCCAATTAAACCGACAAGCTTTCTCTCTCAATATATTGACATTCGTATTTCCGATTATCTGAATCAAAATTTCGACACTTTTTACCTTCGTAATGGTCATCGTGTATCACTTTTTCCTTTTCGTATGACACATGATCTTTATTTTCTTTCGTTTTTAGTCACCACTCGCCCGCGGGCAAATAAGAAAATGACAAGTCAAACAATCGATAAGTTATCATGGTGGTAAGCTTGTCTTTTCCAGATCTTGAGGTGGAGGTTGACGTGCGATTAACTCGACACCGGATTGAGGTAGTGAGGAGGGGTCAGGAAAGCAGGAGCTTTTTTCTTGGTTGTCGAAATTATTATGAGCGCGTCGGAGCTATTATTGGTATTTGCACAGATCAATAATCGAACGAGAGCTCAACGCGAGTGTATTGTGAAAATCATATTGAACGAAATTCATGCATTTTGCGAGATTCCCAATTTTATTTTGGTCCATCGAACCTCTCGTTTGCTCCTCTCTACACGCTTTCCTCGATGAAACAAACAAACACACACATACACACTCGTAGAGAATATAACGTTGGGAGAAAAACGAATCTGGCCTTCCAATACACCTGTCGGAGTGACCCAATTAAATTGCACACTTTCGAACGCACACAAGAGCGTGAATAACTATTGCTACACATTGTCGCACGTCCATTGAAAATGTATACACGTTTCTATGTCGCATGCACAAAAGTTACACCATGTGCCATATGTAATTGCCGTAGTTACCCATTTTTTCAAATTTCATTCCGCTCTTTTCTCGCTTCTCCACTCTGCCAAAAAAAAAAACTATGAAAATAAAGCCACGGAGTGAACGCACGAAGTAAATTGAAGACCCGATATTTTTTTTTTTTTCGTACAGAAAATTTGACGTTTTCACCAGATTGAGTCAATTTGACAAACTTTCCAGGTCGCCTGCATCGTTTTGCTACTGAAATTCGAGTGAAATCGCGCCGGGAAATTGCGACAGGAAATACAAAGTTTCAATTTTATTTCAGCTTCCCAACAAAACCCTAGTTTGTATTTTTTGTGCTTTTGGCTGCCAATGATTCGATTTCATTTCAGAGGAAAATGTTCCTTTGCTTTTGAGGCCAGATTACGTAATAGTGCATCAGCTCAAAGCCAGTGCGCGCATTCGTGTGCGTGTATGTGTGTTCCAGAATTCGTGACAGTTTCAAACATTTATCAATACCTCATTGTCCGCCCCTCTTATAATTTCGATAAAAACCACAAGGACAAATAATACATCACGAAGCGAATGAAAAATGAAAAAATTCAAGATACGAAATAGAATCGTGGCGTGCACCATAAATTTTAAGCAGTTTTTATTGTGCAGGATGAAAAATTCATTCTCGTAAAAATGTACACTCTGTACTCCAAAAATTGCGGAAAAAAAAGAAAACTAAAAAATAGAAATCTCTGCAGCAGGTGGGAGAGAAAAAAATGAGGAAAGTTTCGGTCACATACAGTTTCAGGCTATGGATGAAATAAGAATATTTTTATGGATCAGGATCCCAACACCCAGACTGCATAAAATAATTGATCATTGAAAGAAATTGAGAATTCATTGTCCGAATAAAAATTTGTCGTTCTAATTTTCGATAATTCGGAAAAATATTCCTGTTGTGACATCATTTTGATTGGTACGCGGTTTCAAAAGCTTGTCGAACACGCCATTAGTGTCTTTCACGAGCGATCTCTCATCGTCGTTGTTGAAGTTCCACTTTACTAAGCATCATATACTCTTCTCTGTTTCCTTGGCGAGGAAGACGAAACTACTATCTCGGCCTATACAATGTCTTGTGGTTTCTATTGGTCGGAGTGCCTCTCCTTGCTAGTCTGTTTCGGCGTCGACTTCTCCATTCCGTCCTTCTATAAACGTGATATTTAGCCGTTGAAGTAGAAATCGATGAACCCATGAAACTCGTCCTTTTGTATAATTTCCTGTTCCAAGTGCACTTTTCAAACGATAGAATAAGAACGAACGATAATTTTCAGGAAATATTGTCAAGGTTCGTCCATCCTAACAGAGTAATTAAATTGACGTAAAACGAAAACACTAAACCTGCGTGTTTACGCTCCAAAAAATCGATTCAGTCTTTACCATGCCGTTGGGAGTTGGTTAATTTTTATTTATCATGGAAAACACATGAGTGCAGTTGCAAATGAATTATGAATATCGTTTGGATGGTTTTTTCACGTTACAGCAGAGAAAAAAGAAAAAAAATTTCCAGCCTAAACATCACGAGCAGTAAAGATTTATTTTTGATGGTCCTGTACGCTTGCGGGATATTCATTCCATTGCTCTATACGTCCATATATACTTAAATACAAATGTTTGCATTTACATAGGATGAATAACTTTCCTTCATATGTTCTGGTATATTTATACGTATGAAGGATACAATACAGAGGATTCAGTATACCATTATAACCGTATGATATGTCATACTATGTACAATTGTACATATATCTATAGATTGAATATGTACGTAGCGAGCACCCGCGCTATTACCGTTCACTTTAACGGTACGAGAACCGAGATTCGCGAATCCTCTTCAACGTACTAAATTCTGTACACGTTTAAATGATGCTCGTTCGGAGAAAGATGACAAGAAATTTATATTGTTGACCTCCATTTCAATTACGAATTACGATTTTCTATCCTTTAATCGATTCCAAAATCACACATCCCATTTATTTACTTTGAAAGAGAATTCTTTCAGGTCGCTTTTAATTCGAACGAAAAATTGGGTCGAATGGTCCACTCGAACTATCGAGACGAGAGCCATCTTTTAAAAACTGTAACGTTTTTATGATTTTTTGAAATTAATCAATTTCATGACTCGAGCCTTGATATTGTGCGCATCCTTTAATTCGAATGGCTGTGTATACTCGTTCGTGTAATTATTACTGTCCACGCAATACCAAAATTGCCCATCAACGTTCGGATATATTAATTAAACGCATATTTGATAAAGCGAATACTCGAAAAACATGATTACTCGGAAGAATAATAACGACGTCATTTCATTGCCATCCAATCATTCGAGTTCATTGGAATATCCTAATTGGGCATTAATTAAAAATTCTCGCAAACATTATTAGCAAAAAAAGAAATAAATAACAACACGGGAGTTGTGAACGCTTAATTCATCTGATTGATTATTGTGAAATCTTATCATTCCCTGCAGAGTTCATCGTACACGTAATTATGTATCAATTATCAAAACAATTTAGACGAATTAATATTCAATGCTGATGAGTAAGTTTACTTATATGTGTATCATTTGTCAGAGAGTGAAAGACGACGAGATTGATGATGCAATTATAATGTTGACCTCTAAGCTGCGTTATCTTTTAGTGCCTTTTTCGATTGACTCTTTTAAACTCTCGGTGTGACCCCTTATTAACCCATCCCCCAGATGTAATTGGGCAATGGGCGCGGTTTCGTGTGTGCTTCGTATAGTCACAGACCATCTGATGACAAACACCAACTGGCGTCACATTATTGCAGACATTCGTAACGATGTTATAATAACAATGAATGATTGATAAAGAGGAAGAAAAATTATGATGAGTCTTCGAGGTCGTTATTGATTAATAACAATCTTTACGAAGCTGCATTATCCGCGAGATAAATTACTACATGTTATTACACGACGCGGAGGTCGGTTTACTCGTGAAATTCCAAGGTCCCTTTTCTTTCCTGATTATTTATTTGATCCTAAATACTCGTCTGTATATTTATGTACAGAACTTCGGAGAGGCTTGAGAAAGGCTCTTCCATGACCCTTCCGGACGACGGAAATTGTACGCACCGGTGATTTCATTGCGGGGAGAGAGGCTTCAGCGGGAAGTCGGTATCCTCTTTTCTCTATTTTTATATTATTATTATTCCTCAACGACACACACGAATGAACGAAGATTCGTAACGCTATCACAGATTTTCCCAGAAATCCGTTCGTTAAACCTCCCGAATACTCGCACCGACCACCGTTCATATTGTCCATGTTGTACAATAATTCTTTAACTATTTTTTCACTCCAAGAAACTAAACGTGCAAATTTCTACATGGAGAATTCTTATCACAACGAATTTGGGACGAAAAACATTTTTCTCGAGTTTTGACCATTTCGACACGCGTTTTTTTCGTTGCGGGATCGAACCGACATTATTCTTCAGTTATCACTTCTTTGAAATTGTTTTTTAATTAATGAAGTAAGGAAAAGAAAAATGTCTTACAAAACTGCGAAGGACGGCAGGTGCCCATGCATTTATAAATACAAGAGCCCATACGAGTGTTGCGCGCACTCGTTCTCTATGAAGAGCCAAGTATTGTTGAGCTGCGAAACTAAGCTTCGCGCACTGGGAAAAAAAAAAAAACGAATAAACGGGTAGATTTAATCTCCGCGGCCTTTCCCGAAGGCCATTTTTACTCACGAACGACTATTCTCCAATGTTACCTACCACATGCATTTAAAGTCGCGATTTAATGATCCGTAAAATCATTGAGTTTTGGTTGACGTCCGATCGGTTCGTATTTGCACACGTATTTTTCGCAACAGCCGGTTGCAAGTCGCAAGGAGAGCAGATTTGAATAAACGAGTCAAAAAATGGTCCCGACTATTCAAAATTCGGACCGAAATATTTTTCGGGGTTTGAAAAAACTTCCGCACACAAAAACCCCATTCCAACTGTCCATCGATTTAATTTTTTGTCAGACTTTCCCTGGCGATGTATCCTCGAGGAGGAAATCGATCGATGAATTTTCCAACTCCATATCCATGATTTTTTTTTATTTACGCGACTCAGGATTGGAAAAAAAATTAATTCTCATCTCGGATGTTGGCAACATCCCAGATAACTAGCATCCGCATTCCATCCAGCACTTTAAGGATCACGTCGTTTCCGTTCGTCCTGCTCTCGATAAAACGTCATTATATCCGCAGTCACGTTCATTCTCTCTCTTTCTCTCGTCCTCTCTTTCTCCGGTATTAAATCTTGCTTGATATTTTATTATATCAGTTACGAGGCTTCCTCGATGGTTAAACGCACTGGCGTCCGCGAAACCATTATATTTAACTAATACCCAAAGATAAACCGTAATAAGAAGATGAAAAAGAAGCAGGAGAAAGAAAAAAGAGCTCATGATTATTTATAGATTACTTCTTACTTCCTCCAGACGAAGTTCTCTTGAGCACTTATGAGTCCAGGCTTTGGGGCGTTTCTACACGAGTCTCATAAACTAGGGATGGGCATCGTTTCAATGAACAATCTTTGCCGATAATTATGAAAAATCACCTTCAATTATCCTGCAAAAAAATGAGGCTCCTTCCTTCCTTCGGTGTAATGATTCGTTATTACTCGATTACAACAATTCCAATCCTTTTGTATCCTTATATACGACCAACGGTCATAACCGTCGTCACGATTATGCTATTTTTATTTTCATACTTCGGCCTTTTCTCGGTTTCTCGCGTCATTTACTCGAGTTTTTCCAAACCTGCCTCATTCTGTTGAAAATTATGGCAGAATTCAATACGCAATTTTTTGAACCAAAAATGATGATTCGTCGGAATCGTTGAACCAAATTTCCCTATGAAAATTGACCTTGACAGAGAACGATTGAAAAATGAAAGTTTTCTTTCTCGAAACGCGTTACTTTCCAGATGACTGGGACGGCTGCTGTGAGGAAATCCACTTCTCCCATTCCTCTCTTTCCCCTCGTTCGACACACACGATTTATCAGTAGTGTAAATATTTCCTCACGTTCCGCATACCAAATTGAATTTCTATATATGATGCAGGCAAGATAATCCTTTCCCGCGAACTCCGGTGAATTTTCATTCTCGTTTCAGACCTGATTTTTTCTTTCTTCATCTCATAACGTCTATGGCTTTCGAGTACTCGGGTTTTCGATGCATGCCATGTCCACGGCTGTCAGTCGATCTCAATTCTTCATAAGCCATCTTTTGGAGAGCCAGATAAACTCATTTTTCAAACGTATCAAAAGAGATTATCCGTTCCTGAGTTTCGGCGAACCTTCAGTCCGATTTAGAAGGCAACTTTTTCAACGCTTAATTTTTTGCTCATTTTTCTCCGCGCATAAGTTCCGTACGGATTAAGTTTTTTTTTTTGCTCCCGGGCTGTTTGAATTTATGATTTATTTATTTATATGATTGTTATAATTGACAATGAAATAATGAATTTTTCGTTAAATTCTCCGGGGCTGCTCCACTTTTGCTCAACTCTCGGCAATCAAGTTTGAGGAAATGGGAAAAAATAAATGCAGACATACTTCCTGAAGAATTTGGCGAAAATATCATTCTCATTTTCTTAACTTCGCGGTGACTTTTTAGAGACCATTCAATCTAGTCGAGAGAGAGCAGGAAACAGCGATCCAAGTTTGAAACTCGGAAATTACTTTCTCACTATTTATGAAGGCCGTCAAAGTTTCCTGTACACGAAAGAGAAGCCAAAAGAACAGAGAAATGTATTTGAACAGGGACAAAAAAAATTTGGAAAATTCTTGTATTGGTTCGATTTATCAATCCAACGTTTTGTGTGGGTGTTTTTTCTCTCATTCAAACGTGGATCCCTCTCTTTTCCAATTCGACTCAAGAATTATTTTATCGATAAACTCCTAACAATGTGGGGAACGCGTAAAACGTTTCTTCGTGTTGGTAGGAAACACACGCATGGTCGAATTAATTCACCGCGCAGAACCGGCCACGTGGAATGCCGCGTAAAACTCGCGGTTGAAATGCGATTATATACGTTCGTCACGACCAACGCATCGTCATACAGAGTACAAGAGCCATCAGTTGCATGCGAATATTCGCTTTGATCTGCGTGAATCGAAAAGTCACTAGTTCAGTGGACAAAATCATTAGGATGAAGCAAAAACTTGCCTTTTTTTCGACAAGATCTCTAAAAGTCAAAAATTATCACGGAGAACAAAATAAATTTACTAAATTTTCGGAAGAAAAAGAAAAAATAATATTTTCACATGATTGTAAAGTTTGATTGGCCGACGACGAGGCACGTGCTCTAAAACCATTAACAGAGAATTGTTTGAAAATAGATTCCTTGCCATTCCGCCAAAACAGTCGAAGTTCACTCAAGTATTATTCAAAGTTATGATTTTTATAAAAGAGCTTTCACGTCAGAGCGTTTCAAGGCGTTGGTTAAAACCATGTCACCATGTTTTTAGTACGAGTAAAGTTAATATTTCATACGAGAGATCTTTCTCGATTATCGTTGCTATAAAACTTTAGTACCGAGCGAAAAGTACGTTCGCATAATCTCACGTATGGCGTCGCCCGCCCTTCCCTGCTCTTCTGACTAAAATAATGTGCACACGAACACGACCATGTAAGTTCGTTCATGTGCGTTCTTGTACGGAAAAAAAAAAAAAAAACATATATATATCGATATCCCACGCATGATATAAATACGCATCCATCAATATCCTCTTGTGGATTATTATGTATAAAAATGCTATGTGCGTTATTCGTAGCTGACTCATAAAAGAGATCCCCTGGAAAAGTACCGAGCATCGCGGAATAAGCTCGCACAATTTATTGGAACTCTCGTCTCCTGGGACAAGTACAATTCGTTACGATCATAACGATAATAATAACGACCAGTAGTCCTCAGTATAATCCGTATATGACTTCATCGTAGCCAACATTTATTTATTTATTCATTATATGGAATCACATCGATCTGCCGAACTCGAAAAGTTTCCGGAAACTTGCCTCGAATCGTCTGTCATTGATTTCATCAAGTATCAAATCTGAATCACCGTTTGCATGGAGATTGATGAGCGTACCGTCATCGTTGGATTCGTGGCTGAAAAACTGCCTTAGCTATTGTGCAAGACGTAATAAAAATTCGACGGTGAATGAATGAGCCAGACTCGTACGAATTGAAAAAGAAATAAAAGTTGGTATTTTTAATGGAATTGAAAATAAAGCCTAAATTTAGTATGGAGCTCTAGACAAAATTTACTTTGCTGTACGTTAAAAATACTCCTCGAGTTTCTCATTGTGTGCAGACTCTAATAATCGCATGGTACACTTGAATTTTTATTCGGCTCGAGTTATCAAAAACTTTACAGCTAGTAATAAATACTATTTTTATAGTGACTTGAATCATAAAATTCACTTAACAATTTTCTACGTGCTTCAAGATCGATTATTTCTTCTTCTCTTTAATCGATTGTGTCAACTGGGCCATTTGATATTATTTATTATCCATGTTTTATGGGGTCTGATAATTTATATTCATGTCGGGAAATCTGGCTGGTGCTCATACTCGCAAGTACACGAAATTGGGTTCAAGGTACATGGAGGAAAAAAATGTGTGGTCTATCGTGACGAGCAATTTTTCAGTGCGGTGCCAATATTTTCGTATTTTTCTAGGGAAAAGGGAGGATTTACAAGACTGAAGGTAAAAATGCGTTGGGGCTGCGCATCCTGGGCGCATCGCTCAATATATTGCTTGCAATTCGAGTCACAAAACCGCACCTCGACGTGCCCAAATCGAGAAAAAAAGTACGATGAAAAAACTCATCACTGCTTCATATCATTTGTCAAAATACACAAATGCACGCGCGCACACACACGCTCAACTATGTATTTATATGCAAGTGTACGTATTACCAGGAATACGTTCAATTCATCGGATTCACGTGAAACTGGTCGTCCGTCAACGGAGCGTGAAAATAACAGAAGGAAGCACAGTGGAATTCGCGCTCGTCGACCGAGAGAACTCCATGAATCATATTGCATAATGTGCGACCTCTAGAGTTACGCTGTGCACACTAACAATCTAATGTTTATGCGTGCAGGTAGATGAAGTAATATAGAGAGCACAATTTTTTGCTCGTTGTTTTGTTGGAGTTGCGCTGCATCGTAAATTTCTCTATCATTAGTGACTGTGCGTCGAACATGTTTTCAGCGCCCATTGAATGCTTGAAAAAGAATCGACGATATCAAAGCCTGCCCCTTTAGAACGGGGGGAATTTTTCACTTTTCCTTATAAATTTATTTATTTGGACTATTTCAAAATCATTTTTACAACGATCGACATTGAAGTGAAAGATTTTGATAATGGCTGGAAAAAAAGTCCAGGCGGAAATGGAGTTTATAAAAAAACATATGCTTTTTCACGATATACGTTTTCCCAGGTGGAGAGCTTTCGGCTTATCGCTTTCGACGGCCGGTATGCAAGAATAACGTGCAGCGTACTCGAGATTATAAGTTACGAGCTCATGCACAGCCAAGTTTCTTTCATTGTATACGTGATGCGTAGAATTATGTTTTTAACCAAAAGCAACGAAATTGAATGGCTCAGAGTCATGCGAGGTGGAAGTAATTTCGGTCCAAATGTATTGTTCTCGAAATTGGATCGATGTCGAATGGCAAAAAAATGAATCAAAGTTCGTTTTTAGTTTTTTTCAATTTGTCGGCGTACGTTTTATCTCACTCGGCGTTTTATTAGCGTCAAATAATTAATTCCTGTGTAATTAAGTGCCTGAGGCTTTCCCGGAGGGTTTCATAGAGAGAATACACTTGAACATGCATTAATAACAGTAAAAGAGACCGCAGCAGGAGAAAAAACTTAATGATTTCATGAAAGAATAATACAGCTGTACGATTCGCTTCCTTTATAACAAAAATGTTTATATCGCTCCGGATTACATCGGTTACTTCACGATAAGCGTCCACGCTACATCAAGATAAGGTGTAATAGTACTCGCAGCAGACCTGCAGCTAGAATTAGTTACGTCGTAATTAAATTCAGTTGGCTCGAGGGGCTTTTAGTTATTCCCAGGGATTTTGAAAATCCAGCGTCAGAATTAGTTTGGTGAGTTTCGACAAATATGGAGAACATTGTGCTGGTAAAACTCGTTGCACAACTTTTCTTCTCGTCGTTACTGGTTACTGGTGAGCGAGGGAGGGAGAGAGTCGAGTGAGCTTCTACTCTCTCCTGTGCTCATCTCTACGAGATACTCTTCCTTTTGTTTAAGGTCTCATTTCGTTTTGCTTTTTCAAGTGATAAAGCCATTGCTCGGAGACACACGCGTCTTGAAAGAATGGCTGCAACAGGTTTTCGTTGCCTCGATGAAAACTCGTCTCACCGATTAATTCTCCTCTGCTGCGTGTACGTATATGTACATGAATGAGTACACGAATAAATGTCTCTATGTATGCACAGCGGTGAGTGTGACGTTGCCTTTTTTGCGACCCTTTACGACTCCATACCGTGGTTGGCTCTATCCGTCTATATCTATACATATTCTGCGGCTGACTCCAAAAAATATATCTATACATGGAGCAGGCCTGCATAGAGCATTCCAGGCTCGAATTACGAGGCCATTACTCTTCACTTCATTTTTTCCCGTCATCATATGCGAAACCAAACACATTTTTGCCCTCCGAGAGACCGTCCATTTTTATGCGATTTTTGTACTCGTCAACGGCTGTTTTTTTTTTATAACATCAGACGAGGACTCCTCGAGAAAAAAATCGCAAAGTTCGAAAAGACTTGCTTTCCCATTGGTCCTGAACCTGGAGCTAACACGCATATTCAGAATTCGTTGTGATCCACGTGATACATACACCGAGGGAAGAAATCTTTGAGTTTTCCCTCGCTCTCCCACTTATTCGCTCTCTTTTTCTGTCCTCACGATAAAAATACGCACTCGTGTAACGACCCACGCGCGAGAACGCTTCACGACACTGAGAACAGGTGCGACGCTCGTATTCCATGCTCCCATTAAAGTATCAATGATAAAGATACTAGTGACGCGCATTTATGCATCCGGCAATGCTCGTACGTGTATATTGAGCTCTGTATAGACGTCTAACCCTCTAAAATGGTTCTCCGCGTAAATACATGTTTATATATATATATATATATATATGGAAGAACTAAGTATAGTTCTCGAATGAAATCTCGATGTGAATGCCACAGCGAGCACGAGTATTCACACGTTTTTCCATGCCATTCACTTGTTTGCCAGCGCCTCTACAAATTCCTCCTTTCAAATATCCTTTATGCTGTGTGAGATCAAAGTCTCAACACATATTTGTCGATTTTAATTAAGGAATAATTAGAGCCTTATCGTCCGATCTAGACATTTCATACGGACTTGTTGCATATCATGTGGAAAATCTAATGAAGTATTTTTCGTTTAACATGCTCAAATTTATATTCGGCTTTGAAAAACTAACTGTTAGTAGCGATCCCGAATTCTCTATATTTGAACATCAACTAACGCGAAAAGTGAGTGTGCTTGTCAATACGTTCATGTACCGTCGCTTTCAATATTTGGATACATTTACCTTCGAATCTTATTTTTAATCTCGTCGCTGATTTTTTTTTTTCTCATTTACTATCATGATGATTCTTTTTTGATGTTCAAATGAGTTCGTTGATCTTAGAAATGCGTTTGGTTGATAAACGTATTAATATGGTTGATCAAATGCTCGGTATCGAAGGCTATACAGAGTCCAGGCGTTTCGTCGAGCCTCGGAAGGCACAAGTGCCTTGATGAAGAGTAGCGATATTGTCTATTTATAGGCAGGTAGTCCTTCGATAGATGTGACTCTCTCTCTCCCTCCCTCTCGCTTTCTCTCTTGCTCATGCACTTCGATCGTGCATGTATGTATATCGAGAATGTGTTTCGTCAAACCACCAGCTTTAATTAAAGGTTAGGCGTCGTTGTATAGATAGCAGCAGCGTGGTAATAGTTCCGTTGATAGGGCGACCCAATCTCATCTTCTTTCTCTTTCTCTTCGCTTCGACTCAGACACCCCCGCTTTATTGGACGGGATATTGAGCGCGTTTCCGGCCTCGACTCACATTGCAAATTGCTCGGAAATTTGGATTGCCGAACTTAGTTTACCGACAATGATACACTCGTGCATTGATCCAGACATTGATGCGTTATGTCTGTTAATCACGCGACATTTGAGACGACCTCGTTGGATTCTAAATATTATGAATAATTTTTACGCTTAATGAGGGGGATTTTATGCTTTTCTCTGGGGAAATTCCAAGCTTCGGTGTTTCAAGCAAAACACGTTTGGTTCTCGCGTCACGTATTATGACGGAATCACGCTTCGTTGTAATCGCGTTCAGACACTCGTCATCGCGCCATGGTCGTCGTCCTCGTTGCAGAACTTTCAACGGGTTTATGCCATGCCCATTATACATGTGCATGTCCTCCTGTATATGTATATAAACATGTTATAACATAACATTTACGAATGAAGAGCAGTTTCGTTTATTCACTAATACACGCAACAGAAAACATAAGAGTTTGTGGTGGTTTCCGTCACGCGATCAACACGTGTAGTTAGCTGCTCGAGGATTCGTATCGGTCGCATCAAATCCTTCATGTGGAATTTGTGCATTATTCCCAGGTTTAGTAATATCCTCATATACATTTCCCAATGTTGACATATCTTGGATGATACAGTTATTGAAAATTATACGTATAGACACGCTAACGAGTGGCCAACTGTCGCAACTCGATAAATATTGGAAATTCACTTTCACTTTCAACTTTAATGAGATTTTTCAATGTTTTTTTGTTTTTGTTGCAATTAAATTTTCGTGAAGAGCTTCATTTTACCGCAGCAATTACGTTTTTCCCATTATGTATAAAATCCGTCCTGCAGCTATGGGAAAACTGAATGGATATTTTGTTGACCCTAACGTTCCTGTGGAATTTTTCTCCTAATTTCCGCGTCTCATGAATATACATAAAAAATAAAATTTCTCCCTAAAAATAATGTCGTGACGAATTTACGCAAAGTAAAATTTATGCGGTTCGTCGCTCCACTGTGATTCTCCATTAATTAAAATAAAAGATCGGTCGGATTTGTAGTGTCGAAACACTTTGGCAATATCCCTGAACCTGTGAAAATGAAAAAGTACCCACACGTTCACGTACAAATTGTCGTGTCCACATGTTTATCATTAGATCATCAGCCTATTCGCTAATCCGTGATTAAACGCGTCATTATCGGCCCTTGGAACAAATGCTAATGAGGTTCTTTGATATTCTGCCGCCCGGTTGAAGAAAAACAAGAATCGAAACACACTGTGTACACTCGTTGGACAACGAATGAACTGTAAATGGGTGGCGCTCGGATGAGCTTTTTTTGGACCTTTCAGTGTACTTTTGCAAAGAGAAACGACTCTCTTGTATAAATAATACATCGACCGTTCTCGAGGTACATTAAAAATATATATTTTATCATTATTTTTAATTACGTTTTTATTAGTTCATTTCGATTTTTCAAGGCTCAATGACGAACATGTAAATTTTTCATGCAGTTCAACCCACTTCATTTATCAGCAGTGAGTTCAATGGAACATTAGAGCGACCAGCTTTTGTCAAACGTGCTTTATCTACTTTGAAATTATATCGGCTTTGTAACTCTACCCACTGGAGCATTTTTCACGTTCTGTTATGTCTGAACTTTGTCTGTAGCTCTTTCGTCTGGTCACATATATTGAGATATATTTTTTATTTAAAATTCACTGTTGGTTCGTACTTTGGAGAAGATCTAACGGGAAGGTGGTGAAATTTCACGTACAGTGTTCTGTCCAAGTTTATTCTAATTCTATGTCCATGGACTTTTCGGTAATAATGCTCAAGCCATTCGTAATGAAGTTACATAGATGTTTCGGCTTTGAGTTGCTACGTGAACAGAATTCACGAAACGTCGAGTTCTGTGGCATGGACGACAGCAGTGGAAATTCGCATAAAGACATTTGTGTATACATTGGAATTAAGTTCAATATAACTGTGCAAAGGAACACGTGAGAAAACATTTCTTGTCGCCAAGGGTCGGCTTTCAGCTGAAAATGCTCGCCCTCACCCATGCTCAACGATGTCGTTCTTCCACATCCGTCTCATCTATCCTTTATTTTTCTCTCCATTTTTTTTATTCCACTGATTTTCTTTTAGTTCTCTCAGCGAGAACATCCGCAAGTTGATGAGAAAAGCGTAGTTTCGTGCTTTTGCAGTATGAAATGAAAGAAAAAGGTGAAATGTGCATGTTGGAGTGTTTTTTTTTATTTATTTTCCCTTTTACTTGTCGTAGCTTCGGGCAATCCGCCGTTTTATTTTTGGCACGGTGTCCAACAGAGCTCTGTATTTCGTCCAAAAAGCTCACTGAGACGAGAAGTCGTCGCGACTTCTCGTTGGAATCGTCACGAACTTGGGAAGCCGGAATTCAAGGCAAAGGTCGATAGTCCCAGGCGAAAGAGGTCAGGGGCCTCGAATGCTCGAAATGTTTTGTCAAATTTATATCCTCGCCCACAATTGTCTTTGGACATTTTTTTTCGTCAACCAAATCCGTTGATTCGGTTTTGGCGAAACAGAAACTTGAAACGTTGGTCTTGGGCCGGATATTTCGGGAGCCAAATATGGTTGAGCAGAAAAATAACAATCTCGTCATTTTTCGGGACCAATGAAAAGAAAGCAATGCCCAATCGTTGGACATTTTTTTCGAATTATCCGCTGCAGGCCTACATGCAATAATAACACGATAACAATTACATTGTTCGACGAGAAGGTGACAGAAAAACAACAAAATTATGTGTTCAAGGTCATTGCGAAAAATTGCATCATTTAGCCGTTGCCAAAAAGTTATATCGTTCTTTGAAACATTTCAAAACATGTGTCTTTTGCTTTTTAGTTGCCCAAGAATTAAAAACAATTTTCAACTTCCGTGAAGGAGGAACCGTGAGCCAAAATTCTCAAACATTGGAATGTCAACTTTCCAACTATATTTCGGTTTATTTACCCGCACGAAACATTCGTTGTCTGTAACGTTTGGCCTCGAGATCTTCAAATATCTCTCGTAAATACGCGACGTCTTCGTAAACACTTTGCAACTGGTGACAAAATTGTTTACACGCTAAAGTGGCACAAATTGCTTGTGCAATTTTGACCTGACATCGAACAGCCTATCGCAGATGTCGCACACTCCGTGTAACTTTTGTTTCACATCCCATTCTTTTTTTCTTCTCCCTTTTATTTCGTCTGGCGTCGATAAACCAATTATACATCATTTCTTGGCATGGAAAAGTTTTTTAATCGAGACCTTCGTCTCCTCTTTTGTGTTACAGACATACCGGACATTCCTGAGAATATCAGGAACTTGAGCTCTCTACAGGTGGCAGACTTTAGCAGTAACCCGATACCAAGGTCAATGAACAATATGACATTTTTCTTAAGAAACACTCAAGATACCCTTTCACGATTTTGCTGAATATGAAAATGTGCAATATTTTGAAAACTTCTTCTCATCCATTAGTCATCTCGAATATCATGAAAATATCAAGCAAAAAAAGGTGGATTTTCATAAAAATGGAGGACTTTGAATGAATGAAACTTTCCACGATGGCGTGTTTTTCGCTTTTAATTTTTTTGCTCCATCGATAAGATACCTTGCAATAAAATTCACGTTACACTTTGCTAACTATTTTAACAAACTTTCCATACAAGCGTTGTAAAAATTTTACGCTTGTTCGACTAGTTTGGAGCAGCTATTTCACCTTAACGTGCAAAATATTTCGCAGTTTTCATGTCTAATGTCGGTTCAGTTTTAATGACTATTTTTTTTTCTGAAAAAGCACGTACTAAATTCTCATTATTTCAGGCTTCCGGCTGGTTTCGTGCAACTGAGAAACCTAACTGTACTCGGCCTCAATGACATGTCCCTCACGAACTTGCCACCGGATTTTGGCCGGTAAGAATTAGTCACGATACTTAAAGTCAGCGTTTTTTCCTCTTTTCTGTGCGATATTAATTGATTTATGAATTTCAGTTTGGAAGCACTTCAATCTCTGGAACTAAGGGAAAATTTGCTCAAATCCTTGCCCGAATCACTTTCTCAGCTTTCGAAACTCGAGAGGCTAGATCTTGGTGACAATGAGATCGAAGAATTGGTAAATAATATTTATTAACAATCTTCTGTTTTTCTTATAATTTTGTTGTAATGAATGTTAGTGTAACGAGCTTATCAAGCCTTTGTCCGGTCAAGGGAGTTCAACTCAATATCTCGAGGATTGATTTTTCGCCTATTTTGTTTTTCGTTCCACCAAAATATTAAAAAAATGTCTTCCGATCGACAAAAAAATGTAAAATAAATCTTTTAGTTACAAAGAATTGTAATCCGTCAAAACTTTGTTCGGGGTATGCGGTATGAGGCATTTTACATGTTACATGGCTTTTATATTGATTATGACATTTTTCTGGTTAATTAGCCGTCGCACATAGGAAAATTACCCGCACTACAGGAATTGTGGCTCGATCACAACCAATTGCAACACTTGCCACCCGAAATTGGTGAATTGAAGACACTGGCGTGTCTGGACGTATCGGAAAATCGGTTGGAGGACTTGCCGGACGAGATCGGTGGGCTCGAGTCGTTAACGGATTTGCATCTATCACAGAATGTTATTGAAAAATTGCCTGATGGCCTTG
Organism: Campopleginae sp. 14b; assembly: GCA_030522525.1. Classification (NCBI taxonomy): domain Eukaryota; kingdom Metazoa; phylum Arthropoda; class Insecta; order Hymenoptera; family Ichneumonidae; species Campopleginae sp. 14b. Next base: position 223,360 of record JAPYYS010000029.1, read on the forward strand.
GAGAGCTTGGAAAATTAACAATACTTAAAGTCGATCAAAATCGATTGTCCGTCCTGAACGAGAGCATCGGAAAATGCGAAAGTCTACAGGAGCTTATTCTCACGGAAAATTTTCTATTCGAGTTACCGATCTCCATGGGAAATCTTATTAACCTGAATAATCTCAATGTCGATCGTAACAGCCTGCAATCACTTCCCACAGAAATTGGTGAGTCATCGAGGTCAATTTTGACTTATTTTTTTTTTTTTTACATTAATGACAATGGAAATTTTTACATTTTTTTTTGTTTTTCGACAGGAAATTTGAAGAGTTTGGGTGTTTTGTCGCTTAGGGATAACAAATTGCAGTTTCTACCTGCTGAGGTGGGTAACTGCACGGCTCTCCATGTTTTGGATGTTTCCGGAAATAGGTGAGTTGTCAATTTCGAAACTTTGATGAAATTTCTTGCAAAACGTGGATGGCTCTTCGAAAGCTTTTCATAGGAAATGTATCCCCATAGAAATGTTAATGAAAACTTTGTTGACGTTAAGGGAATCCCTATTTCTCGTTCCATCAAGTAAGCTTAAAATTGATTCTCTTGTTTGTTCCTCAAAGGCTGCAGTACTTGCCATATTCGTTGATCAGCTTGAACCTCAAAGCTGTATGGCTAAGCGAGAACCAAGCACAGCCAATGCTAACTTTCCAGACTGATGTCGATGAGGAAACCGGTCAAGAGGTTCTCACATGTTTCCTATTGCCGCAATTGGAGTATCACGTAGCCAATCAGAACGGTAATTATAAATATAATTTCGTCAATGATGGATTTTTTCGTCAAAATGAAAATCTAATTTGTAACTCTGACCGTTTGTTTTTTAGTACTTTTTTTAAATTACGGACAACATCAAACGACGAGCCTTTACAAAAACAGTAATAAGCACAATTAATTATTTTGATTGATTTATGCGGATCAAATAATTAATTTGCATAATTTTGGCAACATTTATCGTTTTTATCTTTTGACAAAAGAAATAATTCATCACGGGATTGGGGTTTGTTGTTTTTTTCAGGATGTCGTATCGAAATACGTAGTGCCGCACAGGCGAACGAGATGAGAGAATTAGCGAGCAGCGACGACGAAGGATGGCAAGAGAAAGAAGCATCGAGAACGCATTCCGTGAAATTTACTGATGACGCGCCGGAAGCCGACAAGGAGGTGAGCAAGCTGCTCCTACCGACGTCTTCTTCCAGTATTAGCATCTCCCATTTCTTTCAATTTTTACAATGTATCTTTTGCATGAATCGAGCACGATCCTACGACTCTATTTATTAGCGCTATAAGTGTATCATCAAATGGAGCATGAAGGAAAAACTGTTGTTGATTGTAATTGTAAATATTTACGATTCAAAGATTTTTAAGTTTATTGTTATATTTTTGTTTATTTATTATTTTCCATTTGTGTCCATCGCGTGATTGCAATTGCATATGGAACTCTATGGATACCACAGTCGGTGTGGATATTAAATTTGCTTAGTCCATTTTTTTTTCCTTTTTTTATGTAGAAGCTTAATCGTATGCACTTTAACACGATGAACAAAACTTGCTCGATTATTCGACACATCGCCTATCACATTATGGTAATATCGAAATATATATTCTTCATCGAATCCTTTTTATTGGTGAAAAAAGTCTTCCCTCTCTCTCTCATCCTTTGACTAATACCATAACATGGATCGGCAAAAATGCATGTCGTCGATGAAGTAAGTATTTGTGTTTTTTCACGGGTACAATCTTTTTCTTTCTCACTCTCTCTCTCTCTCTCTCTCTCTCTCTCTCTCTCTCTCTCTCTCTCTCTCTCTCTTACTTTTTCTTTCTTTGGTTCGAACGGTGCGTCTTCCCATCCGAGATGAATTCCTGGCTGCACAAACTCTTACTTTTTTTTTTTTTTTCATACATCACGTTATTCCGTTGTTATTCGTTCGCAGACTCCATTCGTCAGGCAAAACACGCCTCATCCGAAAGAACTCAAAGCTAAGGCACACAAGTTGTTCAGTAAGGGAAAGACCGACAGTCGCTCTGGATCGACCGATGAACAGGTGAGAATTAATTTAGTTGGTTATATCGTTAGAGACATTTGGGAATTTAGGGAATGATTAAAAATAGTGTCTATACGAATTTGTTTCTAGCAAGACTAGTGACCTTGAATGGAAGTTGTAACAATATTGAATGTTGCATTTACCTAACGATATGATTAGAAGGAAAATTTATCAATTACAAACTATCCATTTATTTGGAACTTCTCGTGTAGTTAGATTTCGATCTGCATTTCTTTCGCAGGACGTGTCGCAAACATTTGGTCTCGATAAGACCGAGACAATGGGGGCTACGACGAACCAGGACCAAACGGAACAGGAACAAATTCCCACGTGTAACGACGAAGAGACGAGGGAAACGAGGAAAGTTTCAGAATCCGAAACCCCGTTTGAAACTTCGATGGGCCATCAGACGCTCGAAAACGACGACGCCACGACGCAGCAACTCTCAACGACGACAGTGAGTCGACGTTATTATAGCGTCAAGTTTTCAACGATAAACATAAAACAGAACAAAAAATTATTATACATTTTCCCAACTAACCTAACTTTGCTAAAACTTGACTATCGAATTTCGCATCTGCTCTCGATGCCGCGATTCGATTCCGGATAACAACGCGCTGGCTGCTGACGAAATATAGTCAAATTCACTTAGTGATGTTTCTGTTGAATTTTCAATCGGACAAAAATGTTCACGAGTCGGGAAACGGGTGGGAAGAATAGCATTTTAGGGTAGTAAGATACGAAAGGGGGAGGGATTAAGGTTGAACGATTGCTCGAAATATCCAAAATTAAATATTCCCATTTACATTACCAGTTTCTTTTTATTTAGATCAACGAAATCGGACACACGTGTGCCATTTTTCCAATTAACGCGGAGACAGTATTTACCGAAGGTCAATTTTTTCAATAATCTATTCACTTTACTTTTTGAGAATTCAACACTTTTTTCAGTTTCGGGCTCCAAGAATTGATGAGAATGTTAATTTTTTTCGGAAACTGCAAATTAGACCTGCAAAATAATTGATTGGAATGTGAAAGAAAAATTCTTTGTTACGTTGAACGGTGTAAAGTTCAACGTTGTTCGATTTCTCTTCATGACTAACTGGTGTTTGGTTCGAGATGCAAAATAATCGGTCGCAAGTCTCGAGAGGTTCAACCTTAATGGCCACGGGAAAACGGCACGTTTTTGTGGCTGTGTGTTTTGTTTGTTTATTTGTCCGTTGTCCGTGTGACCGGTGTGAGGAAGGGATCCTGTTGCAGGATAACGATTTCGAGGGTTCGGTGTCGGAAACGAGGTGTAGGGATGAGGATGAGTCTGAGTCTGAGGACATGCAGAGACATGTCGAATTTACGATATTGGAAGACGCCGATTACGAGGGTGGGGGTGACTCGGGAAAGCCGAACAGGCTACATCGCCGGGACACCCCGCACCATCTGAAAAACAAGCGAATTCATACCTCCATTGACAAGGATAAAGTTGCTTCGATCATCGCACAGGTCAGCAATATCACAACAACAACAAACATCATTGCAAGAAAATTAAATAAATCAACGAAAGTCTATACAATCAGCAAGCAAAATCTTCAAGTCATGAAAACGCGAAAGATTCTATTTTGCACCACAGCTGCCTGCGCTCTTATGATGATAACGAGCCTTTGAACGGCACCATCTATCTCTTTTTTGTAACTAACTTGTTGCATTACAAACGCTTTCTCTAGGTTATGTTTGTTAGAGCAGTCGCAGAATTTACATTTTTCCTTTCAAATTATCATTTTCCTTTTTGGGTTTTTTGTTTTCTTTTTAATTTTTCTGTTATGAATGTCGTAGTACGTGTTTTTTCGATTCGGAAGATCGCAATGTTCATCGTGTAGTTCTATGGTGTCTGCTTTATACGCTGCTTTTTCAAATTTTCTAACATATACTGTTTGTTTCTCTTGAATTTTTATGGACTATCGCTTTGCTCTTATCTTTACAACTCTATTTTTCTACTTTCACGGACGACTCTGTCTTCGTTTCGATCATCGTCGTTTTCCATCGGATCATCGTATCGTTCCGTCGATCGTATACTCGAATCCTCTTTTTCGCAAATGATTCACCAACTTTTTCACTTTTCATTTTGAATCTATTGCTTTCATGCTCACTAAAACGTCGCAAATTAGTTCATCAGAAAAATCGCCAGAATTGAAAACAACTTGAGGACATACAATCAATTTTTTCACTTTTTGCATTAATGGAGATTCAGATCCAGAGCTCATTTTCAAGCATCACTGTTATTCCGTAACCTTCATTTTTCGTTATAGAACAGTTTCAGTAAAAAAGGGAAGATACTTACGTTTTTCCATACAATTCATCATTTTGGTTTCTCAAAAAATGGTTTCCTCAACGATAATAATCAAGAGGGTAAAGCTTCGAAATGACCCACCTCAACATGCATCACGTATTTTTTAATTACGCTTATCTTCACTCGATATACTTGACTTATCTTTTTGGCAGCTGTGACAGCCTTTTGGTAGTCGAAAGTCTTGAGAATTGAGCAAAAAACATACACGAACAACAAAACACACACACACCCACACACGATCACACACGAGTTTCAGAGGACTATTTACGTATTTTGCTCTTAATAGATAACGTTCACCTGATTTTTTGCCATTGTTTTTGCAAAAACAAGTTTGAGTCAAACATTCAAGAGAAAATAATAACAATTTGTTTTTCAATTTATTTTGTTGCACAGGCTCTAATGAAGAAGAACGACGACCAAGCTGCTTCCTTGACTCCTACGACGGAATCCGTGGAACAGTGTGAATTCAATAGCCAAGGTTTGTCATTGAGCAAATATTTTCACTCATTCTTTGGTTCGAGGAAGAAAAAAAATTCATTCTATTTAGAATAAATCGTCTGCAGAATGCAATTAATTTTTAAACAGATAATTTCATGAATCATCACCTGTATTGCAAGAAAGAAATAGATGAATATTCATGGTCTCACTGTTGCGAAGAATTGCTACCGATTGGTGAATCGTCTTTCGGAATGAACGTAAATGAAATTCCTACGATTTTGAGTGGGAATTCCAGAAAAATATTCTTGTACAAAATATAAACGGATCATAGTAGTTGTTTACTACACCCACTGTTTTTCCTGTCGAAAATTGGAACAAAAACCGCGTGTACGCCCGAGTCCCACTCAGTTTAGTCGAGCGATAAGATTACAATTACATTACTCATCTCTTATCTCCCGTGTATTATCTCTATCACGTAAATGGCGCGTACGTTCATAGCATAGTTTGACGTCGATCTGATTCAACGAGTGGAAGCTCTTAAAGCAAATTTATAATAAATATTATTGTTTACGAGTATTTGGTTCTTAAGGTTTTGATTCTCATTAATCTTGGCAAACATGCCGAAACGTTTTCGCATTTTCGTTCGCAACAGGAGACGAAAGGGTTGGGAAAGAACAATACGTTCTCATTTGGTTGTATTCCAGACATATTTCCGTTCGGTCTTTTTAACAAATAAAGTATCACGATCGTTTTGCTTTCCATTCAGGGGCAACCTCGGACGTAGAACCGTCGATAGAAGTTCGAGAAGAACAGTACGAGATCCATATCGAACGAACCACCGGAGGTTTGGGTCTTTCCATTGCTGGAGGAATTGGATCGACGCCCTTCAAGGGCGACGATGAAGGCATTTTCATTTCCCGAGTCACAGAAGGTATTTTCCGTCCCTCAAGTTAATGGCGATGCTTCAAACGACTTACAATCCTTATTGCGATTATTATTCGGTGATTCCACCAAAAGATACAAATTGCAGGCTTTCGCTTACTGCACGTGGAAGAAAAAAGATTGTCAACTTGTCTGAGTCCTTTTTTTCATAATTATATGTTTCAATAATTTTGCTCCATTCTTCAAATAGGTGGACCCGCAGACTTAGCTGGTTTGAGGGTCGGCGACAAAGTTATCTCAGTTAACGGCGTCTCGGTAGTCGATGTCGATCATTACGACGCAGTCGAAGTTCTCAAAGCATGTGGCCGTGTCCTGATACTCGTTATTGTCCGGGAAGTTACGAGAATAGTGCCACCATCCGAACAAGTAAGCTGAACTATTGGTTTTCCTTGTTAATGTCTCGAAAATATGAGACTTTGCAGCCTAAGATAATTATTATGAAAACAAATTTCATCGACATGTAGAGCGAATTGGGGCTTTGGAATTTTATCAAATATTTTTGTTGTGCAGATGTCTTTGAGAAAAGATTCTGTATGTTCGAGTATGAGCACGAGTCGAGCTCCTAGTGCTACGTCTTATGTTTCTTCGACCGCAATGTCTCACAATCTTGAAAACGGTGACAGCAGCTTACCTCACGATATTGTCAAAGTAGGTTACTGACAGAGACTGAAAAATTTCATAACATCAACCATTCACATGAAGTGTAAGCGAGCTTGTAAAAAAATGTGTGTGTGTGTGTGTGTTTTTTTTCAACAGACGAAAAAGATTCCTGAGCCGATTGCCGTTGCGAGAGCGAGTTCTGAACCCTTGATACCCGTTCTTGTACACACGACGCTTATTCGCGATCAAAATGGTCTGGGATTCAGCATAGCTGGAGGAAAAGGATCTTCACCTTTCAAAGACAATACAGACGTAAGTTTTAGTTCACCGTAAAGTTCGTGCTTCATGATGGGAATTATAATATGGAAGAGAAAAATTTCGTGAAAAACGAAACAATGGCCACTAATTAAATGAAAAACAAACTTTTCCACAGGCGATATTCATCTCGAGAATCACGGATGGCGGCGTAGCACAGAAGGATGGAAAACTGTTGGTTGGTGATAAGGTCATATCGGTGAGTATCGAGAGGAAAATAAAGACTCGAATCCAACGTGCATTTTTCAATTTTCTATAACATTGAATTCCTTGGAAATGTTCAACAGATAAACGGCGTTGAAATGACGGGCGCAAAGCACGAGCAAGCTGTGGGCATGTTGACGGGATTGGAAAGGTTCGTTCGATTGGTTGTCGAACGGGAGATACCGATTTCACAAGCGAATCCCGCGACGAGTGTAACCCCGTCGGAAAAATCACCGCGGTTGATCGGCGGTGCGCCGCGACCATACACCGGTCTTTACAGTGCCAATAGCTATATGGCAAACAGACCTGGTTTGGCGAGTTACAGACGCTCGATAGACGCCGATAAGACGCTTTCACCGAGCCCAACATCGAGTACGCCACCGCCTCCACCGCCGCCCGTGCCACCACAGCAATTGTCCCCCAAACCTGAGGCGGTCAATGGAACAGCAAAGATGAACGGTTTGACAGAAAGTTGCACTGTAACAGGAGCCAGGAGCCCTACAAACTCAACATCTCCCAACACCAATCAACCGCAACCCGCACCAAGATTATCAATGACCCAACCTGCGACAGGATCCGCTCGTCCTGTCGGTGATTCAACCAACAGCGGACATTCCGAGAGCGGTGAACCAAGAGCGAATTCGCCGCAGGAAGATATACAGGTACCCAAACCAATAACCAACGAGGAATTTCAGGCCATGATCCCCGCTCATTTCCTACGACCTCCGAAATCCTCGCCCTCCCCAGATTCCCAACAGGGCCCGATCGTCACGGTCACGATTAAACAACCTGACAATCTACCCGGGGACGTTACGTTTCCCCCGGCGCCTACGACAATCGGTAAAGTTACCGAGGTCATCACTAAGAGCACGCTCACCGAGACCGTTGTAACGCGTGTTACTGACAATCATCTTGTGGAACCCGTTATTATCGAGGTACGTTAGCCTCTAAACCACATAGTTTTTCCTTTTTTTTTTCCTTCAAAATACGCGAAGGAAAGTAGAAAATATCACTCTCGATATCCATGCTTTTCACGTCACTTTAGTCTTCTTTCGTTTAGTTTTGTCCCGTAGTATTCTGTCTAGCGGGTCGTAGCTTTCATTCGAATACTGAGGATGCTTCACGCGGGTAATCGCGAGGAATTATCCCAATTTTTCAGTAGCTTGTCGACCTTTCCGAATTAAAATCGTCGCAACTCTTTTGTTTATATATTATTTTCTATCATTCTTGCTTATTTCCATGTATCCAAGAGATAAACACCAGTGTAGGGTCAATACTCTGATTTTTTTTCTCTCTCTTTCTCTCGCTCTGTGCCTTCTCACCTTTGTGACTTCCTCCCGTTATCTGCATGTCCATAAAATGTGTCCATGAAAAATTGGATCGTTTTTTTTCACAATTTACTGAATTTACCATTCGGCCATAGATTTGTCACATGAATATCCATCGTTCATTGATTTTAAAGAGCGATTTTGGTATCGATGTTGTTAACGATCAATATGATTCTATATATCGAGTGATTATCCTCTGGCATGGAAATAGGTAAGTGGATGACGAAAGAATTCAACCGATACTGTAAACATAATATTCCTAATGCAAAGTATCGTTTCCGGGTTATTCGAGCTCCAATAGCATCGATTAGAGGTTTACTTGTTTTATCACGTGGCAGAATTCAATAGTGAAGACATAACCCTGCTGTAAGAATTTCGTGATTGTGCTGTGAAAAACGGGACTACGAATGAACTCTGCATGATTGCTGCTGCACCAATTTAGTTGGATACACACTTTTATTTTTTCTCACAATCGACGGGTCACGCAATTTCATGATCTTCGCTAAAGCTCAATGCCCAAACCCGCCTTTCTTTCCTTTCTCTGTCTTTCCCTAAACTGGCCATGATTATTGGATTATGTATTATGAAAGATTTATAGAAAGCACCGTGCCGATTCGAACGCACTTAAACTCAATGTAATGCGATTTTCAATATGTTTTTTATTTCGATGTACAGGATGTCGTGCTAATGAAAGAAGGTTCATTGGGCTTCAGTATCATTGGTGGAACCGATCACTCCTGTACACCCTTCGGCGCTAAAGAACCAGGAATCTTCATATCACACGTTCGTATTCCGATTCTTTTTTTTCATCCTGTCCACTGCAACGAATATGTCATCGATAATGCGGGTTTCATGCAAATTTCTTTATCTTCAGGTGGTCCCGGGTGGTATAGCAGCAAATTCAGGAAAATTAAGAATGGGCGATAGAATATTGAAAGTAAATGGTACCGACGTCACAAAAGCAACTCATCAAGAAGCGGTAATGGAACTTTTACGTCCAGGAGACTCAATCATTCTCACGGTTCAGCACGATCCACTGCCGGAAAGTTATCAGGTAAACGAACCAACTATTTGCACTTCTTGCTTATTATGTCTCACTGTCATTATCTCTCACGTGAATAGCTTCAATGTCACTAAAGAAATTAGTCGCTTTTGCCGTATGCTACACAACAACGCACGAGCAAATCACTCGAATTATTATTATCATTTGTTTCTTCAACTTCAAAGAGCATCGAACGACTTTTCTCTTTTATAAAATCTGCCAGAATCGTCGGTATGATAATCCTTCGGTCTCACACCTCAGTTTGTGAATTTTCGTTCTTCGAAACATACTAGGCATGTTTACATATCGGTATGTTCATTCCCCAATTTTATCGGAAAAGTCGAGACAAATATCCCCCTTTTTTCGATCATCTCTTCAAATCCTATTGACGCTCTCGTTTTTCTGTTTAACGAATATTTTGTAAAGCTCTAACGACCTAACATAATTTATTGTCAAATTACCCAACAAGCTGGTCGAAATAGAGTACATCCCAGTGACAGTAAGTACACGGAACCGACGATTTTTCTTTTGTCTTTATTTTCCTTTAAACTGATGTTCTCTGCGATAACTATATTTTCCTTAACTTTTGCTGGCAATTTTCTATTCACCGTGTAGCGCGCACAAATTTCTTGCTTCTTTAAGGCTCAGTCATTATTTCTAACTCCTAGAAACTAGATTCTTTTTTTACGTTTCGTAACTGCTTCATGTGCTTTATGCTGATTAGATTGAGAAAATAAGCGAATGCCCTTCGGGGTTATTCTTCTTAATCTACTATTACTCGCTTAGAATAATAATTTCCATTTGTTTGATAATTACAATGAGAGTTGTTGTATATGCGAAAAAAAAACAATCTTTAGACAATACGCGAGGTATGTGCACTTCTTTTTGGGCGATCTAGCGGATGGAAATAGCCGAAAACTGTCACGTATTTTTTTATATCCCGCGTGACACAAATGAGTCCAAGTTTTATTTTCAAAAAAATGATGAATTATATGAAGAAATAATCCAATGACAATGGTTGCTTTATTCTAGGAACTCGTTATTGTGAAAGAACCCGGTGAGAAGTTGGGAATGCACATAAAAGGCGGTTTGAGAGGACAACGGGGTAATCCTCTCGATCATACGGACGAGGGTGTATTTATATCGAAAATCAATTCGGGTGGTGCAGCCAGACGTGACGGCAGACTTAAGGTATTTTTGTTGTTCTCATTCACGTTTGCTTTCCATTGACAATAAAAAAAAAAAAAAAATTTGATTGAACCCAATGAATTCGAATGATGGGATCGAGATTGAATGAAAGTAAATTGCGACCATTTTTGTTTACAGAAGATGAAAAGATTGAGGTTTCGTATAGAAATTCATTGTATAGATTAATAATTAATTTTTTTGTACAGGTCGGCATGAGATTGCTGGAAGTAAATGGTACTTCATTGCTCGGTGCGACGCACCAAGAAGCGGTGAATATTCTTAGATGTTCCGGGAACACGATAACGCTCGTGGTTTGCAAAGGATACGATAAGAACGAGATCGAGCACATAATGACCATATCGAGTGGTCGCGATTCAAAAAATTCGAAAACCTCTCAGGAGCGGAAAGACTCGCTGACCGAGGGTCTCAAATCTTTGTCGCAAAGTATCTCGAGCCTCGATCGAGACGATGAGGAAGCCGCGACCTTGCGACAAGAGCAAGAAATGAAGGCTGAGCTCGTTGCTTGGGAACAAGAGGAACGCGAACGAGCTCTTGTCGAACAGCGGGAAAAATCCACTCCAGAAAAGGTAAGGCGTCTTCCAAATTCACTGAACAAAGGAGAATCGGGTAATGTGGCACGATTATGAAACTCACCAGACTTTCAACAATTTATCAAACAAATAGCCCATTGGGGATCATGACTGATTAATATCCTGCAAACTTCTCTCAATTTCCAATCAGCTGAATGTTTGTTTCTACAATATATTCGTGAATATCGCATTAGGAATAACAATTGATATTTTTTATGGCAACGAGAACAAAAATCCATTGTCAAAGTTTCAATAATATTTTATCGAATATGGAATTGTAAGAAATTAATCACGCTAGAGTTTGCAACGTTGGAATGCAACGAAAAATCCATTTTTCCATTAATTATTTGTTCAATTTGAAAAATCATCACAATTTTCATATCGTTTTTCTCTTCGGATCTGAACAGAATATTGTTTTATTATTTTCAATAAATATTAATAGCTTTCGAGCATATGAACGTAACTGAATGGTCGAAATCAAGATCGTTCGCTACATCATTCTTTTCTCGTTGTAACGGAGAGGAAAGATTTGTTTTTGTGTGATTGCAAAGAAATTAGACTCTATCCAGTCCTCGCTTGATCAATCCTGCACTAGTAATAAAGTTATTCCGTACTTTGCATCGATCGGAGCTTTTAGTACGAATCATGAAGAAAAAAATGCTTAAATAAAGTATTATGCAAATGTAGGTGTTGGATGTAGTTCGGGCAGCAGAGTCGCTAGTAAATAAACCGAATAGCCCGGTTGATACGCCAGTGCCGCCTAAATCACCCGGTGGCACGAAAGATCTTAAAACAACGACCATCGTCATGAGTAAACACACTCTGGCACCGCAAAATCCAACTGTGAGTATCCACCACCATCACTTAAGAATGCCTTCACTCTTATTTCCGTTTTGTTTTCTATAGCCATTGTAGTTCCATAACTCTGTGGTAGTAATGAAAGTATTTGAAAACTCATGCGCACGATTGGCAACATGCATGCTCGATCGCAAATACTATTGCACCTCGATCAAACGACTACTCGATCCCATCGAATCCAGGAGCGTCGGGATAAGTTTTCTTTAAACTTTTGTTCAGTGTCATTTTTCACACAATGATCGCAAGATATTGAAAAAGTTGTGAGAGCTTTTTATCGAATTCTTTTCCCACGTTCTGTTATTTCAAAGAAATCTTATTGCGACTATGACTACTGTGTGAATTATTGATGAAAACGTATTTTCCCCGAGCATGTTAGTCCTTGAATGATATTCACATTTTCTGCTCTCTTCCCAAAAGCGCATATCATTGTCACTCACTCATTGCGTATCATCTCACTCCTCAGAATCTCACATTGAATGATAGACCTCTTTCGTACATCATCATATCCACCCATAAATAAATAAATATGAAGAGTTAGTTAAAAAAATATGAATTTAAGGATTCATGTCGTATTTGTCAAGGGAAATGTTGAAAGTAAAAACGGATGCACGTTAGGCACGAATTATGAAAATGTATAATTCGCAGAGAAGAAAATTTACGAAACGCAGGAACATAACGGCATTGTAAACGCCATTGTAAATGTCGCGGAACGCCGTTTCACCGAGAAAATGAAAGAAAGATCGTATTTCGAGGTTCAATATCATCGCACAATCGACAATGTCATCTTGTACTGTCATTCGTCATGAATCGATTCGAGTCTTATTTCGACATGTCCATACTGCAAGGAAATCCCCAAATTCGTTTTTTCGTTCGTTTTTTTTCTTAAAAATTCATCTGAATCTCAATGGCGCATGAAACATGTGTACTTGTCGGTGTTTTTTTGTAGTGAAAAGCATGATTCCCTTAAGAAGCCGATAGAGAGACATGTTTCACGTGTTCGCAGACAATGGACGGTGATAATTCGAGTTTGGCCGCCCTATGACCAGAGTGAATCGTTACGTACTTCCTCTCGTTTATAACCGTGTCACAACTGCGTACGTCTCTGGCCAGGAACGTGCGCTTCCACGGCTACTTGATCTTAAAGGATATCGTCACAATGTCTATTCGACGTTCGCATTTATTGTTGTGCTCCTTGACCCCCCCGCCCTTGAACCGCCCCCGCAATGCCAGCAAAACATAACTGTTACACCGTTAATCATATTGTTGCTCTATTTATTACCGTTATTACTGCCATTAATGAGCGTTAAGTAAATACCAATAAATCGTCAAATCCGTTGGCCATTCGTCGGCTAACACTGTCGATGATTTATCGAGAAAACGGGGATAATTGTCGATACTTTAAGAAATATTAATCAGTTCGATTGAAATTATATTTTCTCGAAATATTCAATTAACACGAGTCTTCTTAAAGTTCGAGTAACGTTTAACATTTCGTCGAAACGCGAGGGACATTTTGCATAGTTTCTGCAAAAAACGACATGTTTCCAACAATGTATTATAATATTTAAATTGTTGATGACAGCACTGGCAAAACCCACAAACGGAGTATGATACGTTGAATTTGAAAAACAGTTGTGAATGGAAATTTTGTTGGAAAATGTGTTCTTGGTGAAGAAATATTTTATAACAGAATAATTACACGCAGTTTGCAAAAGCACGCTCATTGAAGTGATTACCTCGAATCACTTGATTCTCGGGCGTGTTGTCCAACGGGATTCCGGTTCTCTGAAGAAATTCACAAATCAGACTCGAAGGAAAATATGGGAAATCGTCTCACGATTTGTAAAATAACTTTCATGCAGATAAACAATCGAAGCGCCTACTTTAATTTGACTTGTAAATTCCCAAAATTGCAGTAACTCTTCTTATCGGGTTTTCCCTGAATTAAAGGTATCGTCTAGTTGTATTGATTCTGCCATGTAAAAGTGTAAAGAAGAGGAGACGTCGATGTGACGGTCCCGTTAATCGGAGACTATCCTGTATATACTCTGTTCGTTGCACCTTCGATCGCAAATGTTGGCCGAGGAATAGACATATTTTTCTGTGATAGGTCAACAAGCGAGGATCCAAATAAGCTTTGCAAATACATGAAAATACGAACCCACTGGGAAATAGAAATTTTTGAACAATTTCGCTAGCCCATTAATGATCGCAGCAGAATGACTCGGAGTTTTTTTTCGGTTTGCATTTATCTCTCTTATCAAAAATTCTACACTTTATCTCGAAATAACTTCCATGAGGTGTGGCCCACGAAAAATGTTTGTCGGCGATCCCCGTATTTTTATTTGACCGATTATGGTAACGGATTCTAGCGATTACAACTTGCTGTAATACAGTACAGGTCGTGAAATTTGTTCAATTATTTTTGCTCTCTGAAAACAGACGCAATTCGCTGATTTTGTTTAGCAGGGCTTCGTTCAATTAATTATTCAGATTTAACGCGTTGGGGGAAGAAGAATTGTATATGTTTATTCGAAGAGACCCACAAGTCAAAAAAATGTACACAAGAAAAATAAGGATTGAAAAATATCTTTCGAGGAGGAAGGCCAGCTTTCATAAAAGCTTCATCGTGTCGTTGTTCCGTGTAGCAAGCTATGAGTGCAAAGCACGTATGAAAAAAAAAACAAAGAAAATCATTCCTTCCTGTACAATTGCAGGATGTGAATTCGGGGTTCGCATAGTCATAAAGTATACGCCTTTTATCGACAAAAGTTCCTTGACGAGAAAAATGATCTTGCAATAAAATGTTGAGATTGTACGGTTATTCGTTGTCGATTTTCGTGCTGAGCGCAAGGGGTGACTGCGGCGTTCGTATTGTAAAAAAAATCTCATATCCAGTCAGTACTGTGAAAAAAAAAATGCATGCGTTCTTGATGATGAAAATATATAACGTTTTTCCATGTGTTGGCATACGATCGTGTGAAGGACTTGACAAATGTGTCTTTATTTTAGAGGTTGATCGATCTGTGTATCGCGTAATATTGATTCATTCCTGTCGAATCAACGCGCATCTCGTCGTTGTTCGAAATTGCATTCGAGACGGTGAGAAAAAAGAGAGAAAGAAAACATGTCGTCGGTCTGTTTTCTGTTAACAAAAGTAACGAAATGGTGATTAACGTAACATATATTTTTCCGCTTGTTTTTTCATCAAAAACAGGGAATCTATGATGTTCACTGTTCTATTTAATGAGAAAAAAAAACCCATATCATTAACGAGACGAAAAAATCGATGTACTGTAATTATAAATTTTCTATACATGTTATATGTTGATATAACTCTAATGGACCAGATGTTTATATATTATTACGGAATATATGAAATAAGATTAATATTTATCTAACTACGAAATAAAATGAACAAAAGTATGTTGAAAATGAATGATGGAATTTTCAATCGTGCAGGCAACCGAGCTTCAGAGCTTTCTCTTGACAAAACGACCGCGTCTTTAAAAAGAAATATCAATCTTCATACCCACATAGTTCACTAGAAATTCAGCCATAGCTCAGGCAAAAAGATTAACTAGATTTTCTGTCACGGCGAGATATTTTTTTTGTTCACCATGCTATGAAAAATTGAAAGATTGCAAGATTTTCAATTGTCACAAAATTTTAGTGTTTCTCTGTTGAGCCACAACTAGATCGCCATTAAGAAATTTTTGATTGCTATAGTACGGATAATTAGTTGATTAGGTATTTTGAACGCAACGAACATTCATTTCGCTTCGCCAAACACCACGCTCATTCAAATAAATCTAGCGCAAATGGAAGGAGAGTTCAATCAACATTGAGTTTTTATTTTTGTCTCATGAGTTTAATTCGATTTGGTTTATTCAGCCAATGTTCAAAGAGGATACCGGAACATCCGTGGATGATCCCTCTTCGCCGATCTCTCCAATCTCTGCTACTTCTCTACCGCATTCTAACGCGACGACCACGAATCTCGATAAATCCTCAATCTCACAAACTCTACCATCGGCAAAGAAAAAGGTTTCGAGCGTTCCAAAGCGTAGCATTACATTCGCCGAGTTACCAAAACCCTCGAGATCAACTTCCACCGATGCATTAGCATCTGGCAACATAAAATTCCGTCCCACTCACTCGATAATGAAAGAACGTCCAATAACCATGCACGAAAAAGCCAATTTCTATTCCTCCTCAAACCTTTACGACAAAAACTTTAATGTCGAGAATGCTAGAACAAAAGAACCATGTTTCCGACTTCCTCCAACACCTCTGACAAACCCTGGGTGCACGGGAGATATACTTCGTACCACAATGGCTTCCTCTAACAATCGACAGAATGCACGCTCTGTCCAAGGAAAGTTTCCGGTTGAGGTGGGTCTCATCGGCATGTTGCAATCAATCAATAGAATAACAACAACAACAATAACAAAATGCTACTCTTACGAATATCGCTTGATATTCGCACACGCAATTTACCCAATAACTTCATTTTATTAATCCTATTTATACATGCTCAGCCTTCACCAACGCCATCACCAACACCAGCTCCTGTCAAGATGTCAGTCAGTGACAGAAAGAAACTCTTCGAAAATGCCGTCGAAGAGCATCTCAAACCATCGCCAAAACCAGGTAATAATGATACGTCACTTTTTATCATTTACTATTATTTCACCCAAACGAATACATTGAATCTGTTGAAAAAATTATACACAGTGTTTTATTGTTTATGCATTCTGTATAAGCTTTCAATTCGATATTTTTCCATACATCGAGTCTAAAAAAAAATAATTTGATTAATATTTGTCAAAATTTCAGATAAAGTATTCAGTTTCCTCAGCCAAGACGAAGTGGAAAAAATGAAGCAAGAAGAAGGTGAGTTTTATTCTCTCTGATCGATCGATCGAGTACGACTCCTTACTGTGCCCGATTAATCAAAGGAACTGACCAACACCGTCGTTTTGTTGCAGAGAAAAAAATTGCCACCTTGACGAGGGACGAACTGAAGTCTTGGGCTCAGATCGACGAGATGGAGGGGCTTGACGAGTCCGAGGACGCGTTGGAAGATCAGGATAATAGAAGGCCTAAGTAAGCGAGATAGTGTTTAATCCGTAAAAAGCCCAGCAAGCGAAATCGTCCCGCGATATTCTGGTTTTGTTTCTTCCTCGTTTACGCACACCTTTTCCATATTTTCTTGCACAATTGTGTCGTACTTTATGTTCTTTTTTTATTCACACCACTATCTCGACGAACGGGAGACTGACGTAACCGCAACACACTATTTTAATCATTCAGAACGAAGTAAACTTCGTTGAATAAAAAATAAACTCAATCGAACGTAAATGAATAATTCTGAAAAAAATGAATGAACGTTTGAAAATTCATACGATTATTCGAATTCGCAATTTTCTACCTCTTTGGCGTTCCTTCAATGTACATATGTATCTATGTATCTAAAGTTTACGAATTTTCATTCACAATTAATATTTCGTTTACTCATTAAGATAGGAAGGAACTATGAATTATTAATTCGTGAAGAAATTGACAATACACAGGCAGTCATATGTATGAAATGTCAAACTCTTCGAGCATAAGTAATAAGAGATCTTGACGTAGGAGTGACGACGATCGAGGTTATTGCAAATTATATGTACTAAGCGAATATTTAATCTTACACCTTGAAAACGAAAAAAATACACGGTCAAGCTGCTGCTAATTTCAGATTTATTTATCTAATATTTTGATGAAACCTCAAACTATGAGGACTACAGACTCACGACGGAGATGGTTTAGTTCTAAGCAGCTTTTTATTTTCAACACTGTGTACATACTTTTATAGACACGTATTTTTTTTTGCAATACGAATGCTTTTTGGTCGGTGTGCGGTATTTTTTTTTCTCTTTTTATGTCACGGAAGTATCGATGCGTTCGAGGTCAATTAGTTTTTACGCTTTTGATTGAAATTCTTACACCACGCTTCAAACAACAACAAATATCACCACTTGCTTACGCTTGAGAGCTGTAGAAATAAAAATACTTTCGGAGTACGGTGGGACATGAAAGGATCTATTTTTCACAGTGGGATGCTCCGATCTTGGCCGATATAAGTATAAACAAAAGAACAGATAACGATAATCTCCATATTCTCGACGAAATTACGCCGTTTCGTTATTTTATACGTATGAAATGTCATCGTTCGTTTTCGTTGTAGACAGTATTGTAAACGATGGTCATTGTGTTGTATTATTGCTATTTTTTTTATTAACCATGTAAGCTATTCACACTCGTATTCTACTCGCAGTATTTTACGTTATAATTATATAACTATTGTCCTTCTATTTGGCCTCTGTAAGACTTGTCGCTTTTATACTTTTTTAAAATTTAGAAAAAAAAAAACAATCAGATATTAATAAAATAATATATCAAAGTAAAGCGTTTCGAAAGAAAAAAACGAAAAAATATTCCATTGGTCAGTATGCATGGCTCCATTACCTTGCAGTAGCCGATTGAGCTCGCGAAGTTCGATACCCTCTCTGCAGGGCGTACCCAGTGTCGTCAGGACAGCGAAAGCGGAACGTCGTCTTAAGGAGAGAATGATCCAGGAGGTAAAATAATGTCATGACCCATTGCGAAATATTTTCGGCATGCAGTTCTGATGAGGATGTTTTGCGAACGCATTGTCGACTTAAGATTTTCCATGTCTTTGACTTTTCCATGAATCGCTCGAAGAAAATGTCCAAACACGAATGTCATGTGAATTCTGTAAAATTTTTCAAAAATTACGACGCGACAATGGTAAACGACGCGACTGCATGCTCAAAATATTGCGCAATCGGATAATTGAAATCTTAGAAAATAGTCGATTGATTGTGGTTTTTCTTCTTTTATTAATTCCTAGGGTCTGATCTCCGACGACGATGAAGAAAGTCATTTGAGTCCCGCAGAGCAGAGAGCTTTACGTGCCGAAAAAAGAGCAGCGTGGAGACAAGCGCGTTTGAAATCTTTGGAGCAGGTGAGAAGATCATTGGATAGAATCAGTAAACCCGAACTTTCGAACGGGAAACGTAAATCGAGTTTTTTTTTCTTGTCATTCGAAGGATGCACTCCAGGCCCAGATAGTTATAAAGAAAATGAGCGAGATGATGGATACGTCGAACAAGTCCGAAGTCATCCAAGACTCATCAGAATTGGATCGTTCCTCCGATCATGATCGACCAAATGAGGTAATTTTTCAATCAATAAATGTTATCCGGATTAATAACTTTGTTTAACAATTGAATCGTGTTTTTTTTTTCTTGAAATAACCAATTCTTTGCATAATCGAATTAACCCCATAATTGTGTTGTCGAATCTTGCATTTAACCCGTATGTCACTAATTGCTCGTTTTTATTCTTTACTTAACGTAATCATTACTTATTACTATGTTCATCGCGAAAGATTTCTTCGCGAAAGAAATCTTCGCGAAGAAATTCGCGAGCTGGAAAAAAGCTAAAAATCCGATGAGAACACCAGAAATCTCGACGAGTTATGAAACTAAATAATTGTGAATGTAGCCTGAAAAATAGAGAGATAGAGAAACAAAAACGCTTTTGTCGTTTGTCTGTCCTTGCTACGAATATAGTTCACTGCGTTACGGCCGTCTAGCGCGGATTTTCCAAAACTTGCGGTTCGGAGCAAGCTCGGACCGTCAAAAGCGGTTCGCGAATCGGAAAAAGTAGTGGACGAGAAGGTAACTCGACGCACTGAGGAATATGTCGACGAGGTGACCGGAGAACGTCGTGTACGAACTGTCGAATACGTCGAGAAGCTCATTGAGCGGGAGGTAGTAAAAAAAAACAAAAAAGACATCAAAACATTCACATTTTTGTCATTTTTCAATCAAGTTTGAAATCATTTCAAGAGTCTTAAGTTTCGAATGATGCACCAGCATTTTGTGTTAAGTGTACAGCTCCATTCTACTCCAACTCAAACACTTTCGTATTAAGATTTATCTTTGCACTTTTGTTTCAATTTCAAAAATTGTCCACTACTTCATACTTTTCATATAAAAAGTCGCGTTTTCTATTCGACATTTTTTCCATTTAGACAAAAAAAAACGTCTTTGAATTCGCATAAAGAATTGTCCTCGAACGCGTAGATCGTTGCATGTCTGCAGTGAGTGCACTTTGGGATTTGCATGTAGCATGGAGTTAATCAGGAGAAAAAAACATTCAATAATGATTCATCTCAATATTAACTCTTAATCATAACAATAATGGATTATCTCGCTGTTTTACAAGATTCCGACAATTATGCCTGGAATGCAAACTACACTGCCCTGAGTCCGTTTATAAATCCACTGTCTGTACTGTCAATCTTCTCTTCCAATGTGGGTACGAATCTCCTGCATTTTTTGTTTGTTGTACCCATATTCTCTTCCACACTCCCGAAACTAGTAGATTTCGATTTTTGTATACCTTGTTTTCCTCCGAGGTCATAGCTTTAAATGCTTTTGCCACTTTTTACGAATCAATCAAATTTTGAGAATCATTCCTGTTTAGTAATGACCCAAGTCCATTCGCCATGTCTAATCGAGTGTTTTTTACGTGTTTTTACTAATGTGGGATTAGGAGGTAAGCAAGGTGTTCAAAAACGTAATGTATTTTTTTTTCTTTTACTATAGAGGAATTAGTTCTGAGACATCGTTAGGTCGATGACAATGCTGTGTATTTGGCTTATCCTCACTGTGGTGCTCCCATTTCGAATTAACTCAAACGCTTTTTTCACCACAATTTTCTTTCATATCAGGTTGAAACTCTGCGAGAGAAAATAATTTCTCTCGAGCTGAGCAATGCGGAGGAAGAAGTAGATAGCGTTAAGGTCGGAACTGGTGCGAGCGATGCCGAGAGCGAGAGCGAGGAATTAACGCGCCAGGATTCGTCGGTCAACGAAGCCAACATCGATAATTCGGACTCGTTGATATGCACCAGCTCGAGTCAGAATGTTTCAGTTACTGCCAAGACAACTACAAACTCAACGGTTAATCCGGCGAAAAAGAAGAAAAGAAAACGCTCGAAGAAGGGACGCAATTAAATGATAACAAAAATCACACACACTCGAAATAACAAGGAATTTTAATATCCTCGACTTATTATGAGGCAATCGGTGCGCAGATTTGTATAGAAGAATAATTATACAACTAAGCATAGGTCGATTACGTATATCACGGATGCTATGGTTAATTCTGTGGGTTAAAAAAAAGTCTTGTAATTTGTTTCGTGCGACCATCGATACAGTATTGTAAAAAGTGAGATTCGTCGACAAAGCACTTTCCTATAATAAGATGTTTGAATAATTTCCATTTACAAAAATTTGCAATGCCATCATACAATTTTTTAATGCAAAGACGATATTGATAAATATTCCATTTTGAGATCAAATCAACGTAATAGAAACTTCTAGCTAAATTTTATCACACGACATTTTGCTCTAATTCCAAATGTAACGAATCTCCAATTACAAACGATCACCATGCAAGTGGCATTTTACATGAAACTCGTGCGGGACAATGTCAATGTTTTTCATTACCAGACAGAACAGTCTCGAAGCTTGGACAATATTACAAAGATTAGAACTTTGTAGGAAAATGAAGAAAATAATTGTATCGATGGGAAAATTCACCGTTATTGACGCTCCGGACGTTCCAAAACGTTCAATATATTCGTATGCGTCGTAAACTTTTTCGTCGTCCCGTTGATTGAAAGCCAAAAAGAGGAAAAGAAGGCTGCCCGATAATGCATCGGATTAATCCTGCCTTTTTTCATTAATTGTGCAATTTCGACAAAAAATACGTCATTCTAATATTCTCTAAATTCTCATTTTCTCTTCTCAATCTTATCTGAGCACATTTTTCTCATTTAACTAATTTTGGTTTCAAAAATTTTACTTGATAAATAGTACCCTTTAATTTACCTCTGCAAATCCATTATACCGCACATTCCTTTACAAAAGTATGCACCGCGAATGGTTGTGTATGTTGAATTTCTGATTTTTGAATGAACTCGAGCTCGGTAAACAAATTCTTATAAGACTTGTCAATAATTATTTTCTATGAAGGGTTCGACATTGTTCGTGTGGAAAAATCGAGTTTTTTATTCCTATAAAGAAATGATCCTCAGCATTGAATCATTGTAAAACTAAAAATCGGTCATATGAAAATAAATTAATCGAAATATTCGAAAAAAATGAATGTTTTCTATCTTTGTGCAGACCAACTTTCCAAATTCGATCGATGTCAACTTCGTTTTTTAACACTTTGATGCCCCTCAAGTCTCCTTCGCGTATCTTTATCAAAGAATTAACCATATCAATTTTTCCCGCATAATTGGCTGATGAATGAAAATTGATGAAGACGAAATTAATCACTCACGATTGTAAAAGAAAATGAAAAGGAATTCGTACGTTATTACTATGTAACGTTAGGTAGATCATTGTCCTCAGTTTTTACGGTAAGCCTTGATTCCACCTTGATCCTGTGGAGGCACATTGTATTTCTAGGCGAGCAATCGGAATAACGATGGGTGCAAAGTGTCCGAAAATATTCTCGAGTGCTGTATTGATTCCTTATGTGGTAAAAGTTGGAAATATGGATAACTGTGGCAGGGAACAAGAAAACGAACTCCCCCCTTTGCCTCGAATAATCAACTTTCAGAACTCGTCGTTTAATAACAGGGATTCGTGTCAACAGTGTCTTTTTTGCCTTAATCGATAACATAAAAAAAAAAACATTATTTTATAACTTATACAATATTTTTCATATGTAACGACGCGTATTGTTGATACATTTATACCCGTAGTTATTGAAATTGTCAGCATATTGTGCATATTCGTAACATGTGCTTGTCAGTCGTGAAAACAAGTAAGAGAGAAGAGAAAAGAACGAAATATCCACTGTTCCATGAAGCGATGTGCAGTTTGTTAAGGATGCTTTATTTTCCAGTAAAACACTGAACCCTTCGGAATTTCAAGTACATCGTCGTTGAAAAGAAAGATAAATGAAGCAAAAACGCCTCGAAGAGATTTTACGATCACACTCGTTCGCTTTTTGGGGTAGGGAATTATTATTTTTATCATCAAAGTTGGTATACGAAGTCCTGTATCTAATCACGTGATGATTTACTTGAAATCAAAGGAATTAAATTTTTATTGCAAAGATAAAGCATCCACGTTAGCTAAGGATTGACAGGTCGAATCGATGGGCCTTCCTGATTGTATTTATAAATCACATTCAAACTATTATGCCTATAACGCTTGCGGTACAATAGAACGTGTTTTTTCATTGCTTAAGACAGTTTTAGCTAAGTAGAGCAAAAATGCAGGGATACGTTTTATGCTTTTTTTTTTTAAATAATTATTACGATAGATAAAAAGGTCAATGGGGCAGCATTCACAGTGCCAATATGGGACACGTATGATGCGACACGTTGTATTTCCAATTTGATCAATATCGATCGTGACTTTGATCAAGACGGGAGCATCTTTCAATGTTAGTTCTTGAATTTTCATTTTATCGCCCTATCGATAAATCACACGTAACGATTAATCGTTACATTTCGGTTTTCAATCGCAGCGATTCATCAGGATCTACAAAAGTGAGATGATGAGATATTGAAGAAATAAAAACTTGGAATGTGAACCACGAGAAAAAACCGCATCCTGAGGAAAAGTATTTTACGTTTTAGATCGAAAGTATATATATTTATTACGATTCGCTGAATTTTTATGTAATAAGCAATATTTATACGTTTTATAACGAGTATACACGTGTATTTGTAAGCAAAACAAAAATGTTACACTGATAAACGTAAATGAATTCGGGAAACAATTCAATTGTTCATTCACCAACACCCCGAGAGACGTTTCGGTCCAATTTTCTTCAAAGTGCTTATTTTCTTGGGGCAATTATTCCTTCCAATTGAGTCTGCGAATAAGATCTATGTTGTTAGAGTCTATTTTGTAGTTGGCCAGAAGAACGAAAACGAACAAACTACGTTCACTCGCCTTCAATTGCTGGTTCGTCTTTTTGAGAAATTGTATTTCCTCGTTGTGTTTTTTCTCTTCGGCTTCTCGCAACTCGGCTGCTCTTCTCTCTGCTTGCTCAGACTTTTGTCTCAGCTCGGCTACAATTCGCTCGAGCTCAGTTTTCTCCACTTTCAATTCTTCGGCTGTAGCAATGAGATCCTCTTTTCCTTGTTCAGCCTTTTTTCAGGAGCGAATATTTTAGTTTATGAAAATTGAACATATCCCCATTATTTAGTGTGTTGATTGTTTGGCATAAATATACAAACCTGCAGAGCTTTGCGCATACCAAAGGCTATGCTACTTTGATAAAGTGTTTGATAGGCAGCCATTGTCATTGTTATTTCGTCACGTACTCTCAACAAGAGGAGACCTCGTTCAGCGCAATTCACCGTAACTTGTCTAATTATTTCATCTAAAAGTATTGACATGTGTCGTGAAGGTGAAATATTCTTTCTTTTTTTCGGAAATAACTTCGTATGCTAATATAATAATTTTACCATTGAAACAAATTTTTATATCATAAAAAATATGACAACGAAGTTGCTACGATTGGAAAGATTTTTTTATGCTTTTTAATTCGAAATTTGTGTTTGGGTTTATAACGTGAAATAAAAACGTTGGAATA
Source organism: Campopleginae sp. 14b (assembly GCA_030522525.1). NCBI lineage: Eukaryota > Metazoa > Arthropoda > Insecta > Hymenoptera > Ichneumonidae > Campopleginae sp. 14b. The sequence goes on from JAPYYS010000029.1 coordinate 247,986, forward strand.
AATGGATCTGATCGGGCAGTTTTGGATACTATGAATTTTTTTTAAGATGCCTCTACAGCAAAGGAAATGTTTTGTTATCCTTGGGACTTATAATTTGTAAGATAGTTGAAATTTGAAGAGTAAGAGAAGAATTGTACCGAAGCACTGAGTGTAAAGTTCACGACGAACCGGACAGATGCCAGTCTCCCTGGCCTGTCTCTGTTGCAGTCTCATGTCAAGTTGTTCTTGCAAATTGATAACATCCAATCGCGTCGATGGGAAGCTCGAAACTTGTTGAATCCATATTTGACCATCTTCTTCCCACTCTTTTGGTGGCAATATTGCATTTAAAATTTCCATCGTTTCTCGTCTGATATCCGCAGTGGGCGGTGATGTTTGAATTTTGCATGCTGCACTGCCAACTTTTCCTGCCGAAGTGTCCTTCGTCGTCTACCTCGGTTAGATTAAAATTCAGACTCGTTATCATTCAGCAAGAAACTTGGTCAAGCATAACCACTTGGAATTCTAAATATTCTTACTTTTTCACGATGTTTCGCAACCAACACTGGGTTATCGAACTTGACAAGTGTGTTCATCGGAGGAATCGTTCTCTCTTGAATAGTAGTCGCCATTTTGCTCGTATTGCAATATCGAAAAATCCGAAAACTCAATTAGATTTTTGGTTAAATGAGCTAAGATAGATGTCCAAAATGTAATCAACTTTCCAGTCGCAAATCCTTGGATGAATCCCGACGTATCAGCAACCTCACAAACTTCAGTTATACATAACGGGAATGACTTTAATCCAACACAGTTTCCCCCATTGCTATGGAGATATCGACTAAACCAACTCCGACTAAATACACAAATATTCCTTTCGAAAATTGTTGGCAGATTTCCTAACCGTTAATCGTAACAGAGAATGATGGATCGCAGGATTTTTTTTCGAATTGACGTCCAATTTCGAAAAATATCACCAAAGAATTTAGATTCTAGCTTTGTTAGCAAAATGGTGGTGATAGCCATATATTTGTAATTTCATTATTAGTTAACAGTATACAGATCTTTTTTTCAACGTATATATAAATATATTTGTGACGTTAACATTTGTTTTGATTCAAGCAATTCTCTTTTCCTTAAAACATGAGAGCTTTAAAAAAATACAGATATTTTTAGAATTCTGTGTGTTTTTGTAAAATTTTCATCTCGAGATCCATGTGTAATTTTTCTACGCTTCTCGCGTGCTTTTTTATCTTGTGATGTTCGGTCGAATTGTCAAGATCGTATTTTTTACCCTTGCGGGCCGCTTCCAGAGCTGCTTCGGTATGAAGGTGACGTAACTTGAGTAAGCGAGTCTCGTAGTGCTGCAGTTCCTCCTGTTTAACGATTGATTGATCGATCAGTTCACATATAATTACAATTCTAATTATGAAAATGGTCGACATGCCTTGAGAGATGCTAATTCGTCCTTGGAGAATTTCGCTTTTTGAGCCGTCGTCCAAAGATCTTGGACCTTGCGCTCCGTAAATTCTTTGTGATCTGGACCTCGTGCAGTTTGTCCTTCTAGATGGTCGTACCCGCTCTTTATCTCCACGATTTTTTCCCTTCGAAATACAGAAAAATGCCACTTATTGTTTCATCAACCATCGTGCACCTTGTATGTGGAGATTACAATCCACGTCGCATCGTTACCGTAACAAATTAGCTTTGCCGACGAAATCGAGCTTCTTCTTTTGAGGTATTTCGTTACTTTCTTCCTTGTGGTCTATCTCGTTCCAACTTTCGTGGTCTTCGTCCAAACTGTCTGAAAATTATGAACAAAATTTAAAACAATATCGTCTTTGCGTAGATTCGGTTCACTTGAAGTGATGATCGAAAGTTTAAAGGTTACTTGAGTCTTTAAAATACAATATTGTTTCGGATAGTGAGATGGAAAAGCACATACTTTTATATTTTTCTGGATCCCCTGCTTTCACATTCTCCAGCAAACTTTTATATTCATCTACTTTTTCTTGGTGGTGAGTGAATTCTTCTTTGAGGGCTTGAAGTTCTTCATCTATAAAATAAAATTGTTTATCGACTAAATCCAAATTGAAATACTCGCTTAGAGAATTTTGTAGCTAGTCTCTCTCGAGGTAAAAACTATTAATGCAGGAATGGGTTCATCGGAAAGATGGAAAAGGACTCACGTGAAAAACCAGCTCTTTCAGCCTTTGCCCAGAGCTTGTTGAGTCTCTGGTCATCAAATACGTCCCTGGCAACATAATTTGATCCGTCGTTGAGCGCTTTGTGCGCTTTCAGCAATTCTGGATCATCCGTCTCGGCAAAATGTTCCAAGAGACCATAAGTGCTCATGATACCTGAAGGATCCAACAGCAATTATCGTTTTCATGAATTGCAAAATGCAGAACAGAAAAGTTGAAAATGAATATTGCAGAAGATTCTTGCATCGATAACTGTGTTGTTTATTGCCATGGGGAAATATTCGTGATTACTGTTGCTCAATGAGTTTTGATCAATAATTAGTAACAATCGAATCAGCCCAAATTTCGTTTTCTTTGGAATTTCACAATGGATGTTCGAGGGGAGTAAAAAAGTGTCATACCCATTAACTTTTTCCTCATTCTTGCCTCTTCGAGACCCTCTTTATCTCCTCCATCCGCCTTTGAATGTTTGAGCGCGAGCTCTTCTTTATCGTGAATTTTCAAATCACTGAAGATGGACTGAAGTTTAGGGTCTGTCAAACGCTGAAATAAATATTCACACGTGTCTACAAACGAGTGAGGTAAATATGAAGTTTAGGGTCTGTCAACGGTTAAAATAAATATTCACACTTGACTTGAAAGATTAGCAAAAATGTTTACTCACGTGCTTTGCTTTTGTCCAGAGCAAATTCAATTTGGCCATTCGGTAAGGCTTGTCCAATTCTCGCAGCGAGTTTGGAACGTCGTCGGGAATCGCTGCTATTTTAACTTTTTTTGCTGCTGCTTTTTTGTTAGCCTCAGCCGAATATTTATTGTGTCCATCACATTCGTGCAATATTAATAAAGAACCAAACATAACAAAGATCGCAAGCATTAAACGAGACATTGTTATTTTTTTGTGATTTGATACTGATACTGTGCGTGACGCTTTCAAAACTGATGCTTAGCTGTAAGCGGTCGGTCGATCTTGGATCATTCGACGTGGAGATTCCAAAAGTGTTGTTCCAAAATTATCCAGTGACCCAATGTGGGCGCAATCTCAGCTGCAAACGGCGACCAATCAGATTTTATTTTTCTCAGAATCATTTCGCGTCGCATCGTTTCCGGACTTGCCTTTTTGAGTTAAATGCGGTTTCAACATTATCGACGGTACCACCAGAATGCAGTACGGGATGCTATATATATATATATATCGATGAGATTTGTCTATATTTCACTTGCTCCAACGGTAGAGAAAGGAGAAAACATGCGCCAACGCTGCTGCGCTCCTGCCGCCCGAGATCCGGTGCGATGTGCGCGCGCATGTGAGCGGGCGCAATCAGCGGGCGTTAGGCGCGAAGGCAGCCAGAGCACGCTGCACTGCAGCAGGTTGAGCGTCGGTTGGCAGTTTGAACGCTTCGTCGTTCGTTGATGCCGGTATGAAATAATTATATATAAATAATCAAATATTCGAGAGCAGAATTCCATGTTACCGTTAAGAAACTTAGACGGAGCATCGGCCAATATTCATTCAGTATTTCGCAATAAAGATGATATCTGTTCGCAAAACAGAGGGTTTCAGGGGACACAGACTCTGTCGCAAGACACATTTCCAAACAATGAATATTGAACCACCCATTAATATACGATACAGTAATTTTCCAATGAATTGAGTTGGGTACACATGTATGCATATATAAGTATTATTTTCCGTTCTTGATGTAGATCATCTTGAACAAAACTTTGACACTCGCTCGTGACCGTGGAATGACCTTGACGGTACTTTTGGCTTATTTCGCGTCCTCTCACTGTTCGCGTAAACAAATACGATTGTCACTAGTATTAAAGCGACTGTATTTCGTTCGATCGCTCAAATATTTGATTTATCAACTAATCGGTGAATATGACGACGGTAGTCGAGAAAAATAAAACGAAATACGATCTCGAATTCCCGAACTAATTCGGGAATTTGAGATCGTATTTCTCCCGAGAAAACTTGGCAATCACCCTCGAAAAAGAGAATCCAAATCTTTTCTCATTGTTTTAATCGAAAAATAGTGTTTTTAGTACGGGTCGCGGCAAACTCTAATTTCGTTAATTAGTCGGGTTTTCATGCCGAGTTCACGCTCAATAAATATCGGTCTATTGAATAATGAAGGTAGTGAAAAGTGTTTTACAATTAGTGAGTGACTTAATTAGTGTCTTGTGCACGGTGGATCTTCACTACGGAAGCTTTGGGTCCCCAAATCCATCCATGTGTGAGGAATCCATTACGGTTTATCAAGAGCAAAGGAGCTGCGCACAAGAGGTTCCGAAAAGTGAGTAACAATTCTTTGCATCATGTTTAAGTCGAAGTTTGCCGGCATTTTGAAAAAGCCTTCGCGACTACGGTTGCGATGTTATGTATTACGTATTACGGACGTCTCGGAAGCAGACATTCGCGTCTTCGATGGTGTATGTGGCGGTAACCCTCGCTACAAATTTCCAGTATTAATTAATTTATTATAACAATTTACTTATCGAGGTGAATGATGAGTCGCTATCTCGCTGCTGCGAGTGCGAGAGAGATATATATCTGCTATTTTCGAAATAGCATGAATAACTTTTGGAGCGAACTGTCTGCGCATTTTTTCCATCGTTCCTGCGTACACTGCTGACAAAGCCTTTTTCCGAATAATCAAACGACCGCGGAGAATTTTAATTGTCGAAATTCGAGGTGAGGATTTTTGACTGATCCAACACCTCAACAAGTGGTTTATAAACATCGATAAAACCATCGCCGTCGTTACGATTTGGTGCTTAGGGCGGGGGGAGGGGGGCCGATCTTGCCATCGCAAGGTAAGTCTGATTCCTACGTTATCGACATTCCGACGGTTGAAGAGGTTGTACCAACGGAGTTGTATGTAGTTCGTTTTTCCGGCTTGCCATTCTCAGGTAATTGAAAACTTTACGATACCAACAGATATTTCAATTTTTCATAAATTCAATGTCAATGGCCAGTGTGTTGTTCAGTGCATAGATAGAGACACTTGGAAAAAACCTTGAAATCATGAGACACGCGACAAATGAAGCAAATTCGAAAGAAGGACTTATTATCTTTTATTTGCATTCAATAAGTAGATTTACTTTGATAATTAAACGAAAACCGAGATATTGAGCATTAAATTAATTTGATTTCCGCTGTTTTGCATCGACTCGTCGTAAATCTTTCCACGATATAATGAGCTGAAGAATGTAATTGGCGCGTCTTTGGATCACATGGATATATTTGCTATTATCGAATATATGTAGAAGCGTATTTATTATCAGGTAGAAAAATATTTCTTCAAAAAATAACGATTGACTCTCGTACAATGTCATGTTTTCAATTGGTATAATCTCTCGGTCGACGTGGCACGAAATAGCGAGTGGCAAATTGGTTCGAACAAGTGGAATTGTTATGAGCAGGAGGGGCACGAGGGAAGTTTAATATTAGGAAAAAAACAATATCGGTGGCTTGAAAAGAATGAGTGGCGTTTAAAGAAATAAAAAATGAGAAATAAGAAGAAAAAGGAGGCAAGGAGAGGTTGAGAGATACGAGAAGAGTTTGAGCGCCAGTGGAAGAAAGAGGCGTAGAGAGGGGCCGAAATTTTGGCACCCTGCTGGGCCTCCTAATTGCCTTGGATCTCTCTTTTGCTCTCTCTCTCTCTCTCTCTCTCGCTCGTTCGCTCGGTCTCTGGTTCGGTTGCCCCTTGGAGCGGTCCAAGCAGGAGGAAGGAACCTGCGAGTTCTTCTCTCTCATGCCCTTGAACCCTCGAGGGTAGTCTGCCGCGCGTTTCTAGCTCACACAGAGGTAAAACCTAAACTTGGTTATAGCGATGGCTTCTCAGAGAAGAGAAGCAAAGGTCCGAGAACGCACTCTCGGAGGAATCCTCCGGGAGATTTATCCTCCGCCCCCTTCGTGCTCGTTCCTTCCTTCGTCCTCGTCGACCCACTGAATAAGCGCAACGTCATCTATCAAACTGCGCGAAACGATATATTTGTTTTTCCAACCAACAAAAATAATGCTCAGCCTTGACTACGTATCTGGTCGAAATACCTTTTGGAAGCTGAAATTTCATTTTCGAATTAAGGAGGAGAGTTTTCGACTATTCCTACATTAGCTCTTTATTATTATATCACTGTGGTATTTCCGAAGGAATGTTTCGTCAAGGGGTCTCCCAATATCAGAAAAGGGCACCTGTAGGAGCTTCGTAGGCGTGGTCCTTCTAGGACATCTCTCGATTAAAAAGTAATTAAATATTTTTTTACGTAATATATCACGCATTCTTGCAAAATTCACAGAAATTAATTTTTTTTCGATTTGTTTATAACATTCGCGAGTGTCTATTCTTTTTGCATGCATTCCGATTGTTAAACACGACGGATTCAGTTTAGAGAGAAATGGTACATTTTATTTCGGTTTACAAGCCAAATTATTGGAATTTCTAATGAATTGGACTCTGTGGAGTTTGATGAAAATTTGAAAAGCGTGAATTGCCTTGAATTCAATTTTATACTTTTGTCTGAGCTCTCAGGATCCCAGAGGTCGGTCTTTAAGGGTTAATGTTCCGTTTAGGGAAATGATTCATAATTATACCGTCTGAAAATGATTTTTGACGATTTTTCATTCGGGATCGATGTTGATTTTTTGTTTGGTAAATACTACGTGCCTCACGTTCATTTCTCCATCGCAGGGCTCATGGACTTTGGCCTTTTGCTTACCAGGTTGTATTGAACCTGTCCAGCGTATATTATACACATGATTTCCGTATATACTTGCGGACTTGAACCGCAGCCTCTAGCTGGGTGATAAATTATACTTGAGATATCGGCACCTCCTCCTGTTTGTTGGCCGCAGTACTCGCTTATATACATACCGAGTCATTTGCCTCGCCCACGCCACATCTTCTCGACTCTTCATCATCTTCCTCTTTGATTTGTTTCGTCAATACTATTTTTCCTTCCTTCCGTTTATTTTCATTTTCCTCCAACTCTGTCTCATAGATTTCGCGATTTTAGTCACGAGGGACGGTAGAAACTCTAGCGGATTGTAAAATTTTGATTGCCCCGAAATGAGTGGGAAATTAGAAACGATCGATATGAGTCAGCGGTCCAAAAAGTTTGGAAAAAAATGCGTGAAATGAGTCCAAATAGAAATGGCCTGAAAATTTACAATTCGTGTTAATCGTCACGAGTTAGCCTGGTCCGTAAGATTGCGATCTCTGACAGCGAAGATGGTGGTGGCGATCCCATTTTTTGTGTCACCGTAACATGAACGATGATCGGAAGAAAGTTATGTTGTGATAACAATCGTGAAAATTAACAATTCACGTCAGGAAGAATACAAGGAACAATAAGACGGAGGGATCCTATGGAGAGAGCGCGTGGCAAAAAAAGGACGAGAATTACTTAAGAAACAATAGACGCTGTGGCGCTAAAATACGTTGCTCTAAAATTCGTTACACGTGTTTTTCGTCCTTATCCGTACCAGCATCACTTTCTTTTGTTTTTTTTTCGTCTTTTTTGTTGGCTCTCCGCAAATATTTCGGTTCGGCGTATACAGGTATTTGTGTATATGCTTATTGTCCATAATAAAGGCGAGCGACCATCGCCAGGGTCTCTACTAGGCGCCTGTAAAAGATGTTTGTCTACGTGACATATAACGAAAGTTTCTGGGCAACAGGTAAGAAGGCACGAGAAGTCGAGTGGTTGGTAGCTCGGAATATAGCAGCAAAATGCTCGTCAAGTTGACGAGGTGGTGTCTATGGTTTCGTAGAACAATGGCCAGAGCTTTACTTTCGTAAGGCGAAAGTATGAGGCAAAAGAAGGAACATCACTTTGAAAAAAAGAGAAAAAAAACAATGGAACCTATTAGCATCTACCTGAGGCTCGTGGCCTTTTTCCAAACGAGAGCCAAGAAAGTGTGCTTAGGGTGAAATAGAGCACATACATGCTTGCCTTTTCCTCAACCTCTTCCCATCTTCACTATCCAATAGGGACAGATATACATATATATAGATGAGAAATCCAAAAGCGATGAAGAGTCTGCGGGCGTCTCATCTCTCTTGTCTTCTCCGTTACCTTTTTTTTTGTTTTTCGCCTGGGTCACTCCCAAACTTCTCTTCTCAGAGAACGAGATGGGAAAGAGAAGGAAAAGAGAAAACCCCCCAGCGAAGAGTTGTCAGGTTTACAGGTGAAATATTGTTTTTCGAGACAAGCTACGAAGGTGCCTACCTGCTGATGATCGCGCGTACAACGGCTATACGTGTCAGCTATGACCATGCGCACCATTGTTTTTCAAAATTTTACTCAAAAAAGGCGTTCTTCCGTTAAAGAGGCTCATCTTCGAGAGGTTTCTCGTTTTCGGTCAACATCATCCCCCCCTCCCCCCTCTCTCGATGGTTTTGCCTTTTTGGAAGCATCGTTATACGACGCACGAATCTTCCTTCCATGCTCATTCGAAACATTCGTGAAACCGACAATTTTCCACCTTGGATCCGCTAAAATTGCTCGTCACGTGGATAAACGATAATTTCACGGAAATTATAGGGAAGCTTGGCTATAAAACAGCGTTTTTACAATGGCTGTAATTATTTGAAACTCAAAAGATATAATACCTCGGGACAAATTATCTCTATTGGGGTTTTATCTGTGAAAATATTCTTCAAAGCCTCGAAAGGAATAAACTTGGATTGTCTTTTGTTTTCTCGAGATCGTGAACTTTGGATACTGCTAGTTTTTCCCTCTTCGTCATCAATGTCTCTATATATAGCCCTCGGCGCAAAAGATGAGGACCGCTACGAGGGAAACGAGAAGTGTAATTCGCATTCACTTTGTAAATACTCACTGTCGTGGAATTGGCGAGATGAGAGCACCACGATCGCTCTTCCATCATTCGGTGCTTTACTCTCTTTCTCTCTCGTGCCACACGATCTTTGAACATTTTCTCACGGCCTTCTTGCTGTGTTTACTCAGTCTCTGTGAGATCAACCCGATCGAGTATTACGTAAACTAGGATCCCAACGAAACTTGATTCATCTCGAATATCTATAACTTTTGGAATGACCTTTTTTTTCGCCATTCGCTCACATGATTCCGAAGCAATACAGTTGCCAATATTTTCACAGAATAAAATTTGTCGAATCAAAAGTTGCGAGAAAAAATATCGATGCAAGTTTCACTTAAATGGGAGCGAATCAGGAGCCTCAATGGAAAATTTTCAGCACAACTTGTCGCGCCTCTACACGCTCGTTTTTCTCTCCGCAGGGGGCTAAACGTTTTCATGCCTGATATACAATTTTCTTGTTCAACTCTTGCCGCTAAGTGATACGCCGTGACGAGGCTTTACTGGCGCGTGTATATGAAAATTCGTCAGTTTTAAGTCCAGACGGTATATTGAATATAAATTTTCAATTTTCACCTCCAATGAGATCGAGAAATTATTATGCTCGTGGAACCTTTTTTTTCGAGCTCGGAAAGAGCGAGCCTCCAAGATTTAGATGTGCAGCCATAACGAAGGGTTTCAAGTATTAATTTTATTTTGTTTTTGTACGGCAACTTGGAGAAAATCGGAAATGATATCGTTTTCAAATTTGATGACCAGAGACAGCGAGTAGATGGTCTAAGAAAAAACAAAAAAAAAAAACAGGGGAGAAGAAAAGATTTTAAATAAAACTCAAGAATTAAGTGGATTTTTGCTTTACCAAAGAAATGAGAAAAATTGTCTATACTAAATTCCTCCGGTTCGTATGTGGAACGTTTAGAAGTGTAGACACGAGTCCGTCTATTCGCAGAAACAAAAGGCGAAGGGAGAGAGAGAGAGAGAGAGAGAGAGAAAAAACGAAATAGTGGAAGAAAGTGGGACATTTATCCTTGAAAAATCTGAAGTGCGACGGTAGCACGATTTGGGACTGTGACGCGATCGTTCCGGTGAAAAACAATGAGTATGTATGTGGATCCTCGATCACAGGTTTGGATAAGAAAAATTTTTGTGGCATGCAGATCGTGTAGTTAGATCGCGATCGTGACCGGATTAGAGGGGGTTGGGGTGCTCGAGCGAGAAAGATACAAAATGGCGATCCTGTGCGGTAGTCGAGCATGTTCCTTTTTTCTCTTCGGGCGATGAGTTCAAGGATCAGATAAAATTTTTTCACTGGACCGATGGATGCCCGAGATTCGAGTAGATCTTTGGTAATCCTGTTTTCTCCATTCCTCCCTTGCGCTTCTTTGGTAGAAATTGAAATCCAAAAAGTAAAAATCTCATTAATTGTGCTCAATTTTTTGCTGTTTGATCGTTTCGATTATGTATAATAACGAATATCAATATTATGCATGCGAGCTCGATCTAGATGCCAGTCTTCGTAAAGTTGAAGGTTTTTCACGTTTTTTTTTTAATCCTCTGCTTGTTGAAATCGCAGATAAGATTATTGACCCTTCCATTTTGTCTCATAAAGAGCAATATGCAAATCCTGAAAGAATCTCGATATATAGATTGGTTTTTAGGAATGTGAGTTTTGGGAGACGCGAAATCGGACTCTTGCAGGACATTCAGCTCAATTTACTTTAATTTCGAGCATTATTGAACGATATATCGGAAACATGTTGGATATATTCATTATATTAATCATTTGGTGAAATTTTTCTTTCGATTTCAAAGAGTAAGATCAATTAGTATAAAATTCCGAACGTGTATCGACATTCGGTAAATTTTTTTCCTGCTACTTCTCGGTGCAGATGATAAAATTCCTATCAGTTTGGTTGAGAGTTGAGATTCCCCAAAAATGCATGGTTTTCGATGCAAACGATGAAACGTCGATGCGCCGACGGAGAAAAGGGCACAATTGCGTATTCCTTTTGGTCGTCGATCGGTTCGATCGTAGCAGCGATCTTGACGTACGCAGCCCGATTTGTATTTCAGATAATATGAAACTTCTATTTCGGAATACGCGCGTTACGGAGTTCCATAGGAGCGCGCAAGCGACTCAGCTGTATGATGGCTATCTTGGTGGGCCGCGAGCTCGCGCATTTCGCTGAGTCGTATCGGTGTATAAGAGCGACGTCGATTCCTTGATGTTTTGTGACCAAAAGGCTACATCATCGAAAGAGGTCGAGAGACCTTAAAATACATACGCATGTAGATACACATATACTAGATCGAAGAAATCGTCAACTGAGCTTTGATTTTCCGAAGCGATTGACGTGAACAGCGCTCTTCTCGTTTCTCTCGATCCGCGTCCGATACATAAATCCATCTTTAAGAACCTTCCCTAGATCTGACTCTTCTGACGGTCCATCTAGACGGAGCTTAATGCATACTAAACTTTGACAGTCATCACTTATATATCTCCATTCTTTTTTTTTTCATCTACTCGGCTCTTCTCAAGAATTTCCATGCGCCATAACCATTTTGCGTTTTTCAACATGGTACCGAAGGCCCATGATTATTCGATCGTTGAATCTTCGCGGAAGTTTCTTTTCGATAAATTCTTCGCCATTGTCACACGTCGAACCGCTTGAAATCTTAGAAGATATCCGAAAATTACCAAGTTGAAAAAAAATAGTAATGAATTGAAATATATTCCCAAGGTCTGATTCGACACAATGGTAGATAAAAGAAAAAACACAGAGCTCATAATCCACCTGGAAAAACATCTTTCACCCATATCGAGCAAGCAATAAATCGCTGTGCGAGAATTTTCAGCGCGATTTGTACAACTTCGCCATTTCCGACGAGAGCTAGACTTGTTTTCTTTTTTGTGCGTTTACTATATTTTTTTTCCTCCCTGATAAACCACCGAAAAGCATCCATTATTCAAGCGTTGAGAACGAAAAATTATACGCCATTCTTCGTCGATGTGTGATACGTAAGAGAGACGAGCAGTGTTATGTGTTATCGTAGACGCGTATCGCCACTGGTACGTTTACGTAAGTGAAATAAGTCTGCACGTGTTAGTTGAAACGCCCGTCATACGATCGGCGGAGAGAAGTGTATCACAGTCGTCGGTGGACGATTACTTTGCTCATTTTCCATTTTTTCTTCGCCGTGAGTCGTTTTTGGTTGACACAATTGTACGCCGTGGACTTTGATAGCAAAAGTGTCATCGATAATAATGATGATTTGGAAAAAATCGAAAGAGATAAGCGACCTCAAAGGTTTTTCGAAAAAAAAATTCTTTCATTCCTTTTTTATCCTTGCGTTGTAATATCCAATCGGCGGTATATCATGGCCTGACATTTGCGAGGACACGCGTCAGATTTATGCTCGAGATAAGAACAACGCGTCAAGGTTTTGCGTATTGTCTTCCTGGTAAAGAAAAGCAATAAAAAGAAAATAATAATAAAAAGAAAATGAGGCAAAAGCCTACGGATATCTGGCACGAAAACTCATCAACTACATGAGTTCCATGACTTCCGTGGTGAGATCCGACAAAATCTACAAGCGCCATCTACGCCCGTGCATCAACTTCTTTTTTATCTTCTTCTCTCTTCTTTGTCCACACGAAAATCCTAGACCCGTATCTATCGGAACTAGGATCTAAAGTGCGTGCACGCTGCATTGTAAAACCAGGGTGTATTTTCTTCGAGCTATATATGAAGATCATGAAAAAACAGGCTCGTCGTTGGTTATACACTTTTCAGATCAGCGACGCATCTTTCTTCTACTCGCAATACTCTCTGCTAGTTCGACCACTAACTTTCTTGTGAACATGACCATCAGTTGTTCGCTTCATCACGATTTCGAGCCTCGACAAATGTTATGCAACCCTCGTAACGCAAGGGCGACGAACACTTAAAATTGTATTGTTTTAACAAGATTTCTCTATTGCCCCACGCTTAAAAACCACAAGTACAAATTTACTGTACGAAATAAGGAACTGAAAACGAAAAATAAAATTGTAGTACTCACTTCCTTACCAGAATGTATGAAACATAAGAGTATGAAACCTTTCGTCTGTTTTCAGACTTTCAATGAATCTTGTACAATGTACAGCGCAAAAATGTCGTGAATATTTAAATGCAGATTAATAAATATGCTGTATGAAAATCATGACGAGGTGGAAGTTGGAAGACTTTCGTTGGCGTATATCCATTGATTTGAATAGATAGCGATGACAATGATTTTTAATCGATGAGTACAAAGTAGCCATCCTCGTGTGGCTTCGCCTATAGTAAGAAATATAACGGTAGGTTTCCTGCTCAATGCCTGAAAAAAATCTCAGAATAGAAGAAAATATTTCCAAATTTTTTTTTTTTGTCTACAGTTGGTAGGAACAAGCTGTAATTTTTTTTTATTGCCACGTTGTAATTCTGGATTGCTTGCACTTTCTTTTCACTGGTGGATTTTCAAACGTGAACATGGAATCGTGAATTCTCGAAAACAAAAAAAAATGTATTAAGATAAATAACAATTTATATTTCACGAGCTTGGTTACTGTGAAAGATTCAACTAGAAAAGCAGCTGAAGTAATTTTTCCATTAGAGACTCCGCATATCTGGAAACGATGAGGCGAAGAATTGACGGCCTAAAGAATGGTGCCACTTGTCGACAAGATTTGTTCACGCTGTGTTCAGGTTTTTTCAATCGCACCTAAATCATCTTCTTACAAGGGAAATAAAAAAGGGCATGAGACATGTGAAACTTTGTCGAAGATGGTACAATTCTACAAACTTCGCCTGTCCAAATAAAAATGTGTGTATGATTTATATGGACCCTTGGCCATAGATTCTTTTGGGAAAATCCGAAAGAATAGCTTATACATGGTCCACGTCGAATACGACTAATTTTTTTTTCACCTCTTGGCTCTCCCACATCGGAAAGTGTGTCGGAATGATAAAAGAATCGTTAGGTCGGAAAAAGGCTTTGCGATCTCACGAGGAACAGGGTGTCAACTTTCAAAGACCGCGACTCGGTTCGAGATGAGCTCAAGGACATGGAAAAAGCGTGGAGCTTAATCGTGTTTTATCGAAGAAAAAAAAACTTGCACGGAAGAGGACCCGTAAAAAGCCTGGACCAATATTTTTCGGAGATTGTCCAAGTAAAGCATTAAAGGCAGGATAAATGATGAAATTGAAAACTGCGCTCGAAAAATATATAAAAAATTCACATTCAAAACGGGGAATTTCACATCGGACAGAATTTTTCAGCATGCAGACGGTTTGAAGAGAGAAAGGGCGAGTGAAATTCAAAAAGACACATGCGGGTACGTTGCTTAGAGATGGTATATACTCGCCGGATAGAGCGAAATATAGTAGAGCGAAAATAGGATGAGGAAGAGTGGTTGGAAGGAAAGAAAAGAGAGATTCCGAGCGATGGCTATAAATTGTCGAGTTTTGGTATTTAAGCGATAGATCATATTTTAAACAAAAGTCCAGGGGATATGGAGAGCAGTGATCCTGACCAACCGGTAGAATCCACGAGAGAACCACGAGAATTCCAGCGGAAAAAGCGAGAAGAGAAAAAGGGATTGAAAGTGAGGAAGGGAGGGGGGGGGGGGTTTGGAGAAGAGGATGATGCGAGAATGGTGAATGTTGTTGGCGTTGGTGGTTGGAACGCCCTCTTTAACACACCAGGGGTAGCAAGAGCTCATAAATCCTTCAAACCTGGGCCAGTACAACGTCCACCACAAAATTTTCTAATATTTTGATTTATGCCGCTTTCACTGGGCTAATTTTGTTGAACCTGCGAGCGCGACAATGAAAACCCCTCATGTATCCCTTTATTTGCGTCTTTCGAGGTTGAAAATTCAGTCCTTTCTTTATTGCGGGTCTCTTTTTGCTCTCGTTGTGAGAAAGTTTCGCTACGATTTTCAATAGGACTCGACGTCCCGTATCGATTTCCAAAATTATGTATATAAACACACCATATGCCTGGCCATTTCATTTTCGACAATACTTTCAAAGTAAATAAAGGCGGGCTCTGGGAAGGACGAGAGATCACTTGCCGAACTTTAGTTCTACGTTGACCAAATGCATAAATATGTATAACCGAGGTTTATTGAGAAGACCGCACTTGAGTCTGAATATGTACAGAAGAAGAGATTCAATCAGGAATTTAGTGCATTCTTTACTCGTTTCTCTTACATTGTTTACAAGCAGTTTTCCGGCACATGAAATATGATCGTTCAATATCCCGGCCAGAAATCTCAAGTTTTTCTCCGACTTATTATTTATATAATCCAATCAATTAAACTGCCTAATTGCACCGAATTGGTTCGGAAAAAACTTGGAATGATTTACGGAGATGAATGCGTCCGTGTTTCAACGAAATAGCTAACAAAATAGCAGGATATGTGAATGTTAGTCGTTAATATATAAATGTAACATGCCGATAAATCATTTTCATGGTGAGGGGAGGTCGCACTTCGTTACGGGGGTTCGTATGTTGGAATAGGGTGATAAACTAAAAGATATATATGCATACATATATATAAAGTGAGTGTATGAAAGGAGACGTGAATTTAGATATCACGGATGTCTCGAACGAGCGGAAGTAAGCTGAAAAAAATCGTTTCCTCGCTAAACTTCCTGGGGATTCGCGGCACATCGAGTCCCCATTTTGCCTATTGTGCTAGAGAGTATTGCCGCTGTTGGATCGTTCTAATGATTCGTTCTGATCCGGTGTCCGAGGGTGACTCCCGCATACTTTAGCCTCGATTTTCCTGTATGGGGCCTCTCCGAAAACGACCAGAGAGAAATGAGAGACGAGTATCTCGATTACGAACCCACGTGGCAGTCGAAGCAAACTTTACTAATGTACACATAAATTTATTCGTTATTATGGAAAAGGCACTAGACTTTGTTCGTTTTTGCCGTTTGCTCTCAACACTTGCGCCCTTATGATTGACAGCTGTCATCGCAAAGATCATGAGACGCAAAACGAGGGATGCACGGACATCGTGACTCGTTTTTTCGAGGGGTTGATTCTGGGATACAATGGGAGAGGACAAGAGCGAGAGGTTGTTCCGAGTGAATGATAAAAAAGCGGAGAGAGAAAGAGACGCGAAGAAGGTAATGGCTCGGTAATATGCCAAGGGAAACACGCGTCGACCGGAAACGATTCAATCTCGGTTCGCGGAACGTTGCAGCAGTGACCGGGTTGACTGTACACTCCCCTAATTTATCGTCCGTTGCATGACGCGCAGCCTTTCAATTTGTTGTCGTTATCATATGCAGGAGAAAGCGGCATAACCTCAGTTTTTTTATATCGAGAGGCCACACCGACTTTCCGAGAATCGCTCGAAATTTTATTCCAACTTTCTTGCACAAGATCCCATGAAATTTTTCTTTTTTCTTGTGAAAATGTCAACTCGCGAATAAAAATTCGAAACCTAAGGACGTTAAACCCTTCGGGCTATTGAATCCTGTCCCAGCCAAACGACGGTTTCTCTTCTTTTGTTCTTAGGCCAAGAGATCATCCTGGCGCCCGAAATCTTTTCGAATAACCTTGGCCGTCTAAACTGTCATTGCAGCAGCCTGGAGCAAAGGGAAACCAAGAGCTCTCTTTCGTACCACAAATATTTTGTCAACTCCATTGTAAACGGTTCAATGAGACGATATCCGCTGCAGGCACCAACACAAATTCGTTTCCATCTGCTCGTTCCTCAAGTTCGAAGGAAAATATTAAACGTCTATTTGAAATTAAAAATTCTCGTGCCAAAAACAACAAACGCTCTATCAAACAGATTTTTTCAACATAATTTTTTTTTAACTTGAAACATGCGATCCATGCGATCCGTCCCTTGGAACGAGGTGAAACAAACTTTTCTACGTGATCTATAGTTCTCACTCCATCAAACTATATTTGAAAATGATATTCGAGCTGGAGGCACGAAGGTCCCGGTTGAGAATGTACCACCCGCGATGTCCATCTACGGAGCCGGGCATATCTAGCGTTTTTTTTCTGTTTCTCTGCTTGCCATGAGTTTTGGTTGCCACCTTGTAATAAATTAGGCAATTAGTACGATATTCAATCAACGTAGAACCATTTCGTTACGTTTCCACGCATCAAAATTCAGGTTGATCGATCGATTACCTTCCGTCTTGCTGGAGTGTAAAAAATCTCAACGATTCCATACGTAGGGAAAGTAAAATCAAAAAGATTATCAACAAAAAAACAACAACGAAAAACCGATTTTGACGATGGTCCAATTAATTCCTTTCTATACAGCTCCGTCTGTAAATAATTCTCCGTTTGATTCGGAGCAGATTCAAAGGAGAGAGTGCCGGGAGACTTGTCCCGAAATTTGGAGGTTTTTAATCGAAGACAAAGTTGGGGGCTAGCGGATGTAGAGGAAGATTAATTCGAGATGCTGAAGCTCATCATAACGCTTCGGAGTCTTATTCGTAGAGAGATGTGAGCCTTATTTATAATGGGTTAAACAAGGGTGCTAGAAACCAGTGGGGGTTCCCGTGGCCCCCTGAGGCGTGCGGGGGCCGTGTGTTCTCGGTGCCCTCCAACTTCAATAAACGGTGTTAAAAGCGACCGGCTCTTTTTTTATATAGATATATAAATATATAAAATAGTATAGATGTGTTTGCTCATAAGCCACATCGAGTTGCTCCGTCTCGTGGCCTGCCGCGCGCGTATGCCATTTAGGGATAACAAGAGGGCCACTTTATCATTCGAAAACAGTTTTTTATAAAACCCGATCCGTTCATCGGACGCCAAAGCTATTCTCTTCTACTTCCCAGTTCTTGAGCTCACCGTGAATCGACATTATTTGTATGAAGAGTAATATTTACGGCTCAAAACTTATTGGTCACGTGATGTCTGAAAAAAAATTGCACCACTTTTGCCCGATATTTTTATCAACATTCGATACATCGAGATCAAAGACATTTTGAATTATGAACGTAAATCGTAGTTTTTTTTATTTTTTTCGCATTTTCAATAGTGGACGGAAAATGTGTGATTAAAATACTTGGAAATAAATGGAAGAAGGACTTTATAGAGTTAGTTCTACTTTTAGTTGTATGAAAAATATTTCGACGATTTGTTTGAAGATTTGTTTGCATCGGTTCGTACGAAGTTGGTAGACTTTTGTAAAGAAAATGAATTCAAACTCGAGGGGATACCCACGGTATTCCCGTGACCCCGGAAATGTTAATTTCGTGTTCATTTATCTTGTTTCTTTTTTTTTTTAATTCTTTCGGCGTCGATGACGATGAGACAATGCAAATCGAGCGGTCTTCCGCGTGGCGTGCGTATATGTGGAAGTGTCGATCGATCCAACGGCGAGATTCGATCGGCGGCGCAGCTCGAACCGTCTAGATGTATATATAGACAACGTATGGAAATTAAATTTAAATTTCGAGTGCTGTTTACGCAGGCAAATCCTCGGTAGCATTCGGTAGTTCGGCGATAGTTATCTTCTCGATGACACGCAGTGCGTAGCTGTCGTTTAGTGTTCCCGAAAAAAAGATACGATGAAACAATCGTGCATCGCACACGTAGACCTCGTAATATCGAATAACGTCGGTGATTAATTTCGTTCTTTTTACATTGTAGAAGCGACATAATCTTTTTGGATCAATGTCGAAAATTAAAATGAGATCGTTCGGATGAAATCTACGAAGAAAAAAATGAAATCTCAGCATTTCGATTTCTCGTCTCTAATGATTTTTTTTTTTTATCGTTTCACGCATCGTTTCTATTTTCATGAGAATTATACGAATCAGGCGCCGGCTCGTTCCCATAAGCTTAAGTTTTTTCTTAATGATGTTCAGGCGTTCGGCAATACAGAATATTCGATCGTCAGCAATTCGACTTTCAGCATAACCGCGACAACGATCGGTCGCAGGGCTAAGAAGAAAGTTCAAAGAATAAGACCGAAAACGAGTTGCCACAATTTCCCTTTACTTGACGGGAAAGGCGGCGTTTGTTTGTACGCCGGTATTTATATAAATAGTGACAAATCGTAGAGAGCGAAGATGCGGAAGATTTTTTGAGCGTAGGGAAACCTTTCTCAACCTTCGCTATTCCTCGAGGTAGCCCGATTCGTTGAGGATGAAACAAAAGTCAATATTTTCATGTTTTGGCCACCGAAAGATGCGGGGTCGTTCGAGGGTCGTATCTCTGATATCTAGGGCTGTAAGATGCTTGACGAACGGACGAGTCGACAGCCGATCGTCAGTTTAAGGGGCACGGAACGTGGACGAAGAAAAATAACCTTGTCGATTAGTACATCCCGAAATTTCTTGACCTTTTTTTCTCGTGTGCACTTATTGATGAGCTTTCCTTTGGGCTTTGACAGCTTGCCGATATCTCACGGTCAACCAAGCCCGCGGCAACCGGTGAGGAGGATAAAAAATTATCTCAAAATACTTCATTGCTACATTTTAACTTGGAGATTCGGGTGGTAAGGGAAAATCTTCTTGTTCTTTACCGGACAGACATTAGTTCAACTGTAAATGTCAATCTTGAATAATTCGAGCCCCTGGAACGTTTAGTTGACACGCGTTTTTCACCCATTGCCTTTCGTCGTCTTGCCTTCTTCTCACCGAAAAATAAATAGATCGTGAAAGACACGCATGTCTACACTGTGTTGAGAGATCGACATCGTCCAATTGAATTCTGTGCCCTCTCGTCTAGACGCATATTAAACAAGTGGTATAAACATTTGCTACGATCTGTACACGTCGATAGGAGTCAAGGGATGTTTGATCAGAATGGCCGATACGCTACTCCGATCGAAGGTAAATTTATCGCTGGATTGGGTCGCGCGAGTGATTTTTTTTCTTCAATGTTCAAGAGTCTCATTAATTCTTATTGGAAGAAAAATCTGGTGGCACTCTTTGGAATAATAATTTTCTTACCTATCTGAAGCTACCGGACTCCGATATTTTATTCGAGACATTCGGGTCTCGTTGAAATCGACCTTTCGGTCGAAACGTTTGGATCGCGAGAGGGACAAAAATAACGATCAGAGATGGCAAAGGTACTCGAGTCCAAAGCCGAAGAGTTCATCGTCGTTGTTGGTTGGCTCTTCCTGTAGCTCGTATGAACTCGAGGTCATGGACGATCGGGTTCTCTTCTACGACCGTCAATTTCCCTTCCTCTGTGTGTTACAGAGTGTCAAGAGTTCCTCGGGGCTCGAGCCAGCTCGTTGCATATTAAAAGAGGAAGCGCCCCAGTACGCCAACAATATCTCATGTGTTTTTGTCACCGTTTTCGTCGACGCGTTATACTTGCGCTAGATTTCTTGAAACCATCATTCAATGCTAGAAATTCTGATCGCCCGGTAGACCAGGAAACACCAGAATAGACGAAGCAGTAACTATTTTTTCACATTGCTTATTACGATCCAGTTTATGAGCTCAAGCAGAATTCTGTTGATCACACAGTCGATCGAAAACATGAAAATCGTTCGTTAGAGGTAATTCCATAAATTTTCGTATTCTAAGCGATCAGAATGTCGCCGGCAATCAAAAATGTTATTTCGAGATATTGCTTAACCCGAAAACTCTCACAAAACTTTTTTCTACACTACCGATTGCCATAAAACGAGGGGTTGACTGTCACAGGAAACGCTCGTACAGTTCAAAGGTTGAAAAAACTTTTTTTATCGCCATCTTCAGCTGTCCACTCGCCGTGTCCTTCGATCCACCGGATGTAAAAATTCGATCCTTGACTTTCGGGTGGATTTGCATACAGTTCTAACAAAGGGGGTCAAGAAAGCGCGGAAACCAAGCAAACTATCAACGCATTGTATTTGCATATGTGGCGCTGTATAAGAAAGTTATTGTAGTGATTAAGAACGATCGATTTAGCCTAAAAAAAAAAAAAAAAATCGTTCTGGTTCTGCTTGTACAACAGCAGATGGCAAATGATAGTAAAATTACATCAAGCCACTGTCCAATCAATTCCCTTCCGACGTATATAAATACCCTCACTCCGAGCACGCGAAATAAATATGTAACAAAACGTAAGAAAAAAAAGATTCGATCTATAAATAATTTCTCGAATAATGTTAGTTCATTTTTTATTTTTGTAAAAACTAGACATTTTTTCACTTTTTCCTCCTCTTTCTCCTTTTTTTTTGTACGAAATTCATCAATGGCATTGCTTTCTCGACAATCATTTATCAGAAAAACCTTCAGGAGGAGCAGGTTTACTTCATATCTTTGCCTGCTTCCACGGGCGTCGAAGCTCGCAGGAGAAATTTTTAAAAAATATTTTAATCAGTTGATTAAAATGTCCGATGGCTAATGGGTTTTATCTTCGGAAAGCATTCCTGATCGAATTCCTCATATTTCGTCATACGATTTTGTTGTGTCTGCTTTTCACGAGCGTTGTCATGAGTACAAAAAATTTGACGTCACGGCATTGCACACAAACTCGAGCATTTTCCATGACGTGATTTCTCGACCTCATAGCACTCGAAATTCAGATCCTTTTTTTCCTCCGTAACAAAGAGTTCTCTCGAGGGTAGAAAAATTGGAGAATAGATCTTAGAAAGTGTTACGAATTTGGCGATATATCGGCAGACATTTTTTCGAAGGGAATTCCAAAGGTTTCGCACCGCTTTTTTGATTTATTTTCTTTACATTCGGCAGACTCGCGTTTCAGATTGCGTCCATGTAGACGATGCTCACAGAAACATTTGTATATGTTTTTATATGACAAGAAGAAGCCGTCACTAATAATAACCAATTATTTTCGAGTATATATAAAATTAAAAATTAGGGTGTCAGGTTCTGAGACACAACGTCGAGGAAATTGACGTCCCACCGTTTATTTCTCTTTCTTCGACTTTTGTTTCTCCTTTTGGCGTGTGTATATTTTGATTCTTCGCGCTTGTATCTTCGTTGCGTATGGAGTGGCTCATTTTGCGTTGGTTGCATGGCGTCAGGATTGAGATACAGATACCAGCAAAATGCGCAAAGTATAGGCCGATGCGTGTATTTGAGCATGGATAGCCTCGTCTTTCTCTCTCTTTGCCAACGTCCATTTTTTTTACTCCAATGCCCTCTTTTTCTTCTTCTCCATCTTTCTCTCGCAACGAATCTCCGTTACCTCTCAGTATCGTATATTTCGCGGGCACATATTTATATATCTATATAGACTTCCATTTTTTTTCTTCAGTTTTATTCCTTCTTTCGTTCTCTCGCGTTATTCCTCGCTCCTGATGCTACGGCTTTAGTTTTTTTTTACCCTTTTTTTTCAGTTTTTTAGCTCTCTCGTGCTCAGAGGGAGTATAGGCGAGGGTGTATAGGAGGTTCGACCTTATGGCCCTGGGCTACCGGGCTTCGTATGGTTCTAAGCTCACTTTTTGCATACAGGGTGTCTCTCGTCGAATGTGACATTGAAAATCAACATTGCGATGGCTTTAATTTTTACTTCATTGAGTAGAAACGTAATGGGTTACTCTCGTCGATGGAAAACCGGAATTTTTCATGTTCGAATCTTCAGACATGGAAGATTACGAAAAGATGCATTGGGAGAATTGTTTTATTAGCAATTTTTGTATTTTCGGTTTCTCCAGGAATTATTTGTGACGCCTGGGGAGTTTTGTTTGAAATATTTTTTGAACCTGTTGTTATTTTATATTTTGGAATTTTTTTGTTCTAAAAAAAATATTGACCGAACTGCGAAATGCATAGAAATTGAGCGATTGGTCAGGTTTTTGGAAAAATGTTCAATCAATGATGCGATAACGGGGAAGGAAAGAATTGTATAGTTAACGCGTTCGGTACACCCGGTAACGTCAACCAAACCGACACCCACTCGAGGAACTCCCTCACGAAAGAGAGAAAGAGCGAGAAAGGAAGAGGAGTCCCAAGACCCAAGAGCGGTGATCGTGATACCCTGCGGACTAATGCCGATAATTGCATTTTGCAGTTCGTGAATTCTTACTCCTTTCCTTGCTTGCCGCTGCACGGCAGCCGTATGTTCCGTTTCGCTTTTATATTTTTTCCTCATTCGGTATATATACGGAATTTTATCTCTCGATCTCCCTTTTTCATCGTGTTTCTCTTCACAAGATTCGCGTTCAGCCCCTACGTTCGTCGTCTTTAGGTTTCTCGCCTTCAGTCATGTCTCGTCGAGGCTGTGATGAGATTATTAATACGAATTTTTAATAATCAACGATCATATACTTTTTCACCAAATTGGCATCCCTTTTGCTATCAAGTCTTGGAAAAAAGGCCCATTGTTTATGGCAACGTGCAATTTTTTGAATAAAATGAATTTGAGAAAAATTTGAAAATTTCAGGATAGGTGAAAAATAAATCGATCCTGAGATTTTGTTCGGCAAGAGAGATTGCCTCGAGGAGAATAAGCAAATGTATATGTATATGCGTAATAAAGTCGAAAAGGAAAGAACAAGGAAAAAAAAGAAAGAGACGAGGTCGACGGAAGAAGCGAAAGAAAGGATAAAAGGAGAGAGTCAGGACACCGAAACGTGCAACATATAGACATAGTCGAAAGGAGAAGAGAGTCCAGAAGAAGAGACCGCAAGAGAAGCAAACTCGTGTACGTGCGTGACGTCAATATGTCGGGGGGTAATAAGATGGCCAGCGATAAAGTGGTGGGTGTAGATACAAGATAACAATCAGGCTGCAGTAGCTCCTGGCAATCTCGTGATTACAGGCTTATCCCCTCTCTTCCCTCGCCTCAAGAGAGCTCTCTACCGTCTTCCTCTTTCCACTGTACAACCCTCTTTTAACTTGCGCTCCCTCACCCGCTCTCTTTTCCTTCCCTTGCTCTCCCCATCTCACTGTCTTTGCCTTTTAACGATAGATATTCCACGAGCAACATAAATTGCGCATCCAGAGCCCCGACGATTCGTTTATTAATCATACTCCGACAATAAAGCCGTGAATTTTCTACAAAACCAAAAAATTCACACACATTCGACAAGTTTCCAAAAGCGTATTCTCATTATTAAATTACGCAACTGATAAAATACCATGATCATTGAACCTTCATTCTACTATAAATTATTCATCATTTCGAATAGTTAATCAAAAGTGGCAAAAAAAAGTTATTAAACTCTCGTTTTTGTGTTCGATCGGCTTCTCGACTCGTCGAATCTCTGATTTTCAAAGATTTAAAATTGTTATGAAATTATAGCATCAGACATTTTTTTACGGACTTGTTTTATCGAAACGAAGTGGAGGGAGGAAAAAATACAATGAAAGGGTTTTAATATTGAGTTGAGAGGACGCTCCATCCCCATGAGATTTTTGATGGTGCATCGGGCTCGCGAGAGCCACACGCTTGCATCTGCAGCTAGCTACCTATATTCGTAATCGATCTTTTTCTCTCTTCATCTCTGTTTCTGTCCTGCCTACCTCTTAATAATAATTTTGATCGGTAAATTGGCATGGTGCATATTTCGCAGGGACCGATCTTTATCTCTGGCGAAACTTTCGGACCCTTGCGTACACATACACACTTCTACATAGCTGTTTGTATACACGTATAAATATATACGTACTAACGTACTAACTACATACGTGTAACGCATTGAAAAAAGCCCGAGGCTATTGCCGAAAAGAAATGATTCGTCTTTCGCCGCTACGACGCGGCTTCCCACCATCTCAACATATCTCGAGTCTCATACGTTCTACAATAGTTCTCCCTCATTCTCCAACATTCACAATTACGAAATAAAAACCTCTACTAAATCGGATTTCATGAATATTCGGATTTTGCACCAATACGATCGTGTACAGCTGCATGGCGAGTGAACAATTCGATAGTTGAGAGAAATGTTTCGTGGGACGAAGCTCCTCGGATATCAATCAATAACGTTCGCTGAAATTTACTTCAAGCATTATTGAAGAAAAGAACATGTAACAATCGTATTTTGTGTAAATGTATGTATGCGATGAAAGGTCTGTAGTTTTTAAAGGAATTAGAACAACGGGAACAAAGTTACGGGAAGTACGATGTGTTGGGTCAGAGGTTAAGTAGTTTCGTCTTTTGCTTCGATCGCTGTAACTCTCTGGAATTGTAGCCTGAATATAACCCAAGAGTGTGACGACGTTACTGGTTGCTCCGAGAGATGTTTCGAGGCGAAGCGATTTAGAACGCAAATTTGTCGACCGATGTGTAAGGGACACAAAATGAAGAACGTTGTACGCATTACCAAGTTCCATGCTCCTCGATACCTCGTCGCGTACCCCTTTTAACCGAGTGACAGAGAATTTCACGTTTCCATCCACGATTGCGGTCCGCCAAGTTAGTCTAATACCAACGCCGATACCCACTATCCTTCAACCCGGCAAGAGGCAACTATAATGTGCCAATTTTCAGTCGGGACAGCTTTCGTGACAGCCCCAGCTTCGAGTCCTAAAGCCGTCGATCCTCCTAATTCGCGATCCCGTTTCTCTCACCACAACCTCTCAAACTACACGAATTTTCCTACGAGACGTTTCAACCCTAATTGCCAAATATGCAAAGTGGCCACGTTTTCGATATTATTTGCAAGTCCTCGAATCGTTTTCCTCACGTGTTCGAGCAACGATTATTACTCAAACGGTTTCGTTAAAATGCAAAAACTATTTAAAATTTTGCCGGTACACCTCCTGGCCAATGAAAATCAAACTTATTGAAAATTTGTTTTTGTCGATTGGCAATTTCACGATTTCACTTCACTTATTTGTGCATGAAATTTGGCATTGTCATAATTAAGCACTATTCCCTGGTCAGGTTTTACAGCAGTTACCTTCGTTACCTTTTGTGCTCGAAAAAAAAAAAAAAAAAAAAAAAAAAACCCAAAAAAAAAAATTCCATTTTTTTCGCTCACTAGCTTAATCGCTTATAGGACTGATAAGAATGAGTTCCTGGAGATTTACAGCGCCAAACGTGCATATCATGACGCGTTCGTATTTACGAAGACACCGTTATGTCACGAACTACTTTTTTCTCGGATGAATAATAAATAATTCTCTATTTTTAAGTAAATCGCTAAAAGTGCAAATTCCTAGTGTAGTACAAAATAAACAGAGACATGTCCTTGTAAGCGTGTAATACTGACAGTTATAGTAGCTTAGATTAGATTGTACAGAATGGAGTTCTGACACGCCAATGTAACATTATATTTGGAAAATGAAAAGAAAAAAATGGTAATAGGTTGAAAAAAAAGTCTGAAACGCATGAAATTGATAGTTATTCCTTGAAATCATGAAAATTCAGAGTGAATAATCATAACGAAAAAAGAAATAATATTTTTTATTTAAAAATATTAAATTTTTAGATTCAATCACCAAATTTGTGGTAAATGCTGAGCCATATAAATAAACGATATATTTATGTATATGAAATGTATAAAATTTGGCTGGGAAGGCATTATATGAAAGCTCGTGGAGAGGCGATAATTCAATATCATCTCATATTTCACAGGTTCGAATCGATAAGCCGGAAATGCAATTTCCACCAATTTATCATTTACCACGGAAATCGGGAGCTCTCTTTCGCGTTACGTGTTTTACGAAAGCGCCGATAGATGGCACCACTGTGAATTCTCCGAAAGAGTCTTTGATCATTGGGAACGTGGGGATCAAGCTGCAAAGGATGGGAGGGAGTAAAATAGAAGGAGGGGGGGTCAATAATTTCTCAGCCAAGTCCCCCCTTCGTTGACGAATCGGCGAAGCATTTGCTATTTGCTGTTCGGGATCATGATGGAGGGGATATTGGGGTGAAGATAGCCGTAAACTTTATCGAGAATCGTAGCGATGAAGAAGAGGAGCCACGCGCTACTACCATCTATCGGTGGATTCTAGCATCAATACGTTTCTTTTTCCCTCTCTCTTCATCCCTCTCTCAGCATTTAAGCATCCCCCACTCAAACGGCCAAGCTTCCCCCACCGATCGCAATTCCGTCAATCTGGTAAACCGAAAGTCTCCCACTCTTGTCTCAGCGTATACACACGTATATGAACCGAAAAACTTCCCCCACCAATCTCGTATCGCGAGGCACGTTCTCCAGTCCGACGTCCACTCGCGCATCCAAGAATATCCCTCGCGCTAGTATGCACGTATAGCGTAATATCGTCAACTTTTCGCTACGTAGATATACATATGTATGGGGGATTCCACTCCTGACACATATTGCGGGGTTCCCGATTCAAAGAAATGTTTCTTGTCACATTTCGCGTTGTAGTAAACTCTCAATTTTATGCACAATTTTTTTCTAAAAATTCTAAAATAGACCCACATACAGCAAGTAAAAGCACGCACACGTGCGCACGACAATACGCAAATATTTCAATCAAATAATACGACACTCAATAACCATTTATCTCGATCTATGCAGAATCCGCATAATCTACTCTGACGAGGATTCGCTGCTCGCTTGACCCAAGAAAAGAATCGCTTCCGTACGTCTCGGGAAGATTCTCTCTGCAGATTCATTGACAAACGATAACGAGAGGGAAAGCGTATACTCATAAAACTAAATAACATGCAGAGACGAAACGAAAGATGTGCATGTAGAATAGAGAAAAGTAGTTACGTATTTCTCTATATATATTTATATGTGGTATGCGCGCGCACACACACACACACACATTTTATAGATATAGATATAGATAGGTAAAGCATCGCGGTAAAATCCTTCATAGCGTATTCCGTATTAAAATATTAAAATATTCATTCCCGGCATAAAGACGGTCAAATTACGACGGTTAACTCCCCATTCACGTACGCTCTAGCGTATACTACTACACTATATACGATATACGTATATATGAAGTAGTGTGTATATTCCGGTACTCTTTCTCTTTCTTTTTTCTTTTTTATTATTATGGGGGAGACCCACCCGTTTTCCGACCTACGACACGTTCTAAATACCAGACTTTTATATCATCTAAAAACTTTTCGAATAACTCCTGCCTTCGTTGCCATACGCTGAATTACCATCAGATGAGCTCAACTGTTTTGCTTGCCCTGCATATTTACTAGAGTTTGTTTGGGAAATTTGTACCCCCATCATTTGGCTCGATCGGTCACTTTCCCGTACGTTATCAAAAATTCCTTGAACTTATACGATTTTTGTCATTATTCTCTCATCACAATGTCTCTCTGTGTGTTTATCCAAATTTTCACATTTTTCGATATTTATTTCAACCAAACTTGACCCTCTTTTTATACATTCGGAAAATTTAATTTGTTTCATCTGTTTAACAAAATTACGAGGTTACTCTTACGGAAATGTGGGTCGTCTCGGGATATGAAAATTCGCCCGAACATCGTGAAGCGATTTGAGATAAAATTTTGAGAAAAAGTGCGTTTCGTTTATTACACCATTTGTTACCTTCGAATTTCGTGGTCTCGTGTGACTGCAAGGACAGAGCAAGAGAAATGTACGAGTGTGTGGGTGTGTGTGTGTGTGTGTGTTACATCAAAATTTTGTTCTTGAAAGATCCAGCGTTACTGTTTCCAAACTTTGAGTAAAATTCTCGAGCTGCGGGACGAGAGTATCTCGAGAATTTCGCAACGATATACGTGTGAGAGACAACTTGGAATGAAATTTTTATTTTTACGAGCGTCCCAAATGTATATGTCGTAGCCTCGTTATACTTGCCGTTATGTAGCCTGCATATGTATACGTTTGAGATCCTCGATCGACGAAATCGAGATTCATCGAGTTTCGTATTTAACGACTTGCCCATCAAAAATTGTCGAAATGCAAAAAAATAAACGCCCCGATTAGTACGTTATAAATATTCCGTCACCGCGAGGCCTACGCGTTGGCAATAAAACTGTAACTGGATTATATCAATTTATGATCATGCAAGAAACAAAAAAATAGTCATCAACCGTAGAATGAAAAAAAAAGAAATGTTGAAAAATGTTAAATAATGGACATTAATGCTTGCAACTTATCTCATCATCGCCTATTCACGAAACTTTTTTTATGGTCAATTAATTTCGTCGAAGCACAATTCACCACAAAAATTCTCGAACTCTATCCGAACCTGTAAATGTTGTTGCCTCAAGTTTGGAAACATTCATTTTATAAATGGAAAATCACGGAGTTTCGATATTTTTGCCTTGCTCCCAGAAAAACTAGAAAAACAGCATCGCGGATATATTTTTCGATTTTATTTTTCCGTGCGATGTCTTTTCATCGATTGTCGCACGGTCGAACTTTTCTGACCAATAATGGTCGTTGTATGTATATGCAATGAAAGAGATATGGTTTACTAGCAGAGAGAAGCCCGTGGCTACCTGAAACTGTCAGCTCTAAGCAAATATTTCACAGGCTGTTCAATCCAATTTGACACAACGGCCGACGCAAAATCGAATTAACCGCGCATTACGTTACGAACACGTGGTACAAATAAATACATATCGGTATGTACATTCACGGATCTATATGCATATATAGAATAATATATATTTATATGTATACCGGAGTGTATAGCGAAGAGTTGCGATGCTTTGGCGATCGATCGATCCTGTGCTGAACCCCGGGAGTCGAAGGACTGCCAATATCGTAGAATCTCAACGATGCAGCAGAGATATTGAATCCATAAATAAAATATTTTCAAATGACAAGCAGAGTAGTGGAGAAAGGTGTAAAACGACTTTGACGTATTACCGAATCAATTTTTATATACTACAAGCAAATTTAAAGAGCACTCTGAGCACATGGCTATGTAGGGAGAAATTATTTTCATTTCTATATAGTTTCGTCTACTCGTGGTGAATTATTGAGACTATAAATTTTTAGAGACGTGTGGGTAATTGGTCCGAGAGTCTAAGCCAAGAGTTTTGATGCTCGTTAAAATTGGAAAAAAAAAAAAATTAATCGTTAAAGATGGATTGAAAATAAAATAAAAAATGGCGAGTGATGGTGAATAAAGTTGAAAATCGAGTCAGCTGGGATGTCAACCCAATCTTTATAACGTTGGGGAGGTTAAATGGAGGCGTCTTTCCGTGACGGATCGTAAAATTCCATCACCCCTTTTATAAACGCCTGTATATGCTTGCATATATGTGGTATACCATATATAGATGGTATATCTGGCCTCTCGCTACTGGTGCTGGGCAGTCTGCCACTGGCAAGTGGTTCGCCAAAGTATATAGCGTGCGAACAGCACGTACATTTATGTGCACAGCTTGTCCCAAGATATATATTCATTTCTCTTTCTCTCTTGCTTTCTCTCTCTCTCTCTCTCTCTCTCTCTCTCTTTCTACGTTCGCCACCCGAACTCTGGCACTTCGTCACATCTCCCCAAAGCCATTATCATTCTTTAAATATCATTCAGTGAAATTTACGAAGTAAACGATACATACTCCCGAGTAAATTGTTGGTGAATAATATATCGCGTATCTCCTCTATACATCGCCCAAACTTCTTGTTGCTCCTCGTGATCACTGAATCCCTCTTTTGCCAAGATCACTAATCTCGCGCATATAAATTTTCATTCAAATATTACATACGAAAAAATAAATTTAACCAATTAAATACGATATCTGTAGAAATTTTCAGGCATTCCTTGATTAGATTGAAAATTTTAACTGGATCTTTAAATTCCGAAACAATTCTTAATCGACTATGCGATTGGCTGTCAATCATGTGTGCTAATGTGTTCACAATCTATCGATGATTATAGGAATAATCATTTATACACTATGCGCATTTTGTTTCATCCGATCGAATAATCCTGATCCACGTACTGACAAGTATAAATAATATCTCGCATTATGCAATCAGAAGATAGGTTACTGATTATTTAATCATTTCTAACGAAGGATTGATTCAATAAATTTCATCGAAATTATCGAAAATTCGATGAAAGATTCGTTTGTGCTGATCGGCCGAAGGGAAATATATTATTCGATAGAATAACGAGATCGTATGTGAGCCTATATATACTCTCGCTATAATCTATAACTATGCACCCCTTCCTCAAGGGTGTTGGCTGGTGGCGTTCCAGGGTGGTTGACTGGCTGGCTCACGTACCGCATAATGCTCTCCAGCTACCTGTGGCTCTCATTTAAATGTACTGAACCTTTTCAACACGCTCGCGGGGAGAAACAGTCCTACCATTTTTTCTTCACTTTTTTCCTCGTGTTAATTTTTTATCACTTTTCTCTACTCGATGCTTTGGCCTCTGGTGTATATTGATATGAGCGAACGACTTCCTCGCGAATGATAATTAATCACTGGCAATCAGTTCCGAATACCTGTTGCGGGATTTTATCATTTCTGTCCAGAACTTTTTTCGCGACCTCGTTAAACAATCAATACATCATTGAATTTAAATACGATGGAAAAATTCTATTCCGCAATATCCAGTCAATCCGATGTTTAATGTTTCTCGAGTGGAGTCAAATATTTTCGGAAATCTTGAACTTGCGTTATCGCAATTATAGTAGCACACTCTGCTGATGATTGAGAATTCCTCGGATACCCAATGACCGCGGTAGATTATTCCATGGCATCGAAATCATTCGAAGAAAATCATTCGTCCGAGTCGAATTCTGGTGTGAAACGTGATTAATTTTCTTCAATCCCTTATAGTACAGGACAGTGTACGGAAAAGGTCGTAAAGTTATTCGTGACATAGAAAATGAGTTGGTGATAGGTAGTGGAGAAAGTTGGCACTGAAGCATTGCACGAAATTGCTCTTAAATCCGTAATCTGGAAAAGATTCACGAACAAATTGCAAAGCCTCGCTACCTGTGGCTCGTGCACTGTGAAGAATCGTTGACCGAGTCAATTTGCGGGTGTGCATGTGCAGGTTGAGCTGTGCACTACGGTAATTAGTCCTTCAAATTAGTACCTGTTGCTGCGTGTACGATTGTGCGCAACGAGCAGAAATAAAATAAGAATCGAATGACAATCTATCCCTTGAGTAGCCTGAGCTTTTTCTTTGCTATCGCGGTTATGAAAACGTTCGGAGGAACAATAATGTGCAAGACAATCACTGATGATATATTTGGCTTTTGGTATTCTTTCGAATAATCGAATCAATCAACTCCCTCAATAGGCTGAGTTTGTTCGTATAAGACAATCTATTTTCCACACGTGCTTTTTCATCAGTTATGCAATTTTTGTTTGATGTATAAATTCAATGCTTGATTCAGCGATAAGAATCAAAGGAAAAAGAAGAAATCAACAAGCGATGTTGAACGAATGACAAACACGCAGGAAAAGTAACGCGAGTACCGTTATTTAGACAATTTGTGAAACACCTTTTCAACGATTACCGACGCACATCGGGAATCACGTTTGAAAACACATGTTTCATACCTCAATACGCAATCATCGCGTGACTGCCTGCTGACACGTTACTCAGTATTGATGCTTCAATGATCGAAATATCGAAATTATTTTGGTGACCAAAAAGATAATAAATTGTTGGAGATCGCTCGTGATCAATTTGACGAAACTTGATGATGATGAATTTTTCAAGTTCGCAAATATGCGAGTTTATTTTATTTGTGGGATAAATGATTGACACGCCACGTGGATCGAGAACTATAAGTCACGATGATAATTCGGAATTCACTTTTTGCTCCAATCAATGAAAATATTACGCGATATCCTTTGATAATCGAAGAAACCGAAGATCCACATATCATTCAGCCAAAAAAGAGACTTGGATGTATTAGAGCATTTGGTTATGACTCGAACGTAGTTCTGGAACGGAAGGGGATGTATAGAGGACGAAGGCGGTAAGTCGAGAAAGATCATGAAAAAGACGTGATCGTAGCAGAGGATCATGCTGTTTCGATATGACGGTGGTGGATCCTTCGATATTGCATCCAGTATCGTGGAGGATCGGGACGGATCTCATCCGTGGCAGAGGAGCGAAGCTGAGCGAGTGAAAAGCGGATGAGGGGTAATGGTGAGAAGCAGCAGGGATAAAGCGAGAGAGATAGAGAGGGAGAGATCGCGTAGAGGTAAAAGTATGAGGAATCGGCGCGCGGCTACGGTCCCCATGGGCGTCACTACAAGCGAGAACCTCCTATCTGTGACGTAGTCTCGACGGCCACCTTGCGACTCGAGCCAATGAGACCGGAGGATGTCGAGGGTGGGGGTAAAGCAGTGAGGCAGGCGCGCATGACGGGAGCACAGTTACGGAGCATTGGAAACCTCGGGAAGCTCGGGCGAGTCGCGAGCCAAGCCAGTCAGTCGCTCTCAGCTACGACATGCATAACGCATGAGAGCCCTAGCCAGATCTTTCTCTCACTCCCCGGTTTCTTTTTTTCCGTGTCGCTCGCCCTCTCTTACTCATTCTCTCTCTCTCTCTTTATCTTGCTCGCACACGCGCTCGCTCGTTCGTTGCTTCCAACGCGAGCGAATTTACCGCGGATAATAGCACGTTGATAGAGACAACTTCGAAAACGAGGGGAGAGAGAGAGAGACGGTGAATCGCGCCGGTAAAACCATCTCGGTGGAGTTTTCTCCCTTCGCGAAGCCTTCGTCGTCTTCGTTGACGACGTAGTCGTCGTTCTCGTCGTCGTCCTCCTCGTGTTTAGTGGAGTCCGAGAGAGTCGTTCAAGTCGCATCTTGTACACGGTGTGTTATCGGGAGAGAGCGAAAGACGCGCGCGCGCGAGAGTCTCTCCAATCGCGAACTACACGAAACGACCAGCCGGGCTCTCCAAATCCCGCGAGTCGATATTTTTTTATGTTTTTTTGCGTTCTTTCGATAATTCAAGAAACGGTAAACTCGTCCAGTTGTGAACAAATAAAAAAAAAAAACGAAAAAACCAAACAAAAAAACTACGACAACAATAACGAGCGCATACGTACATACTGATGTACATACGGGCGAATCGAAGATATATGTATAAATCACAAGTGCGGGAGCAAGGAGTTATTCGTACAGGGTGTGTCAAGTGCTGTTCAATGGAGACGTCGAAACTCGTTGTGTAGTGTGCTGAGCCTCGATGTAACTCGGCGCAGGTGTTATTTCGTACCGTCGCAAGTGCGCCAAATTTCCGAACACGGATTATCGAGATCGGGCCCGGCAAGTTAATAAAATAGAAAAGAAGGCGATAAGTGTTGGCTTCGCATCGTCCTCGGTGTTGATAAATTCGGCAAACGGAAATAACGACGAATTCGACACGAAGCTTGTCGCCGAAATTTGTTGTTTTGTTTTCTGTTTTAATTTGTCTGAATGCCTCGGCGATCATTCACGGTGTGACCGACAAGCACGGTGCGTGGGCAAAATGAGAAAGAACACGTATAGAGATGTAGTGAGAAGCGTGACGTCGTGGAATTTACCGCCTAAGATAGACAGTGAGCGAGATTAAACTCGCTGTTGAGAGCAAATCCGATTGGACAGAAGTTTATAGAAAAAAGCACAGTATCGAGACATTGTCGAGTATCGAATATTCGTATAGGATACACAAGATCGTGGTGTATACTTAATAATTTAGCAAGATTCGCGTAGAATAGAATAATCAAAAGTTTGCGATAGCGATTTCAGATGACGGACAGTTGTGTGAATAAGTAGTAATCGCGATCGAATCGTAGTAAACGCGGCAAAACTGAGTGACCCCCGCGGCGAGCAGGGCTCCGAGGAACAAGTGAAAAGTTAAGCGTCAAGTGTCGATAAGGGTCATCGAGGGCACCCGGGTGGTGTCGATAGACGAGGGTTATAGGAGGAACGAGAAGCGGGGGGGTGTCACGCGAAGTGCTATGGTGTTGATATAAGCGTCGTGTGTAATCTCCCGAGCTTGAGAGAACATCAACACGCCCGCATCATATATAGATTCGTGTCGTAATAAGCTGCCCGGTGAAGAGTCCGGGGCGACGGAGAATCGGTGATTCGACTGGCCATTGCCGGGCTACTGCATTGGGAATTAGTGTCCCGTGCGTGGGTGTCCTAGTGGAAAAGAAGGTAAAGGGTGGATAGGGTCAGTAGATGGCCGCTACGACGTACATGCCTGTTAGTAGCGCAGTATCGGCCGACCTGGACGGTGGTTCGGGTAGGGCAATCGGTATGAATATCGCGGTCGGTGGCTATTCCTCGGGCTCGCCCCGTAGCGCCGCTGATGCTGGTGAGATGAAGTACTTGTCACCTCAGCAGCATCATCATCATCACCATCATCATCATCAGGTGCCAACGTCACCCTCACCGAATGGTCTTTCCCATGCGGCGAGTCTTTCCTCGGGTAATCCATGGGTCAGCCTTCAGCCTGGTGGCGAACATTGGCCGGCGAGTCTAGGAATGCATCATACGAGTCACCATCCGCATCATCATCCACACGCCCAAGGCAATTCGAGCCTGGATGTCAAGCCCTTGGCGGCAGCGGCAACCGCGACGGATTCCGTTCAGGGAATGCACCATCGGGGGCCGCATCAATCGCCGAGTATGGGCTCGCCTCACTCGTGGCACGCGCCCGTCGTACCGTCCGCACATTACAATCCAAGCGGCGGTGCGGCATCGCCCACGACCCTTCAGCAGTATCACGCTGCAATGAATGGAATGTTACATCAGCATCCTCATCAACATCCCCACCAATTACACAATCATCAAACGGGTTTGCCTCATCATTTGAGGGACGCGCACAATCACAGTCCACCGTCGGGACATCCTCTTCATCCGGGTCATCCTCTCGACAGGGATCATAGCGCCGGTGAGGAGGACACGCCGACATCCGACGATCTCGAAGCGTTCGCCAAACAATTCAAACAACGAAGGATCAAGCTCGGTTTCACACAGGCCGACGTTGGTCTCGCGTTGGGCACCCTATACGGCAATGTATTTTCACAAACGACGATATGCAGGTTCGAGGCGTTGCAATTGAGCTTTAAAAACATGTGCAAATTGAAGCCGTTGTTGCAAAAGTGGCTGGAGGAGGCAGATTCGTCGACGGGTTCGCCAACGAGTATCGATAAGATTGCGGCACAGGGTAGAAAGAGAAAAAAACGTACGTCGATCGAGGTCTCGGTCAAGGGAGCTCTCGAGCAACATTTTATGAAACAACCTAAACCGTCGGCTCAAGAAATCACGACACTCGCCGATAGTTTACAATTGGAAAAAGAAGTCGTCAGAGTGTGGTTCTGTAATCGACGACAGAAACAAAAAAGGGTCAGCCCACCCAATGACGTTATGATGGACGTCATGCCGGCGGGACATCAGGGACAGGGTGGTATGCATCAAGGATATCATCAGCAGGATCATTTACATGGGTCGCCTATGGGTCACAGCCATAGTCCGCCTATGCTCAGCCCTCAGGGACTCACGGGGCACTCGCATCCGCCTCACTAGCATTCACCGGGGCCTCCCCCCCTTGGACTCTCAATAACCTCACAATCGAATATTTCGGCGGTAAACCCCGAAGGTTTGCCGCCGTTTTATCACCACTACCTCCAGGCTCGTACCAATAGTTACGGTACCTCGTAGCTATTGATGTACCATCATCACCAGCAACAGCAGCAGCAGCAGCAGCAGCAGCAGCAGCAGCAGCAACAGCAACAACACCAACAACAGCACCAGCAGCAACAACAACATCAGCTCGGTAACGAGGCTGTTGTCTGTCAGCAGCAGCAGCAGCAGCAGCAGCAGCAGCAGTGGCAAAGTGATGACCTGGACGAACAACTTCGTGAAGATACAGTGACGATGATTCAACGACATCAGCATAATTTGCAACATCATCATAATCATCGCACGTTGGAACAACGGATTCACCAAGTTGAACGAGTGGAAGAGATATTCGATGTGAGGCGATACGAGACCGAGCCGGAGCAGCACCGGGGAGGCCGACAGCCGTATATCCGGCACGACGAAAATCGTGCCGCGATCTAGCGAAAAACAAAACCAAGTTGTTTCGATCTCATCGAGCTCATTCTCGCGGTCACAACCGACCGGAGTATGTTTGAAAAAACGGATAACCGGTGGACGAAGCATCTTGAAGACGAAGAGGAAAAATCACTGAGGAATTCCACATACACTCTGCGAGCAACATATATATCGGCACCGACGGACAGACCAACCAACCGCGGAATAATTATGTGTTACCGTGTCATCGATTATTTTGACTTACGAAAAAATCCAAGTTTTGCGAGTTTCTCAGCGATTTACCCGAACGTTATTGTTAATTGTTGTTTGTTTGTTGTTTGTGTGACGTGATTGTCTTCCCCTAACTCTCTTTCTCTCATTATCTCTCCCTCTCTCTCTCTCTCTCTCTCTTTCTGCCTCCCTGCCTCTCTCCCTCTCGTTTGGTGAAGTGATTTAATACGTTTATGTATGAGAGCGCTGATGGACCGATATCGGTATCCAACTCTGGTGTAAAACAAAAACAAAAAAATACAATCGAGTCATCAATTTCATCGCGTACCTGAGAAAGCTACACGAATATTTTGTGATTTCCGCGTACAGTATCGGGAAATTTGGAGACTCTTTCGATCGAAATGTGACTCTTACTCATTGCCGTCGGCCGATGAGGGCGATCGTGGATGTGCGTGCGCGTGCGTGTGTGTGCACTTTTTTTTGTCTCTTCTCCCCTCGATAATTGGCCCGACGAAGAGCACAAAAACAGCTCGTGGTTCTGCAGGACCTTTTTTGCCAGTTTTTTTTTTTCTTTTCCTACCGATTTATTCGTCGGGTTACGGCGGTATTATTCGATGGTCGGTTGCAATGTCGCGTTACGACGGACACTAGCAACGAACGGAGGAGAAACTGTACCGGAAAATAGTGTCCGTCGCGGGATATTTTACCATCAAGAAAACGCGCGTTGGCGTCACTCCGGACTGAAAAACTTGCTCGCGATCTTGTACGGATTGTAGAAAAAATATATATGTCCATACATATAATATAATCTGTATATATAAAAATATATACTTAGCGACAACTGTGCGAAATGCACTCGCACACGCACACACACGAACGCTCTCTCGAATAGAGAAATACATACGTACCGATGAACGAAGAAAAAATCGAATAAGAAGAGAATACAGAGAGAGAGAGAGAGAGAGAGAGAGAGGGAGAGAGTGAGAGAGGGAGAGAGAGAATGAGAGGGAGAGAGAGAGAGAGAGAATCGAATGCACGCTCGCAAGCAAATCAAGTACGTAGAGTGAGAGAGGGAGTGTTTCTCGGGTGGAATTTGCCTCGTGCAAACTGCCGCCACGAATGATGTAACATAAGTAAATATGGACTGTAAATAATGTACCAGATAAAGAGCTAGTAAGTTAAGTGAGCATGCTACGTTCGCGCGTCACCGAGTACATCTCTCGATGACCATTCGGCGGCGAAAAAATAGAAAGAAAAAGAAAGAGAATAAATATTAACTGAAAAAGGGAAAAACGAAATAAAACGAAACAAAAAAAAAGCGATGAGAAACGCGAGTCGAAAAGTAAAGAGGAGGGACGCAAGAAGTTTGGAACGCGAGAGGAGAAGCGAGAAAATGATAAAAAGACACAAATTATTAAGTAACGAATACGAGGACAGAGAGAATAAAACTAAAAACCCGCGCGCGCGCGCGACTCAACGTGACACTCGGAGATGATACCCGCAGGAAGAGAGGAGATCGAAAACACCTCGAGATATCCTCATGCACAGCTCCCTCGCAAAATAATAATGCCCCGACCTGTATAAAGAGTAAGTATGACGATTAACGTTGAAGATGTTTGCAAGTATGCTAAGTGAATTTCGAGCGGATAAATGAGAGATGAATTATATTTAAATAGAAACAACAACAAATAAGAAAAGATTAAATAATGTACGTGAGTTTCCCCTTCTCCCCCCGCCCCTCCGTCGTCCCACGTGTAAAGAAAAAATTAGTTATCGAATATGGCCGGTCAAAAATTATCTCGAATAAATATCTCGCATTATTTCTCTATTATATTTTTATTTTCACTTGGATTTCTAATTAATTTCTACTATTGCATTATGAATTATCTTTCCCTCGCTCCCCCCTTTGTGGAGAAACGCCCGCCGAACCCTCGTGGCGAAAAAAAAACCAACAAATAAACGTAATGAAAAACCCTTTTACCCTCACGAATTTTATTGTTGTGCGACGATAAACTTCGATGCTGTTGTCCAATTATTATTACGGTTTATTATTGTCAATTTTTATTAATTAAATATTATTATTATTATCTTTATTTTTATTAATCTTATTATTATCATCATCATTATTATTGTCATTATTATTATTATTACTATTATTATTATTATTATTGTATTGCTCGTGGCCAGGTGCATGACGATCGCGCCTCGTATCGTGTAACACGAAATTTGACGTTACGTTTGTCGTTACGATAAAAATAATAAAAAAAACGAAAAGTTAAATGAACGAAAATAATAATTACCACCACCAAAACCATCAATGGCAATTCGAAAATAAATTGAATTCTATTTTTACTCGATATTGTGTACTTGTTTATTTTTATTGACGCGAGAGCGTTAAAAAAACCTATTCGAAATCCATTCAAACGAACGGCTGTTTCCGCAATCGTAAAACCTTTTGCATGCATCCATCCATTTCACCATTAATTTATCCCTTTTTTTTATTCAATCTCTCTCTCTCTCTCTCTCTTTCTAGCTCTCTCTTCCTCTCTCTTATTTTCTTCACACACTTTTTTATTCTCTCTCTTTGAATAATTTGCAGTTCGAGTAAAATTAGTGAGAGTGTGTTTACATTTTTCGTTTTATTTTTCGAATCTGTCGGTACGGGTCGTGCTTGAATTTGCAACTGGCCCGGTTGTATTTTACGCTTGGATATTTTTGTTATTTTATTTGCGTAGAACTTTCACCATTACTCGCAAGTGTTTGCTCGTAATGGGATGTTTATCTTTTTGTACTTTACGTCATATTAATTTTGAAACTGTTGTATTTATCCGTCACTTGGAATTTTTACTGCACATCGAAAGGAAATCGCACTGACGTAAACTCACAAATACGCTCGGGATGGATCGGGCGCGACAGGCGCATTAACGCCCTTTTCTTCTTCAGGGGGAAGAAGATTCTTTTTTGCTCTCCTCAATATTGAAAGAAATATCTTCTGTAATTCGTAGAATTATTTTTTCATAAAATTTCTTCACGATTTTCCGCTTGAATTTCAACAGGATATTTTCCGTCACGTTCTCCAAACATGCTGGGCTAAACTTGGCTGGCTCATTTGTCGTTTGCCATTTGTAATTATTAATTTTGCCTAACGCCAATTTATTTTCTCATTAGCCTCAAACACTTTTATTCTCCAAATTCAATAAATATGTGATGACGAAAATAGCTGTACACAACCGTGCTTTGCATGATCCGAGGGTCCAAGCAAATATTTATATACGTAATATGATGTAGGTACAAAATGTCAGAGGCTCTTGCGGTGATTACCGAAACGATCGTTTCAGTTGTTTTACAATTAATTTTTATCAGCATTGTCGCGATAAAGAATTAAAAAAAAAGAATTGTTTGTTGTTGCTCGCAGCTTTAATGATTGAATTTGATTCTTATGGGACGTTCACTTTTGGGTGTTTTGAAAGGTCGTATAAAACTATTCGCTAGTTTGTTATTTTATTTAATGGTCTACGCCTGGAAGACGACTATTTGAGAAAATCATAGAAGCGAGAATAGACGGGACAATTATTTGACACACTGTGAGATCGGATAGGGAGGCAGAGTCTTACGGAAGAATAAACAAATATATATATATATTTTTTTTAGTACAATAATATGACCGTGATCAAGTCAGTAGGATTCGTAACTATATTTTTATTTGTAAATAATTATTTCGGATACCTTTTGCGGCATGAGTTTAAAACATAGGGGGGATAAAGGGAAGATCACGAAAATGGTAGAGCAATGAACGAATTGTGTCGGTGGAAATTGAAGAACTCATTCGTCCTAAAATGTCGATAAAAAAGTTGACGTCTAGAAAATTCAAAGAAGAAATTGTTCATTATCGCGAGCGAATTTGTCAGAGATGTTAATTCGGAAATCCAATCGATAATTTTGCTCGCAAGTCCACGAACGAAAAAACTCTTCAATTTCCTTCAAGTCCTCGACCAAAACGCTAGTCGACACAGGAATAAAAACACTCACGAAACAAATAAATGATAGGTCGATGCATGCAAGTGTTGTGAGTGCGAATGAAAGAGAGCGAGAGAGAGAGAGAGAGAGAGAGCGAGAGAAACAAAAAAATTGAGCGAAAGAATATGTAAGAGCGCAAAATTTGATAAAACTGAGAAAAAAATGAACCTACGATTCCCCAGCCCCATTCTGTATATTACTATATTAAATATTAATTATTATTAACGTAAAATAAAGGAATCTGGCGAGTGGTAAAGTTTTGTTAGAATGGCAGAAATTACTACTGAATTTTAATTAATAAACGAGATGAAAGTATACAATAATGCATTGGCTCTGACAGTCTTTTATTTCAAACTCATGAAAAATCATTCGTTTACCAACGAATAATACCTACGCTCCTTGATGCAAGACCCTTAAATTTTGTACACACTATAAAAGCCCCAGAACTTTGCTAAATTTCAATCAACCTGGAGCCCAGATTAAAACTCAAGGAACTATGCACCCCGAGATCAAAAAAGAGATTGAGTGAATAAAAAATGATCGGAAAATCGTGCACATAGATAACGTGCATAAAATATCGACAAAGGGCTGAATATATCTGCGTGAAAATTCATAGTGCACGCAGTGGGAATTGTCCAAATTTTCAAGGCCGTGTCCCCATTTAATTCTGTAACGATAATGATTATTCGATAATAATTTTGTCCAGGTGCGAAAATCAGCTCGAAGCCTAGGGAGTTCGAAGTCAATAATTTTCATCGCGGACGTTTATTATCTCGAGATTATTCGCGTTGAAAAGTTGACGGGGATTTGGTATCGTGTATAGGGGAGAAGCTTTTCGTGCGAGCCACGGGTGAACACGGAAGCCTTCCGGCAATGAATAATGATATATAGTCGCGTGAATATCGATATACAGCCTCGGAAGAGTCCATATTACAACAATACATATAGAAGCATGTGCTGAAAGCAAAGAAAACGCGAATGGTATAAACAAACCAGTCGTGTTGGTCGGTGCGAGTCGCATACCTCCGAGTACCGGTCATCTCCGATTCCGTGTGAGCTCCAACTGGCAAGGAGCTGTGTGCAGCATGCGATCGACGACGGCGCGTGCGCTTCCGGCTTAGTCTTTTTTTTACCTCTTTTTTTATGTGCGTTAATACATATATACTGTATGCAGTGGCGACATAAGCTCGAAGATGTCCTTGAGCTTGTCAGTAACGTCTTCATCACGTCAGTGAAATACCAAAGTCCTTTTTTATCCTCTGATTGATTTTCGAGAAAGTTCTGTGTCGACATTTTTTTCAAATTATTCACATTAACGAGAAACATAGTTATACATGCGATAAAAAATAAACACCGTGATGATTGATCGAGTTTTCATCGCGTAGAGCACGAAATTGAAGACTTTTGGTCGGTTGTATGATTTTTCGAAAAGCCTTTATCAATATTTTATTACGAAACGCAGTGATTGCAAAAAGCAACGATTTCGAAGCTTGTTAAATAATAAAACTTGCATCCAATAACGGTGAGCACTGATACGAAAAAAAAAAAACGAATTCTCGAGCGTGTAAACACCGATGTAGATAAATGGGGGAGAAAAATTCGAATGTAAATAATAGCTCGAATAACACGTAGTTTTCCCTGGTGAAAATAACTCTGTGGGCAATTTCTGTTGACCCTTTGACCAACAAAACTACAGTGTTTTTTTCCACCGCGCAATGCTTGCTGCATGAATCGTAGCAACGTCGACAAAAAAAAAAAAGCTCACGAGTCGTCTGTAATAACGATGCCCAGGCTAAAAGGGGGATGCTACGTGGAGTGAATGAGGGGATGAGGCAACCCCGAAAAAAAACGTTCCCGTGAACCAGGTGCCAGCAGAAAATCGTTGGATTGTGTTTTCCTCGTTGGCCATTGCGTGACACGCTTGCGAACAATATCAGATGAGATGCGATATATATATCTACAATCTATATAAATGTGTACATCAGTTTGAAAAGGGGTGACCAGCACCGGGAAGAGATGCTATTAAGAGTCCAAGCTATT
Source organism: Campopleginae sp. 14b (assembly GCA_030522525.1). Taxonomy (NCBI): domain Eukaryota; kingdom Metazoa; phylum Arthropoda; class Insecta; order Hymenoptera; family Ichneumonidae; species Campopleginae sp. 14b. The sequence goes on from JAPYYS010000029.1 coordinate 291,154, forward strand.
GGGAAAAAACAGTAATTTGTAATTCATTAAAAATTAGGCTTCATTTAACTTTTCCATGATAATTAGTGAAATGGAACATTTTCACGGAAGCGTTGTCGTTCGCTTGTGACAACTCATAATTTGAGTGGCATGTGACTTTGCTGCCAGCATCCCTCGTACTTTTATTCGCAAGTTACGATTCCACGTTAATTTAGCACAAGCAAGATTTCCTCGCCATTGCAAAACTCCGAAACCTGCAACAAAAATAGTGAAACAATTTTCGAGGGCGCATATTTACGGCGTTTTCCTAACAATCAAAATCACGACAGTCAAGTCTTAAGGGCAACTCTCATTGGCTCGATCATTTCTTGTCAAGAAATATAAATGATTGGACTGATGCATGAAACTTGCGATAGCGTAACAGTACGTTGTCCAATAGTATTGAGGGATGGAGAGAGAGAGAGAGAGAGAGAGAGAGAGAGAGAGAGAGAGAGAGAGAGAGCGAGAGACAGGGGGTTGTGAAGTTGATGTCAAAGCAGAGCGGAATTGGCGCCTGCGCCAATCAACCCCGTATTGCTCTGTCCTTCACAGGACATGCGCACTTTGCTTTTCGCCAGCACAATCCTCCGCTTGTTTCTCCCTCTTGCCTCTAACCCGACGAGGCATAGCTCAGTCCGGTTTTATCTCACTCGCCCCCGCGATTCCAACTCCTTCGTTCACACCTACCGAAATTATTGTTATAGGCGTCGTGACGCCTGCGTACACGCACGGGACATAACAAGCAAGAGAGACGGCGAGTGCGAGTTAAGGACAAAATGAAAGGAAACAGAGCGAGAGGGTGCTAAAGGGAAAGGGAGTGAGATAGAGATATCGCGAACGCGTGTTCACGCAGCTCTTTATACGCGACAGCTATACGGGAGTGGGTTACGTAGGCAGGTATTTATCACGTCTGATCGTTCCAAACTATCTTACTTCTCCTATACACGAGCCCTCTGCTCTTTCCGTCCTCTCTGCATCTCACTTGCGTCCTCATCCTCGTTCCATGCTTTTCATCTCTTTTTCTCCGTTTCTTTTTGCGTTTCCGTATGACCAAATATAATCAAACATATCACGCACACAGACGAAAAAAATATCTACATTTTCGCGTCTTTCATCCCGTCACGATAAATCGGACGTCATCGCCTTCCTCATATAAATAAATACGTATATACGAACAGCATGAGAGCGTTAAATTTGTTATAACGTTCAAATCGAGTAGCGTGTGACTGACTCGATAGAGGTGTTTTGTATACTTTGCCTTTCGACGATTCTTTATGTTATTTGCTCCATCCGCGATCACTCGGATAAATATCGTGAAATCAGGAATTTCAAATGAAATAAGCACATAAACGTCGAATTTATTAGTTTCAAATAAATTCGAACGTTGTTTTAGGAGTCATTCGCTCAGCTCGAGCAACATTATTTATTCGGTTCGTTCATTATCCAATTCGCAGGCCTTGTTGCTGGGTTTTCCAAAAATATCGTCACTCTAAAAATAAATCCATTAGCACAAGCCTCGAAAATAATCGATAATTATCAGTTTTATGTATAAATTAATTTCTCATTGACAAAAATTAGCGTCCGATGCTCTGGTCGCCGGCAACAAAGTGTCTAGCCGAGCCGAGGAAATCTATTGGTCAGTAAAAAATTGCAATTTATGATAAAATATGAAGGGCGATTGAATAAGCATGGAATTCACGTAATATAAATTTTCCCACGGGGAATTACGAGTGGCGCGCAAAAATCGAGGTGGCAATCCATACGGGGATTTTCATTCGTAATTGAAAAGGATAACGAAGAAATTCCTCGGCCGTTATTCCATAAACGATATGGTGTCGGTGAACGTTTCCGGTAACGCGCGAGTGTTACATTCCTTTCTGAGTCTTTGCCATACAAGTGCATCCATACACAGATATGAGAATACACACATATATATATATATATATAAGATATTTACATATAAAAATATTTTCGTACGTGTATACACACGCGAGTAAAGAAACGTGGAAGGTTGAGAGCGCGCATTAGCGAGGCGCGAACAGATCCCGACAGCGGCGCATTGATTTAATAGCCGATGCCCACACTTAGTGCCTGGCCCGCCAGTGGCTTTTACACTACCAATACGTCGGACAAAGTCTCGTGCGAACTCTACCATTTATACGAGCTGTACAGTTGCGAGAAGAGCATCAACGGACGTACAGTCGCATACGGACGTCTACCGTCACCAATGCATTCACGTACTACGAGGCATACACATTCGTGTACGTACAAATGAAGTACATGTATGCGGAGGAAACAATTGAACTTTATCTTCTTCTACCCCATATTTTTTACCAACGATCCGGCTCTCTCGTTCAGACTCCCCCGCCATGCAAATATATGTATACGCATAACAAAGGTGACGAGGAAGTATACACGAACATGAATTTTCTAACAAAGATAAGGGCGCAGCTCACCTAATTTCAAGTTGACAATCATTCGGACTGCGACCTTTTCTGCTACATTGGCGACGGCTCTGTAGATGTACAAATTGAATACATGGGTACAGATACATACCCTGTACACGTATGTACATTTAGATGTTTATATACATGGCTCTTACTCTCTATGCGTTGGGCCTGAAGCTTAATAAGCACTGCTACCTACATTCCATTTCCGGTGGAGCTGACGTCACTTAAAGTACGCGCAGAGCATATATTCGGATGCACATGTGTAGGTCCATCGCAGAACATCAGTGTGGATCGAAAGTCTTTACGATTCTTCCTGATAAAACGTCTCGCCAAAAGGATAGAGTTTGGTTCCGAAGTTTGCGGTGTATTCGTGAATCGACGAGAAACCTTGATTTTGTGATTTCATTCGAAAAACCTTTTAATATTTTGGGAATATATCGAAGAACCCTAGCTTCCTTAGGTTAAGGAGCTCCATCCATTAGCGCTCGGTAGAAATATATAACCATGAAATATCGTAATAAAACGGGTAAACGCGGATTTTATTTTGCCGAGGAGCGAAAAACTTGTCTTGGACTCACAAGGATGGAAAAGTCGTTCGTATAAATCTCGACAAGGCCATGGAATTGTCTCTCCTTCTCTCCCCTTGCTCGCTGCCTCTCTCTCTCTCTCTCTCTCTCTCTCTCGCTCTCCTCATACTCCTTTCGTGTTTGTGACGATTAAACAGAGAGAAATAGACATAATCGAGAAATGAAAAGCGTACGCGATCTGTTCTTCGTGAATATGACGGTGCTCTATGGAATACATGTTAAGAGAGAGTATATATTTAGAACGGCCATACACACAGCGTTAACAGCAACAAGCCGTATATTTTTCTGCGTTCCGACAATATTTTAATTTCCGACTTTTTTGTTGTTGTATTTTTTCTTTTTTTTCATCACTTTGCACCTCGTATTGCGTAGTCGCAGAGACGGCCAACCGTGCCGGCCAACTATGACCAGGTAGGCCTTGAAGTAAACACGACGCGCGCGGACCCACGCGTTTTATATACATCTCTCTATATATATGTATAGTACATATGAAATTGTGGATGTGTAAAAATACTGGCGCGATTTCGGAACAGCTGATATGAATCTGCGATTTTGCATCCTTGCGGACGAAAACAAAGTCTACACTTTTGAGGTTAAATAACACAAACAATTCCAAGTGGATCCTGAGAATTTAATTAATCTGCATCTGAAAATTTAATTAATCGATGAAATATCAAGAAAATTAAACGAAACAAAACTGCGAGCCTCATATTGTACGAAATGGTCTTTAACGTGAAGACAAATTATAAAACGATCTGGATGAAAAATATTTCAAGCCTTCTGCAATTATTAGAATAAATTTTTGCACGGGAGAATAATATTCACGCGAATCATTCTTTGATAGGTTTATCTCGAGGAAGGACGCGCTTTTTTTCTCGCATGTGCTAAAAGTTTAGAAAAATATTTATAGATACATATGTTTGCGTGTATTACACCTGATATTTTGTCAACGTACTATATCGCGGGAGCAGGGATCGAACGTTGATTTACGCGAATGCGGGCGCAGAAGTGGGGAAGACACACGCGATTCGACAACTCTTATCTTTATTCTCGCACGACAGAGATCAGCTGCGGTTTCAACAAGTTGACTTTCCGTTTATTGAGATATATTTATCGCGCGTGCGCATATCGTCGTCTCTTTGCAAAAAGTTCGGAGAGGCGAATTTTGCAGTGTTTAGATACGCTTGGATATCTGGGAGTCGTACCTACGAATGTCTGTGAGACGTCGAGCAGCAAGGAAGTCTCGATGAGATTTCGCTTGACATCATGAATTATGAGGGATAATTTTCCGATCGTCGGTAACCGATCTGAAGAATTATACACAACGTGTTGCACGCCCGAAGGCAAAACGATTATCGGTTGCATGATTGTTTTTTTTTCGTTTGATCGGTAGATAATAAATATATATTGACGATGGCTCGATGATTTTTTGCACGATTAGGTTTTTTGTAACCCAGGAAAAGGTAAAAACAATTAGCCGATTCGAGCGAGTTTGATCGAGGGAAAAATAAGACGTTTGTCTTCATCACGAAAATCGAACAATTCAATATGTATTGTGCTTAATTGAGAGGATTTTTCGAGAGACCTTTGCATGCGTGAATTAGATGAATGAAAAAAAAAATAGATCGAAATCATTGAATTAAAAAATCGTCTCAGTTCAGTCTATAATTTCATAACGAATTGGATTTTTAGAATTTTTTCGTTTTCTCGGATGTCATTCGCAGAAGTATTCATAGATGATTTCTCGCATGTAAACGACATGTAAAAAAAAAAGGTGAGAAGACGAGAGAAGCGAGATGAAACGAAGAAACAATGAGAAAGATTGAAGAGCGAAAAAGATAGAAAAGGACGATCATTAGAGGCAGTGAGATTTGGCACTTGGTGTGTGCGGGCGAGAATCAACGCACACGTCGCTTACGGCTACCGGCAAGGCAATGAGCCATTACCTACTCTTGCAAGCGCGTTAGACTCTTGTATATATCCCGGAGATGAGAGAGAGAGCGAAAGAGAGTGTGTGTGTGAGAGAGAGAGAGATCTTGAAGACGGGGGGACACGGGCGCGCACGCCTCCTTACTCACTTATAAAGTTAATTGAGGGCAAACGTCCACCATCAGCTCCGAGCTACTGCCTAATCCGAAAACATATGCGACCCCAGTAACGACACTTGTCTGTCTCTTAGAACCCGAAATGTATAACGTGTAAACACTTGTTTATAAAATATTTGCATATCTCCATATGTATCGAGAGGGTTGGGGAAGAGCGAAAAAAAAAACGAAGAATCCGCAGAGACAATAATTTAGCCGGTGGTTGAAAAAAATTCACAAAAATTGCAAAATTGCACCTGGCGAAGTGACAAAAAATTGTATCAATTCTCTTATGCAGTTAATGTCAGCAGGGCATTGCGGGGTCAAATCTCATTCCAATGCTGCATAATCGTGTAATTAATAACCAAATCAGTCGTAGGCAGTTGGTCGGAAAAGTTGAAAACGTCAGAAAAGTTTGGAGACTCCGAGAAGCATCGTTGACTCGATTATTGCAAGAAATACTTGAAAAATCGTAACAACAAAATAGGATCTTGATCCTTGACGAATGTGAATGAATTACAGCGGAGTTTGCTCTGCCGTGGTGCGTTACGAAAGAGAAGTATAATAATTAAACAATTTTGTTAATTGCTACAGTGGTACGTTATAATTTAACGAATTTATTGCTGGCAATAAAAGACAAACGGAGTCCATGGTTGAATGAGCAAAATACTTTACGATTACTCATCAGTGGCACATGCATCATTTTCCAGTAGGTATTTCTCAATTGGTGGGTTGAATGTATATATAAACGTGTCCGTGTATACGAATGTTGAAGAGCGTGCCTCCTAAGACTGCGTGCAGGTAAATCGTAGTTGCAAATTCATACCGGTTGCGCTTGATGAGTCGTGAAAGAGGCTGAAGGTGTTGGTCGACACGGTGTATAACGAGAGTGTGATATTTATTACATATTATCGTAGTAAGCCCGTATTTTCAGCATCATTCTTTCTTTTTCTCTTTTCTCTCCATCATAAAGACAAAAAAAAAGAAACTACTTATTATATACGTTGCTGAATGTCTATCCATGAAGTCATTCATATATATAAATATTATAAAGCTTGCAAAAGAGGCGCACATATATAAATGAGTTGTTACGTTGGCCGTTCACCGACAAATTGACGAATAGATCGTTCTATTACCCTGATAAATAACGTTTATGTTCGAGACTTGACAGGCTACAAATATTGAATCTAATTATGATAATAAGTCGATAATCCATTTCCCTCGAAGCGGATATGAGGAAGGAACAGCAGATATAAAAAGATGATATAGTGGATGCTTCTAGACGGAGCATAACTCGTGACCCAGTGACGGGTTCTCGTTAATTTTCTGCTTCACACGAAACAGCACTTGGTGCGATTACAAAACAAAATAAATCAAAGCGCTCATTTTACTAGAGAAAAGTCAACCATTAAGAGAAATCTTTTGTATCCCCGATGGCAGCCGGTGGTTATTGGAAAAATGTCTGTATCGTCAGATTAGTTGGCACGCGCGTATGACACGATCCTTTTCGAGTACGAGAACTTTAGTGCGTGCCGCGCGAGTGCCTGTTTTACCAGAGTGCTTTACACCAAGATATACATACATAAATGCATTTATATATGCAGACATGCTCATTTTTATACAAATATATGCACACACACGTATTTATTTGGATATAAATATAAATATAAGTTTACATAATGTGTGTATGAAACAATAATATATATATATATATATATATATATATATATATATATACATGGGTCAGGGTATAGTAAAGGTAACTTATTGTCCATATGCGCGTGGATAGATGGGAGCGAGAGTCCCGCTCGAGTCCAGCGGCAAGAGAGTACAAGAACGGCGAGGCTCTCTCGTCTGTAACGTGTCTCGTGCCGCATGCACATTCCGCATGCCGCGAGAGGGCGATAAAACGTATGCAGATTAAAACATTTTATTTGAATGATAATATAACACTTGTTGATGCAAGCGCGTTGGCCTAGGTTAGCATAATAAACATTATGTAGATCTTTGCCGGTCCTACATATACCTATCCATACGCTTGTATACTCATATACATATAGGTATATATATGTAAATACACGAAGAGCATATTACAGTATACTCGTATATATAATACACGCTATTACAGGCGCTGTTAAGGACGTACTACGGTCGTTCAGTCACGCCAAAAGTTGCTCCACTTTTGGGTTTTTAATTACGTTCCATATTCGTCGGATTCGAAATCAATGACCAACGGGAATCGAGGAAATATTATTTATCGGAGAATAACAATATAATTCGAAGATCGGACTATGGGAATAGAATTCTCAGTCATTGTTCAATGATTTGCAATTTTTTGGTGTACACCCGGGGCGACGTTTGAAAAAAATATCCAGAATCGTAAACGACTTATCCCTTTTCGATTAAAATTCGTCTGGTTCTATCGACAAGTCATGTATAGACTGCGTTTTTTGTCTTTTTCACATTTTCATGAACACACACAGATATTGGTATGAAAAAATGTATGAATTGGTTAAATGGCACACGTGGCATGTTTATAGGATGGAAGAGGAAGGCGAGTGGGTACAACGTAGCTAGCAAATTTCGCAGTTAATTGCCCGGCGTTAAGGTGAACGGGAATGCCATGGTGCATACAGAGCCTAATTGGACTGTCGTTGACTCGAGATTAGGAGAGCGTTTGTGCATATCTATGCACACGGGGCTGCACATTTGTGTGGGTTTATCTCAAGAGTTCCTTAAATTTCTCGCTGATCGGACCAACCACACGTAACACGATTCCCTGACCGTTTACCCGCATTTATTTTTTGTCTCCAACACTTCACGGACAAGTGCACAGCAGCTCTTACGCGATATTTGCTCGCTGTTAATAAATGCAAAAGTGTCTTTCTGTGTCTTTCGCCTTGATACACGAGCCTCTCGATTGATTACGCCAAGAGCCATGTGTCATTGAGGAAAACAAAAAGTTCATCCATGCTGCTCTAACTCAGAGTTCAAAGGACAACTGATATTTTTTTAAATACTTAATGAGGGTAATTTTTTTGATAAATGCCTGTGCAAAGATCGATCTGTGTCTACAGGTATATACAAATATACTTATGTGTATATGCTGTATGAGGTATAGATCTACACCAATAAGCCTTTATTGGTCGTTATCAGATCCATATCACATTCGACAGGTACTGTACAGGCTGTGGCAGCTACCGTACAAATATGAAGAATCATATTCATCCATATTTCTTTCCCAACACTCCATATGCTATGTAAGAGACTTGAATATCTATGACCGATAATACGCATGGTTGTGAGTCATCATATCCAAAATTGCCTTAACTATATCATTCGTATTTATTGATGATGATGAAATATCATTGGAGATCATTAACATTGGACAAAGATGAATATTATACCGATGATTTTCCAAAATTTTGCAACTATCATTTTTATCATTTCTCGTCCATGGATTTCAATAGAGTGGCTCAAAATTCTTCCTGCACGTCATTTATTTCATGTTTTTTTTTTTTATGTGACAATTTATGTCAAGGTCATTCGCAGTGACGTATGATGCATTCTCTATGAAGAGTTGACTGCAGCAAATCACAGATTTCCTCGATTAATGGGGGAGGAAATGCCCCATTGACCAAAGAGGAATGATCGAAGAATGAGGTCAAACTCTCGAAGGATCACTCTCCGAGTTCAAGGTCACGCCAGAGGTCAAATTGCAAAGACCTTTGTGACCCCCACTATCTCTCTCTCTCTCTCTCTCTTTATCTCTTCCCCCCCCCCCCCCCCCCCTCCCCCCCCCTCCCCCTCCCCCCCCCCCCCCCCCCCCCCCGTGCTCTCTTGTGGGACACTCTTCTCGACGACCAGCAAGTTTTCATCCTCACAGACTCTCGTAGTCGAATCGTCACTTGAGCACAAGTGGAGATAATCGGGCTCGAGCACGCATGCACCCACGTCTCTCAAACAACGATACCGGCATCCGAAAAATCACATCCGTCAAATCACCGCAAACATCATACACCCAAAGGGTCGATAAGAAAGTTTTGGCATTGCCGAAGTCCCAATAAATATGCGTTTAATTAAGAGGATGCTTTCCAGTTTTTTTTTTTTACCAGGATATTGGGCAATCAACAATTTTTTATAAATGTTTAGTTTTTTCCATTATTCACCAAAACTGCGAGAAAAATTGCATTAAAATTTTGGCCTTCCCTAAATTACAAGAAAAAAAAATTGTATGTATTTAGTGATAAATTCAAATTCACGTTTTGTTATACGATGGAGACTTTGAACTCAAATTTTGTCATAAAATTTCTTGAATTGTTCTCTTTCTGCTTTCATGACGAATGTGTACTCTCGATGACGCACGTACATTCGTATAAATGTTCACAGGTGTCGAAGAATTGGAAATAATTTTAGGTGGCTCAGGCATTCAAAAACGGTTCGTTATTTCTCACGCAATCGTCCTCTTGGCATTGTAGACCTTTCCTTGCATTTGCTTCGTAACCAAGAACTTTTTCGTATCACTTGAACTTCCTTCTTATACACAAAGTTTGCAGGAACGATTCTCTGCATAATTGTCCTTTCAATCGGGTTACAAATATTATATGAAAACTCCTACGATGGAGATCATAAAAAAAAAATTAGAGAGGAGCAGTGTTCTGTTGGAGAAAAAAATTGTTTCGTGTGTCTTTTTTACAGAACGACTTGTCTAACCGCTCATGATTGAACAAACACCTGCAAGTAATAAAGGGAAACAACCGCATAAATAGTCTATAAAAAAGAGACCGGTGTTGTATATTAATATCGCGGGTTTAGGAGCAGATGCTGGCTTTTACAAGCAAAGTTCGTGATAATTATTCACGTTTTTCGTTAGCACAATGTATTTGTTAACATGAATAAAAATTCACGTAATTCAATTTGATTATAAAATATAATTTGTCAAATAAAAACTTTGGATTGAAAGTGAACGTATTAATTTAGTGGAAAATAATCTTCAATTTTGCTCGATATATTGGACATATTGTGGCCAGCCCTCGATCTGTGATTTGTATCATCCTAGCAGATTACTCCCATTCCACGATATGGGATGTTTGTCGTAAAAAAAAAGGACAACACGATTCTCCGTACGAAGTCCTTGCAGCCATAAATTGATATCTGAGATACTAACGATGGAGGTCGAGGGGGCGAGAGGATCGCGTTCCTGTTTTCTTTTTTGTACGATCTTTCATTTCTCTCAACCCCGTGTATATTTTACAACGGTATATAGCGGCGAGAGCATGTATTGGCAAAAGTCCCATATTGCGTGGAACATCGTAAAACAGGGAAAGTGCTCGATCATCCGTTGGTCGTAGATCCGAGGTGCACAACCCACCCAGCTAAGTACAAACAACAGCAAAAGAAAAAAAAAAACAAGGAAAATCCTGCAGGGGTGAAAACATTCATTCGCATTTCGTCGTTCTCACTTTTGGTTTTTCTATATTTTTTCTCCCCCTTCTCTTTTCTCTCGTTAGGGGGTTGGTCACAGGCTCGCGCCAGTTGCAGCGGCTTGGCTAATGCGTTCGAACAACAATGCAGCCGCACGTCCACATTGCACGCGTCCTACCGCTAATTCTTCACGTTTTTTCTCTTTCCCTCTCTTTTTTTTCTATCTCACTTTCTCTGTTTCTCCCCCTTATCGACCCTCTCGCCTCTCACTTTGAGCACAATCCCCGAGAGCTCTCTGTGGCTCTCTTCCTGGCTATACCGGAGCATCTCCCCCCTCCCCTTCCTCTTTCTCTCTGATTCTCTCGTATCGCCATACCACGGAATTGAATTTCAGGAAGACCTCCCTCTCGTTCTACACAGTTTTTGCGACACAAATCACTTCTGATGCTACAGCCACTCGTACGTACACGCTTTCGTCTCATTCTCGACATTTTTCTTTTTAACCAAACAATTTCCGTCCGACAATGATCTTATCGAAATTCACCGTTGTCCGGAAGGAATATCTGTCGAAAAAACCTTGTACATGTTTTTCTCCTTGATTTCGGAACCAGAAATATGTCAGTCTCGGTCCAAAAGGCACTTTTGGTGGAAGCACGAATTCTCGGTCGAATTTTGTATTTAGTTTTTCATTAACCATTTCAAAACATCAATTGCAAGGTAATTATCTGATTTATGCGGATTGCAGCTCATTGCCCTAGTGAATTATGACGTAATATAGTAATGAAGATTGTTAATGACTCTGAAGTTTGCATCGACGCAATGCCACGAACTGAAGAAGAAAAAAAATGATTCGTCACTCTTTTATATTACGAATCCATTCGTGAGGTCCAAAAAAGGCGAACTAAGAAAAAAAAAATTGGAAAAAAAGTGACGAATTTTTTTTTTTTTTTTCTTCTCAGAGCATTGCGTCGATGCAAACTTCAGGCTCATAATTGTTATTGGAATGTAGGGAATTTCCCATATGAGAAATTATGATCATAATCATGACGATCAAGTCGAATAACGCTTGGCACATAGAAAAATGAGTAACGACCCTGATATATGGAGGTTAGTAGACAACTTATTGAATGCCCATCCGAAAAATGTCTTAATTCTTCCCGAAACTTATGGAATGATTTTTCCCAATTTGCGGAAAATCATCGCCCTAAAATGAAAAGAATGAGAACGAAATGGAACGGGAAGCGTTGTGGAAAACTCCTCCCCCGAGTGATATACGAAGGCGATATGATCGATCGGATATTTTTCATCGAGGCGTCAAAGTTTTGGTGTATGCAGCGGCTGTATGGTTGGGAAGCACCCTCCATAAGGCTCGAGGTCTCGCGATCGCGTGATGGTAGCTGTAACGTTTCGCCGCGGGGGCTTTGTACAGATTCGTCACAATGTGGCATTGTCCCTCTCACAGTCTTCTTGTCGCGAGCTCCAAATGTTTTTGTTCTCTTTTCACTCGGCATGATGCGAGCCGTATTAGCGATCGTATAGTCTCGTGACGTACACGACACCTCTGTATATAAAGCGTATAAAAATACGTGATGGAGGGTGGCTTTTTACCTTGGGGAAAGGGAGGCGATATTAAATCGACAAAATTCAGTGCGTGGGCTCTCCGAAACACGTGTCGACATATGGACGAATATTGTTTCTTCCAAAGCAACAAAACAATTAAAAATATGCCATTTCTCGACAATAATCACAAAAACTGAAAAATTCAATAAATTCATAATATTTCCATGAAAAATTCCATTTGCAGGCGTTCGAATCTATTTGATGGATAGTGCTCGAGGTCGTTGAGTAGTCCCAATATCGTTGGGGTCCATTCGGAGAGAGAAAGAGACATATACACCGAAAGTGAAAGAAAAAAAATGGCACAGGATCACCGTGATCGTGGGGTGACGGGGGTCCGAGAAACGCCAGCTGGCCATGCAGGCGATCGTGCCTTAGATTCACGCGGACTAGTTGTATATGGCTCTAATATCATAAGCTGTGTGTACCAGTAACGCAGACAGTCCCGAAGAATCGCGTGCGCTGTTTTTATCGATTAGAGATGGGACCGCGAATTTCCAAAAATTTCCACACCACGTAGAAAAAGCATATTTATTTATTACTAAATGTAACATTTACCATGTTCGTAGATTCAAATTTTCTTGTTGCACGTCCTTTACGGAAAGTTCTTTTTTGATACGCTCTCATATACTTTAATCCGTCTTCGATGAGAACGTTGGAAAATTGGCCAACCGACTTAACGCGCGTCTAGTAGTTCAAATCACGGTCGAATGAGGTCGAAGATGGATCTCGCAGCGGGAATTCCGAACAAGCAAATAAGTACACATGGGAAATTTTAGTGCAGGCTCTTTATATTGAAACAAATTTTGGAGGGGGTTACGACGTACCGACAGAGAAGGAGAGAGAGAGAGTACCCGCTGAAACTGTCCTCTGTCATGACTCTCTGTTTCTTTCTATTTTTTGCTTTACACCAGCACGTGGGTCGTCTACTGTGCTGCAAATAAGAAACAGTTTATAATCCGTAGAAGTTAAGATCGTCCTACAATGGAACCTGCGGAGCGTAATAAGGGGTGTTCAGAGGGATTATGTCTACAAGAGAGACTATGCATCAGGTATGGAAACATATATATATATATAGACACAATGCTAATGCATATATACGAGCCATCAAGCTTCGATATTTGGAGAGTTCAGTAAGGAACTCCGAAACGATTCTACAGTTGCGATGTTTTTCTTTAAATTAATTCTCATTAATCCTAGATTCGTTAATTTATGTTTATTTCGAAAGATATTACTGCCAGAAACGATTCTTGGAAGGGTGCATGGGCTGAACAGTACGTTGTCGAGTCAATATTTGAGGATAATTGAGAAAAATGTTCATTCAATGGAATATGAGCAGGATAAAAGCGACGAAATAACTTCATCGATATGTTTTGTTAAGTAGATATCGAATGCTCGTGTCTCGAAGCGACTTTTTCAGAATCGAGGCAGAAAAAGAAAGATTCTAGAAATCTGATCTCATATCGTCCACATAGTATATCGAAGTGCAAAGATCGTTTTCTTTCGGTAAAAAAGAAATAATACGAGATGACATCGGCAACGCAATGAATTATTGATTCATAATGATGATATATATTTATACAAATACAGTAGGAATCGCACGTGCAGACGTGTATTATTGGATCCTGTAGAACATTTAGTACTCGCGGCGAATATAAGAAACGAGAGACAATCCATTGGAGTCAACTATTCCGCGCGTGTTATCACGAATGTGAAGGAATGTCGTTGACGTTTTAAGCGTATTTTTCTCCCTTCTTGCCCATTTCGTTTTTTCTCTACTACAGAGCACTCAAGAGATTGTATGATTGGGTTGACGCGATCGAGAAGCCTGGCAATTGGCTTGTCGCGGTCGAGTGGAGATACGAGATGATCTCTCGCGTATAGAGCTGAGAGAGCGCGTGCTGCTCGTCGATTCGTCGTGATCTCTTGGTCGTCGTCGTCGTCGTCGTCGTCGTCGTCGTCGTCGTCGTCGTCGTCGTCGTCGTCGTCGTCGTGCGGACATTCGACATTCGCTACTGAATCAACGTACCTCTCGCTTGTTAGGCACTCTCGTACTCTATCTGTAGTATCGAATGCCAGGTTACTTGGACGATTAGTAGGCGAACGTCGTTTAAACGTTAAATACGACGTTTGCGGACGTACCTAATAGCGGCAATTATCGCGTTAGTGCATGCGACTGTATTCTATGAGCTTGCCTGTCCCTCTCTTTATTTCTCTCTGTCCTTCTGTACTAGTGATTCCTACACCTTTCTCATTCAGATATATTTATACATGTGTGTACGTATACGTAGGTACTTATACAATTACTAAAGTCGACGTCTCCTATATACGTCTTCTTTCGATCCCTCACTCCGAGAGAGCAGCGAAACCGGAACATCTCGATCGTAAATACATATACACGGCGAGCACACTCACGGCAATCACGTTTTGCCTTATTTTATGGAAACCCACAGTATTACATCACACCAATCCGTTCAGTATTGAGCCACGTTTGCGAAATCCTCTGTATTCCTTTCCGTCTGCTCCTCCTTTTTTCTCCATTTTTTTTTCGACGCTTTTCCGCCTCCAAATATATTTTTGCTCCCACGGGCAAATACGACGAAACATTGATTCGTAAATGTCACGACTATCTTGGAACGAAAGGGGATTCCACGTCGATGATGTCTGCCCTGTCTCTCCGAGTTTTTCATAGAAACGAATTCGAAAGACTATGAAATATAGGTAGCCTCGAATACGTTAATCGGGATATCACCTTTTCCTTTTTCTTTCTAATGGCAATACAGGCTTTCGAATGTTGAAATGAAAAATATTTTTTTCAACCTATCGCGCAGAGAGTCTTCTCATTAATTAGAGTATTGTGAAAACACATCCAGACTAATCCAACTCGTGAATATATTAGATAACAATTGAATCGTGTTTTTCGAAATATCGTACACGTTAGGTTGAATTTTTATTTTTTTTTTCCTCTTATGAACATCTGGTCGAGATAATCAGAGAATAAAAATTGAAAGTTTGTACGAGATTAGAACTCAGGTGAAGCCAGGGTTTGATCTATACACATAATCCTTTGAGAACGTTAAACGACACGATCGCTTACGGATGCGGTCTGAGTGAATTTCACTATATACAGATATATGCGCGCATATAAACAAATGTGTTCAATACAACTTCTCGTGAACCAGATCGTGAAATTTTACGAGACGCTCGCAACGCAGCACAATTCTTTCGAACTTTCCCATATAACTGTATACATATCTATTTTATTCACCCATAGACTTGTTTCGTCCCCTTTCTTTGTCATTTTCCTCCTTTACCTCTTGCCTCACGATCTATACACCTATAGATCGGGCGTGCTTTCAACAAACGCACAAAATCATAAAGAGGATCAGGAATTTCTGGTGTGGTCTTTCGTACGACTTGCAACAGCACAAAGTTACGACGACATATACACGTTTTTTAGGCTCCGTAGTACAGGAAATCTCAACTTGAAAGTTTTTTCATGTCGACCTTGGAGAAATAGCCATAAATGGCGTATGAAATATCACGAAAGATTCTATTAGATGGAACGTGCTTTTTTTTTTTCATTATAAGAATACGAAAGGAGTGAATGTTATGATCGAAGTATCGGGAACAAAATCGTCGATCGTAATACGAAGAAAAAACAGTTTTCGATCGTCTATCAGATTTTCCTGCACAATTTTCGTAGCTTTCTCATTATTGAACGTCAAATCTTACTTATAACTGACATTTTATGCTAATTCCGTTAACGAAAGAATGAATTCTCCCCGGAGGTGTGTTGACAGGAAGTTTTTGTTGGGAGTTTTCGCCAATAGAGAAATTGGCATATTTAGCAGTGACAGATCGATCATTCTGAGAGGATCGATGGCTGTACCGTCGATCTGTTTCTTGCGACAGGGGGTCATGAATGTCAGGAAATCGCCGTGTGTATGAAAACCGATGGGCTTGTGGCTTCTCTGGCATAAAGACCTCAAAACGGAGGGCGGGCGCCACACGTCGTTTGTTCGACCTGGTGCATCATACGTCATCGGCCACTGAACTCCCTTGATGGACCGTTTGTACTTTTTTTTCCCATCTTTTCCCATCCCTTCGCGCTAAAGTCATTTATTCTTCAGCTCATTAACGGGTACAGTAGGTTTTGAGACTTCTTGGAGGTACGATACTTTACGAAGGACGATTAGAGCCGAGGCTCAGCGCACCGGCGTTTGCAGCGTGCTGCTAATTAACAAGAAGAAAAAAAAAAAAAAAATACATAACGACGTTGCTTTGATTTTTATATTTTCTAGTGCGTCGAATATCGAAAATGTATTTTTGAGAAATTCGACATTGAAAAAACTCAATTTGTTGGATGATCGCGAAATTTCTGTTTATCATTTTCTTGACTTTGCGGAAGTTTTTATTCTTCGTTGTATAGTTATGAAGGCCGTGGGTTTGAGAGACGATAAGGTGCGCGAGATCGAATTGAAGACGCCGAAAAAGGTCAAAATTTAGTTGTAGCGTAAAGGACGAGAAATCGAAGAAAGTCAGAGTGAAGCAAGCAGAAGACGAGGGGAAAAAAGTAAACGGTCGGCGTGTGCTGCTCTCGATCGAATCTGACTCGACCGGTTTTGCCCGGATTCCCTAGGAGTCTCTAGTCCTCCAAGAGTCCGTCGATTCGAAGAGATGATCACGTCTCACACAACCTTATAATTTTATATCTCCAGCAAAAAGTATAAAAAAAGAATTACTTGCAATATATCGTGATTGCAGTACGACAATTTGTCGATCCAAAGTTCACGTCGCTCATTCCGTAGCAATAAAGATGACTGACAGAGAGAAAAATGGATAATGAATAATTTACCGGGATAGAGCTCACTTGCATTTTGATAATTATGAGCGATATTAATTCTTCGAATGTGAATAAAACGTCGAACATGAAGCTTTCGAATATTCGCTCGTTTTTAAAAGAAAAATTGGTCGGTTCTCGAAATATCGGTTAATATAAATCTTATGCACATAATCACAATGAATTTGGCCCCGTCTGTGCGCCGTCAATGCAACTCAAGCCCGGTCGAAGTGTCGCTATTTTATTATTTAAGTTTGGGCGTTTTCGTGAAAAGGCGATACCATTGGTCGCGACCTGGCGACTATCTCGTAAGACACGTTCGTGTGTACTTCACTTTGCTTCCGGGGGACACGGGCGTTCAAACGGGATCGAAATCCAGTTTTAAGATCAAGTTCCTTGTCCTACTGTGTCTATCTATCTCCATGTCCCTTTTTTTACTTCTATCTCTCTTTCTTTTTTACTTCTATCGGCAGCTTCCTCCAGTGGTCCTAACTGGTTGTTGCTTTGCTGCAGATGCCAAAGGAAAAGTGCTGGACTCGCGCGTTCATGCCAGCAGAAAGTGTAAAAGAGAATCGGATGAAGGGAGCAAGTTTAAATTGACTAACGGTCACTATTTTGTTCAAAAATTCTTGCCCTCGTTCAGACTTGACATGCGCAACTGGACGGGGACCCTCTTTTCATTTTCTTCTTCTGAGATTTTCTCCTCGATAATATCGCCAATCAGAAGCTGTTGTTTGGCGATGACGCAAGTTCCTGATGGAACGATGTTGGAAATTCGATCGGAAAACGTGGGTAAAGAATAATTAATAATTGTTCATTACATTTGATTGATTTTATTCAATTAATATCAATTTGTTAATGAAGCAAATAACATTCTAATCGAATTCAGCTGGCGGTGCATCCTCATTTCCCATTCTCGTAATTAGTATGGTTATACACGCCCGATCAAGAGAAAAGCACACTGTGTGTGCATCAGAGCGATCGCGCGAACATTGACAATTTAATTATCTCCGCAATTCGCGGGAAGCAACCTTTTCGGACATACGGCGAATCGAAAGGAGGACTAAAGTCAAGAAAAACACAGCTAATTTTTTTTCGTGGTAATGCATTCATTGTAAAAATTGTATTTACGCACTTTCTTAAGTCTATCAACATTGTATACTTTGGAAGTTTCGCCAGCGGCATTTAAAGGGAAGATTGGTCCTTTGTGAGAATAATTTGCTCTTACGTTGTCCTATTGCATTCGAACATCGCGTGACCTGCGTGTCATTACTAAAAGGCGTGTAGCTCTCCCAGGTATCCCGGAACTGTTGCAGTACACGGAGCGTAACGAAAGGGAGCGAAATACGCTAGTGTCGGGTAAGCGAGAAAATTGGCTCCGCGAACAATGGAAAGCATCAGGGAACTCATCAACGTCTCAATAATTCTCGGCACTTTTTTATTTGTCAAGAGATAATCATTTACTATTTTTCAAATTAAAACGTTCTCAAATGTGATTTCATTCCCATCGGAGACGATGTAAGAGATTCATCAATTTCTGCATTCTGATTGGCGTCATTACTAATTAACCGAGCAATCGGAAAATTCGGTTTCAGCTGGAAATGATCGCCAGTTTATTTCCTATTCTGCTGTTAGCTAATAAAGCTTCTCCATTAGAAATCATATCGTAATATCGTGGTCGAGGATATTTTTGAAAATATACGTAAAATAGCGTGAAATACCTTCCGAAGGGATTTAAGCGAGCAGGAATTTTTTGTTTCCTCCTGAATTGCGGACTGTTTGCGGACACAAGGGTTTATTCGGGGGTTAGTTTTCACGTACAATATGCAGGTATATATATAGGTATGAAAGTGGACAATAATTCTCGTGGTACGAGCTGCGACGAAGGCGATCCCGAAGCGAGCGTATAATGATATTAATCAGGGCGGCGCGTTCGGCTTCCTTAAAATTGCCGGCAGGCTCAATTTCTCACTTAAAATCTAATTATACCTTCCCTCGACGAAGAAGGCCCCGAGCTTTGGAATTTCGAGTGGTTCTCGCTCTCGCAAAATTCAGCAGCCACGGCCACCACCAAGGCATTTCGAGACTAAGATAGAGAGCGCGAGCAAGAAGGAGGGAAAGAAATAACAGCGGCGCGAGATACGTGCCACCCTTCACTCTCTTTTCTTCGTGGCTGCTGTACCGGAGGGCCCCAACGATACCTACAACGGATCCTTGACCAAAAGACCGGCAAGGAAAGACGCAGAGACTGTAAGAGGAAGACAAGCAGGGAGCGAGGGCGAGAGAGAGAGAGAGAGAGAGAGAGAGAGAGAGAGTGGTCTCTCGCACGGACCTCGCAAATTTGACCCTCCGTGTATTAAAAGGGCTAAATAAAAAGGTTGGAGCTAAGACCTACACTTTGCAAAATTGCAGTTTCCTGACGGCACATCGTCGATCCTGTAACTGTTGCCAATACACATTCACATGCAAGAATATATCGATAGCCGTACCCATACACTTGTAAATAAAATGATATTGGGAGATGATAATAAAGCGACGAACGTAATAGACCGAGATGATGAAAAAAGTCGTTGGGTCAACGAGTCAAATTTTAGTTAATCAGAACAACGTGCACCGCTTGTTGGTATAGCGTTCATCAAATGTAAACATCTTCACCCAATTAGATTCCAGAAATTAGAAAACAAATGATTTATCACATGAAAACTGAATCATTGGGTTTTTAGTTCCGTGCGGTTAGCAGCGAGTATTGCGCGTTTGAAATAATGGTCACAGTTCGTTTGCTCGTTAGGATTGAATGAAAACCCGACAAAGAAAAATCAGTCGGACGTTTGGTTGAGATATTTTTTGCGTTCGTCTTGCGCCACTTACAAATGATGTCAAATTTGTCAATAAAGTTTCTCATTTTCAAGCTGCTTGTCAAATTTTCAAGAGTTATACGGTGTAATTTTCTTCGGGATGCGGGAGAAGGTGAAAAAAGATGAAAATTAAATGAAGAAAAAGGAAAGAAAAATGCATCGTGTGTCGATCGTTAGCAAGGAACAAATTTTGCCATTTGCTGCAATAAACCTTCGAAAAAGTTTCGGCTTGTAACTTCTTCTCATGCGGGGAGTCATGAGTAATCGCCTTGTTAGCCCTTGCGGGCTATATGGCAGCCTCATACCCTCTCTCTCTCTCTCTTTTACTCCAACCCTTTACTTCGTTGCTCCTTCGGTTGTGTATGTGTGCACGCCGAAGACACAAAACGAGCGTCTCAGCTCTTCAGAGCCACCTAAACGGGAAAGAAAAGAAAAAAAAACAAGCCGCGTAAGCCAGAAAACACCAAGCGATATACTCCATCGACATACAGCGGGCTCTCGCATAAGCCAACAGGCTTTGCAAGCGTTCCTTCAATGTACAAGCACATTCGGTGTACATACGTGTATATACACGTTTGTATGCACACACCTATGCATTTAATGTGTGCGCCTCCTCCGCCGAAATAAAAAGATTAATGGGTACAGAGAGAAGACTCGCGGAAAGGGAAAGAAAAAAGCGCGGTAAATCTGAGAGGCTTATCTCCCTTGCAATCGAGAACTGTACGCACTCGTAATAATAAGCCATATGTATTCGCAATATTTATAAATATCTATATAAGTTGATGATATCACATTATCGTAAAAGTTGGAATTTGAATCTGTGGTGTCCACCGATCCTGCCACCTCGTATTATTCATTATCTTGATGAAAACTTTTTTGAGCTTCCCCGCGTAAACAGCATTTTCGATTTTCCCATAAATATAATTCTTTCCCTTGATCGTGGAATCAGGAAAAACCAAGTTTGATATTCAATCGTTTATTTTCAAGCTCGATTACTTGAGAAAAAGTTTGGATTGTGAAAAATTAATCACATCGAAATTCGTTTATTGAAACAAAGTATTGAACTAGAAATTAAATTCCTGAATGAACGTCTTCGAGTTGATGAACTTGTGTCATTGGAAATTAAAGCTGAAGATTGTCACGCTATATATTGGTAGATCGATTGAAATTAAGGGGCTAATCTTTTCGCTCACACACTCTGGGAACAGCTTCTCGGTTATGCCAATAAATAAGCTTCGTTAAAAAGTGAAACTTACACGAATATAGTTGGGGGCATATACACAGGATTTCCGTTCAGATTTTGTTTTTCAACATTTTTTCTTCTCCTCTCTTTCTCTCTTAAGATCCTACGCTGAATTTTCTTCCCTTACGCTCTTGTCTGCCTCTTCATCTTTCTTTTGGTCTTTGGTTGTTTAAAAAAAAGTTTTTGTACATGTTCACTCGAGTTTTGCTCATCGGAAGAGCGAGGGAGAACGGAATAGAAGGGAAAGAGAGAGCGAGAGAAAGAAAGTTCGCAGGGTACACGTACCGGGCGCGTTTAACACGCACACTCGGTGCGTGTTGTTCCTATAACTGTGAGAAAGAATAAAAAAAGGGCTGTAAGGAAGAAAAAGGAGAGAAGGAGGAACGAGAGGAGGAAAGCTAAGCAAGGCCACAGGGGAGTAAAGAGGAAAGAAGTCGCGTGGCCCCATATCTTAAGAGTTAACCCAGGGGGGTCCGAGACGGACAGCGAATGGGGACTAACACTGTTTTATCGTGTAGCCAATTAATAACATCTCTGCCCTTTTCTCTCTCTCTCTCTCTCTCCCTCTCTCAGTTTCTCTCGCTTATGTTCGCGGAGTTTGAATTCTCCGCGCGGCAAACTCTCAACTCTCTGTCTCTCGCGCGCGCGCTTGTACTCACCACCGGCTTCTTATATTCGCCTTTATAGCAGAGAAAAGATATCGCTTCAAAGATATTATCCTTCTTGTATGAACGAAGAGAGGCTTCCTTAGACTCGCGCCCGGCGTTTTTAAACCGCCCCGGCGCCCACTATGCCCCCAGAAGGTATGAGAAAGTCAGGGAGAGCGACTGAGAGAAGAAGAAAGACAGAGACACACTCAAGAGGATCGCCAGGCGTGGAGAGTCACATTAGTCACTCCACGCCTTTCATAAGGGATATTTTCTACATTCGAATCCGTAGTTTCGCCGCTACCAATTATTATTACAAATCGTAAAATGGAACTACCATTTTTTCAAGATCCCAATTATTTTTGACATTCGAATGTCCACATTTCTAGTAGTTTTGGTTTTTTTTCTCTATAAATATAGGTCATTCCGGTAAATCGCAAGAAAAGCCTCAAAAGTAAACGAATGACTTCTGTGATCTTCGTTAGATCGTGTTATAGTTGAATGAATATAAAATTTTTTATTTTTATTGTTAGGAAAAAATCGTTTTTAATGGTAATCTCCGATTTATCGATCGGCACGATTTTCATCCGCACGAGCTATTTTTCTGAGTCGATCGTCCGCATGCATTTATCCGCATCGATATATCTCTATGCATATTCACAATGAGGCGAGCCGAGAAACAATAATTCAATCGAAGCAAAGTCAAGGACATGCAGTCACTGCAAGCTGCACTGGAGCACGTGCTAATCAAGAGAGTGCGAAAGTGACACGAGTATATAATACAGGTGCGTGTGTCACTCTTGAGAGTTCGAGCACACGCATCTAAATTTACAATCGCCTTCGCAAACTGTACAGGGTGTCCGAACAATAAGCTTGGCAGTTATGTTCCCGAATTCCAATGTTCCCGAAAGTCTTTACACTCGCTACAATTCATGCAACGGATTAAGAACGCAACTCAGATTTTCCAAGTGAAAATTTTCACTTTATTGCCCATTTTCCTTTTAACGGTCATTTTTTTGTTGGATTACTCCGTTATGCACTTCAAATGGTAAAACTTTATTCAATTAAGTCACGCGAATTTCTTTAATTCTTCGCATCTAACTAAATCTGTGGCATTTAATAAAATTATCACAACGACAAGTACATGGAACTTTTTTGTTTGAAAAGTACTTTATTTCGTTACTTTCATAAATACTGCCCTTACAGTTAAGACACCCTGTAGCAATGTGTATATAAATTTGCCCAAGATGGATAGTCGATTAATCTTTCTCAGTGTTCGAAGTCTGTCTCGCTCAATCCCTTACCAGAGCGTCGCTCGTTTGTTGCAGATAGCTCGCAGAACGAAAAGAGGGAATGACCGGCGGAACAACAAATGGAAAGGTGTCCGATCCGTTGCAACATCACCGAGGGAACGAAATTACGTCTTTACTCTACGACCTTCCTCTTCCATTTCTTCGACTTTGACACCCATCCATCTCACTCTCTCCGTACGTACAATCATGAACCTCAAAAATCATTTCCTCTCTTTGACGGTCGCACCTAAATTCCCGATTTGTATAAGCCCGCAGATTTAACAATGATCGATTTAAGCTCACCCGTACGTCAAGGTACCGATTAAAAAGTGCAGACAAACAAATTATACATCACAACAAACAATTATCTTATGTCGATGTTTAATAAACACGCTGTAAGGAATGTGGGACGTCATAATAATAAATACGATATTTTATCTAACGACCCCAAGTCTTTTTTCACATTTTGATGAATCGTTCGTATTTTTCCTGTCCGCACTCCTCAGTGTCGCGATCAAACTTATTAATGGGAAGATTGCAAATTATATTTTGGAAAAAAAAAAAAAAAAAAACTAATAAATGCAGTTCGAGAAGGAGTTACGAAAGTTTAAAGTTTCGTCACTGGGAGTCAAGAGTTTTCTCATAAAGTAGGCGATACTTTGCATCTGTGATTCTGTAATTAACGAAAGGGTTCAACAGCTTTTTTAATCTCTCACCCCTTCTCCCTCGTTTTTATATATTCTCCTTTTTTTTCGCCCTCCCTCTTTTGCTTCATAGTCCGAACATATCTTTTAATTTAACTCAGAGCTTCCAGCTCCACAACGTTCAGTTAAATGCCTCTTTCCACACCCGTTGACAACGCTTTTGATTTATACCCGCGTGTTCATTTTTTCTTCTTCCACCCAACTCGCGCTGCCTTTCTTTTTCTTTTTAATACTCTCTGGTACGGTTCGACCGGTGCACAAGTGTCGCCACTTGTCATTTTGGGAAGTAATTGCAGTCAAGATCGTATCAAAAAGTTGTCGGAAGCTTGAGATTTTTTCGAATTATCTTTAACTCATCGTACATTTTTTCAATTAAAACGTTTACATCTTCACATGCAAAAAAGTACGATGAACGGAAGAAAATGGAGTTGTAAATTGACGTCGATTTTTCAGCTTGGTCATACAATGAATTGAATGAAATAATCGACTCGATCAATGCGAAAAGTTGATAAAAATACATCGTCCGTTCGATCTTCATTGAGTTCGGCGATAATTTCTCATTCGTTGCGACGAAGTACAGAGAAAAGAGAAAAAAGAAATGAATAGCCGTGTCCATACTGCTGGCCGAGTTGCTTGCCGAGGCGCCTCGGCCCGTGTGGACTCGTTTAAAGGGAAAAAAGGACAGACGCACACACTGTATATATATATATATATATATATATAAGCTTAACGCTTCCAGCGCAGATTTTCGAAGGGGTGAGAATCTGCTGAGCCGCTGAAACTAGGGGGAGGGGAACGGGCTACAGAACTGACTGCATCTCGTATAAACTCCGCTACAGTTGTATCTGTACAGGGCTATACCTATATATAAAAGTATTATAGGCAGAGCAGGACAGGGTGAGAGGGTGAAAGGAAAAGCCGGCCGTCATGGGACTACGGACTGGTCGCGTTCACGCTTAACTCGGGATTTCAGACTCGTGGGGTAGTTAACCCCCCTCGCTGTTCCCTTCTTACCCTCCGATGGGTTATGAAATGACTTTATGGCAGATCAGAGGCTTGCTTTAGATTGCGCGAAGGGGGTACGGAATCGTCCAGACAGCCAGTCAGATCGTCCTAGTTAACCCGCATATATATTCCCATATATACTTATCCGTATAAATGTGCATATGGGCTATTTCGTGCCAAGCTCGATGATGTTTGGACGAGGGATTTCCTCGGATCTGTTCCTTACGGGGAACGGGCTTAGAAAAACAAAAAACCAGGAAAACATGGCAAAATTCATTTTTCAGGTTTTTTTTTCCTTCGTTTATTCGACCCTCGCGTGCAACGTACTCAGATAGTTCTCGCTCGCAAAATCATCTCACTCGGTATGGAATACCCTTTATTTATGTATCGTTCATATATTTTGATTCCGTGACGATCTTCCCCCGTGGCGATCCTCGCACTAGGCTGTCATCCAGATCCTCTTCCGTCACGGGGGCGTAACCGAGAGAGAAAGTCCTCTGCTCGTTCCGAGGGTCGCCCCAACACCCGGGCAAGGGTGACAACGAGTTTGTCAACGAGAAATCGAATTCTTTCGACACTCTGTGTGGCCAAAGATACACACGAAATCGAATAAAAACTTTGCACGTGAATTTGTCGATATTAATTGATCTATCGCATTCTAGATTCTCAATATTTATTTACGAAATTCATTAGTCACTTCACCCATCGTCCCTTTATCGATTGCGGATAAATATGCTATGAATCGAAATTCATTCGACGTCTCCGGATCGGAAAATTCGAAAGAATGCCTTTTAAAATGTTTGGCATTTTGGTTTTTGTTTGTCTTGCTCGTGTAGTCTACTTCCTTGTTGTATTCTTCTCTTCTTCAACTATTAAAACGACCAGAGAGTGAATAAACGAAGTGCAAACGATAAAATCGTTAAAATTTTTCAGGCTACGCCTTTTTGTTTGTAGACAAGTCGTAGTTATTACTATGCTTTCATATTTATGTAAGAACTGCCGGAGTATACACACGCAGCCACAGTTGTGCACACGCATGGCCTACAATCTGTGTACGGCTAGATACCGTTACGTTTTACGAGCGAGTCGCGCTCGATTTATCTTTGATCGCGCGCGATATCGCGCGTTCTGACCTTTACGATCATCCTCGCTGTTCCATTCTCGGGCTACACGTGCGTGTGTTTTCGATTTTGTTTTTTTTTTTTTTTCAAATTTATTCGTTAAGAGTTTACAAAAAAATGATGTGGCTAATTCCGAACATAAATTTGCACTATCCTGGATCAACCCTTCGCGTGTAACTGCTCTGCCCACTCAAAATTCGAGATGGAATCGCAGAATATTGCGAGATAAAAGGCACAATTGGAACCGGCGCAATGGAAGTCATAAACAAAATGTTAAGACTATCACGAATCCGACGACAAAAGTCGCCAATCACGTCTATTGAATTCCACGATCATTGATTCCTGTCGTAACAACGAGACTCTTTGAAAGATGTGGGAAAAAGAAAAGCTGAGAAAGTCTATGGTCACGAATAGTCAGAAAATATTGAATAACATCCAGCGTCCACGAAATAAATTCCACAAAAAAGTAACTCGCAGGGGTTTTCAATTTCGTCTTTGTCGAGACACACGATTCGAATATCTTGCTTCAGAGTCCTTGGAAAATGAATACGAAAGGAAAATCTCAAAAAACTCGAGCGAATTTCGAAGCAAATTCGAGGCCACGCGTGATGCGAACAATCTTTGCAGGGAACCTACCGCGATTCACTATGACAATGCATATAACAGGTTGCGTGTTTTCGGAAGTGTGTAATTTCGGGGTCTGCGAGAAGACAGAACCGGCCAAGGTGGAAGGACAGGGGGGAAGGAAAAAGAAGCAATGATGTTATAGTTGCGAGGATTTCTCGATGGTCGCGAGAGTTTGAGCACCTCTCTTGGTAATTCTGCGTAACCGTGGCTACTGGTGCTGCTTGATGCTGCATGGTTTTCGTATACTCTCTACTCTGGTGTGCTTGGTTGCGGGGTGGCTAAAGCTGACGCAGTGGGGTAGGTGGTCGCGGTATGCCCGGTAGCCAATTCCCGGCTCGGAGCTCGACTCGGCGGGTCCATTCATCGCCGAGGACTACGTGACCGGTTTACCAATCCCGCAGCAGCCGTGCTACTCTCCCTCTCCCCCTTCTCTCTCTCTCTCTCTCTCCCTCGTTCTTCTCTTCTTTCTTGCAAAACGTGCTGCTGAGGCAAGTTGCGAGCTTCGGAGCCTCCAATACATTTATCTATATATGTGAAAAGCGGCACATGAGCACATTCGTTCTATATATGATTGCATGTGTGCAAAACAAATATATCTATACATTTAGATAGTTTTCTCGAGCCCTATGCGCTCGTTTTCTTGCTCATAGACCCATACATAGACGCATATACATTAATATATACGTACAGCATCAAACGAATTTACTGACTCCACGTACGATGCCCTTTACCTTTTTTACTCGAAACTCCCGAGTTTTACCTGGCGTGGTGTACGCGTCCACGCGTACACCGAACAACCCCTATCTATTTTTTTTTTTTTTTTTCCAAATCGTATTTGTGCCTGCTGTATTCTTCTCAGTGATACAAAGCCCCTGGACTACTACTGATTCGCTGTTGCAATCATAAACACGCGTCAACTGATATTACGGTATTATAAGCAGGTGTAGGATATTCCGGAGCTAAGCTAACAATCGAAACTATCATCGCGGTTTGCGCGCATCGCGTTATCGACGATCTCTCATACTATCTCCAATCTCAGTTGCGTTTTTGTATTAACGATAACGCGAACAAATGTTGCATTTTTTCGATCGGGAATCAATGGATTTCTGGTGGTTCTACAATTTATTTTTAATTCCCTCTTGTGCGGGTTAGCGTGATTTTATATAGGCAATTTAAAAAAATATGTTTCCCATTTATAGCTCAGCTTAATTCGTACAGTGCAACAAAATTAAGCGATTTTCGAAGAATTTTCTTTGTCGCTGATTAGTTTTTTGTCGTATTTTTTTTCCATTGTTATCTTTTCGAAGTTTATACAATATTTTTTAGATGTGCAACATTTCCAGGGATTTCATTAATATTTAGGGCATGGATATAGAAATTTGGCGTCGGTGGAGAGGACAGGAGGATGGCCCGAATGCCCATATAGCATCCGGGCTACGAGAGAAACACAAAACGCAGAGAATGAGAGAGAGAGAGAGAGAGAGAAAGAGAGGAAAAAAATAAAAGAGACCCGCTTTCTCGAGAAAATCGAGGTCCCCGTACCATATCAGCCATACAAGTCATTGTCGCCCTGCCTTCTTAATCTGCATACAATGCCACAGAGACACACGCGCGAATATACACTCGCTGTTCGCTAGAACCGCTTCGCAGCACGTCCTATCATCTCGTAATATCGTTTATCACCGCGGTTCAAACCCATCGTGAACATTTATAATAATCCTTGCCCGTCGACTTCGCAATGGACTAAAAAGAAAGAAAAAAACGTTTGACGTTGAGAAAACGTTATGGCGTCTCTCTGACGTCTCGCACACGCCACTCATACACGCACCGACAAAACCGTTTGTAGTGCATCATCGATCCGCCTCTTTCGCCCCCGCTGGTACAAACCCTCTTGTGCATTACGACCCATGACTTTGATTATTTAATTAATACGGTAAACTTGTCGATACTTCGTACAGTCCTCGTGCAATAATTAATCAGCTACCGCATCGGGTACTTTCGTCTTTACCCATCGAGACAAATTAATCGGAAGTGATTTCAATAATATTCCCTTTTTCCTCGGGAATCGAAAAAATCAAGGCAGTAGCATATTTTTATGAAATTACCAAGTACGAGGGTATCTTAATCGAATGTTCTTCGTTACGTTCGTAATTCACGTAAATTGCGTTTTATTTTACAGCAACGAAAAAAGCGTATTATTTACATGTTGAGAATTGAAAAATCGTACAAATTGAAGATTTATTGTAATCGTAAATCAGAGAAAAATACGATATCGTTAGAATCAATGGACCTAGTGAGAAGCAATTTAGTTTAATGTTGAAATGGGGGAAGAGCATCAATTAATATGATCGAAGGAGAGAGATCGCGTTCTTGTCAGACAGATTGGCAATCATCGTTTCGTTCGGCTGTGTAGACACCCACCCCAAATTCTTCATATATATATATAGATAAATATATTTTCTATGTATATGTATAGAAGGCTCTAGATTTCTCATCGGGAGTACCGTATGCGGTTAGATACACGCGCGAGGGCCCCGATCATAACTGTTAGTGCTCACCCATTTCGAACTGAATAGTGGCAACAGTTGCGGTTTATGAAATTAAATTGGTCTCGACGACTGAACGAAACGGGAAAGAGAGAAAGAGAGAGAGACAGAGAGAAAAGAGAACAAACGAACCGCGTCTCACTACATTCGCGTTTCAAGGGTTGGCTGATCGAGCGAAGTTTAAAGGGCGTTACAAAATATGCGAAGTAGAAAATAAATGAAAAGAAAAATGTGTGGTTTTCTGATTGCAATTTGTTTTTGTGCGAGGTATTTCGAGTAGCTGTCATTTTTAATTAATTATCATGATTGTGGGGATGTTGCGGATTAATGCAGCGTTTTTGTTCAGGGTGGAAGCAAAGCTCGGAATTTCTTTCAATATAAATCCACTCCCGTTCCATTCAACTCAGAATAGAGCAACGACGCCTTAGGATGCATATGAAAAATGAGAAAGAGCGAGAGAACATAGGTCGAGGGTGCGCTACTTATTATTTTGAAGCGCCCTCTATAAAGTCCCCGAGCCAACACACGCCCGGCCACGTGTATAATATCCAGGACGAGGAGTGCAGCCACTTTTATCTCTTCTATTAACCCCCCACGAGAGGTAATTAAATTAAATGATCCACGGGCTCCCTCGATCATATCCGCCGGCGTATTCTCTCGCTGTACAAGACTCTACGTATTCCTATTTATATACATATATTTATTCCGCTCTAGTATATGCTGCAATAACTATACAGTAAACTTTAACCCGAGTCCACCACTCTTTGTATTTTATTTCGTTTCCCCCGACTCTCTCATCCCGGAATATCATAAACAAAATATTAAGTTATCATGCAGTCTTAAATATGACACGCGAGCTTTAGTTCTAAATATTTCAATTTAAGTTCGAGAATTTTATTTAAAAAAAAAATTATTCGCGGTTTTGAGAGTTTGTAGACTTTTTTCATAATTTTCTTCATAAAAAACTGTTAATAATAATTAAATTCGTAATGATGCAACTATGAAATTGAACTTTTTGTGGAGAGTCGATATTTGTGAGCGTTAAGTTGAGATACAGAGAACAAATTCAAAAGCCTACGCGTTATGTTGAGAAATATATTTAGGAAGAATATTGAGGAAAAGGGCAAAATGCAGCTGGGGCAAAATCGGCGAGTATTTGAAGAATAAAGAAAAAGAGAGAGAGAGAGAGAGAGCGAAAGAGGGAAGTGTGCTCACAGAGTTAGTGCTCGTTGGCAGTATATCAGTGTTCAGCTCTGGGCGAAAGTGTGCTTTCTCGCCCGTTGGTTCTTCTTTTTTCTCCTAGGGATTCGTCCCTCTTAGAGGAGGGGGGGGGGAAGGGGGGGGGGTTGCTACATCCCCCATTCCTGTACTTACCGACGTATACACGAAGCTACATGTATCGTCTTTTAGACGTTGGAATGGCGTATGTTGGTTCGCATAAAAATAGGTTTACAGCCCTTTTGAGTTGAGGTCATCAAGTACGCATACATCTATACGTTCGGGTGAAGAAGATGTGTATATCGGGATGCCGCGTGCTCACGTGCCCTTCTGCGCGGGAGGGTTCGCCCTTGCGCTTATAGGCAGAACTCCCGCGGGAGCTGCGTGCCATTTTGCATAAATCGCGAGAGACACTCGGTGTCGTGCGAGGAAAGCTTCGCGCATGGAGATTTTTTCGAAATACGTTCAAGTCCTCCATCTCTCGTTCATTCTCGTTTTATTTTTTGTAGCCTGCTGCATGCACGCCGCGGCAAGAAGCAAAGCAGTTCTCTCAAATCAGGGAAGACAACTTCATGCTCTTCTCATTATTTCGTGACGATTATAACGTCGCACGAGGGTAAATAACGTTCTTTGGTCACGGGGGACTGGGTTATGGTTTGTTTCCACACCGATCAGCTGATTGCCGAAGAAGCAGTGGTGACAAGCAATTATGGCTTTATAATTGAAGAGCAATATTTCGAAACTTATTCCTATTCAGGTTTTTGTTTTTGTTTTGGCAGAGTGGCAATCTGATTGCCCTTGGCATAAAGTAGCGACTACTAAAGGTACGAGTGCTTGACAATAACTGCAATATGTTTCACTCTGTCTCTGTGCTCATCCTCCACTACGACATCACCACGAGAGTCATATTGTTTTATAGCCCCCTACTGACGATAACTTCGAGGTAGTCCACCCCGTTTTCCGAGAGTTCTATCTGTGCCCGCGTTTATATCTACGAGTCTATGTGTGTTGTTGACTTTTGGCGGTTTCCAGAGAATGACATCCGAGATTTCCGTGTGGAACGGGAACCGAGGCAGTTCAACCACAATTTCTATCAAATCGTTCAACGATAATACAAATGCAGAGAAAATATATAAGATAAAATAACCATTGCAAGGATCCCAGTCAACAAAATGCGATCTGACTTTCGGTCATTTTTTCATGGAACATGAAAATTTGAGCGAATCGATCTGAAGCACCTATGTCGATCCAAATAGAAATCTCGAAACGAATATGGAAAGATTTCAAGTCAATCCTCTCGGTCTTCATTTCACTGAATATTCACTTTCAAGTTCGTATCTTTAATATCGTAAGAAATTTCGAAAAAATTGATAAACCATAATTACAGCAAGCTCCAGGGTAAACGTTCGTGTGGGAAAAAAATTTGGAAAGTAATGCATTGACAGCGGGCGCGTGTGATTTGTTTCGCATCTTTTTCGAGTGTCGTATTCTGAATTTTAAAAGCTTTACGCAACTCGTCTACGCACACATATCGATTTATACAAGTAGGTGTTTCACACACATGAAGATGTGAGTGAGTTATGACGATAAGTTAAAAGATTAACCTTGCTCATAGCTCGTTGCTTTCGTAGGAAGCCATGTCCCAGAAGTTTTTCGGGTCCTGGACCCCAGCATCACTGTAACGAATGAGGACGTTTGATGGTATTAATTTATGCTTAGTTTGGTAATACGGACGCTCTGTAATATACGTGGAAGATATCGAGCCAATCGTGCTTTTCACGGGGACAGTTATAACCTTACAAAATAAATACACACGCACACACACCCACTTGCTGGGGCCCAAAATGCAAGATGTGCTGCTCCGAAAAGCAAAAAAAAAAAAATCAATCGAGGAAAAGGCATCAGTTTGCTGAGTTTTTGAAAAATAATCGTTTCCATGCTTGACTTTGAAACTGAATCGTCGATTTTGTTGATGAGGGGAATTCATATAGATTCGTCAAAATTACAGACGTATGCATGATCAATACAATTACATGGATAAGCCACTGACCAGGCGAGCTCTTCTGATTCCCATCGAACGAATCGTAATCAAAAGTCAGGAATAATTGGCTATTAAGTTTGACAAAGTCTGATATATTTTAATGGATACTTTCGACATTATAAATGACGTTCAAGCATATTCGTGCGGGTTAACGGTGTCGTCGCCACGTGATTTCCTTTGAGAATGTTTAAAGCACCTATGAAAATTTCCAAAACATTTTAATTCTAAAATGTTGTAAGGACGTCGGGAAAAAAATTGATCTTGGTAAACAGCGTGTGTTTTTCTACCGATACGGATAGAGTGACATAGGAATGCGGAATTGGACGTTTCGTTCAACAGTCTTTTTCCCTGCGATGTTGTTTGCTCAGATTTAACTTTTGGAAAAGTCATATCAGCTTTTTTTTTTGCTCACGACTCTCCATCGATTAGTTCAGCCTAAGCTTAAGATTATTCGTGTGTGTATGTTTGTGTGTGTTTCTTAAAAGCCAATCTCAGAGAGAATCGAGAACGCTCTTTCGGCTGTTGCCTCGTGTTGGATCGACTAAACTCACGATTTTATGTGCATTCCGACACTGAGAAGCTCTCTCTCTCTCTCTCTCTCTCTCTCTCTCTATCTCTCTTCGTAGCCTCGCTTGATTCCTCTCCTTCTTCGATTGTACATTATATACCGATAGATTCGTGTGTGAGTCTTTTTTACACAAATATGATCATCTGCTATGGGGTAACCATTGAGCTCGCGCCCAACCATGGACCAACTATTTTTCGGCTATATAGGTCCCCCTTTCCCTCCTCCTTTCCTCTTCCTCTTATTCTCTCTGCTTGTCGAATGGAAATCAGGTTTTGGATCTTTCGAATGTGATTTCAAGTTGAAGTGGGTAACCTTCTTCGAAATATCACCAGATGCGACTGTGTTCTGCCGAGAGCTGAGCAGGCCTCCTTACGCACGTGTAAAGACCAAATTGGCAATACCTTGTTCTATTTTTTTTCCAATCATCATATAACAACGATGCAAACAGTCATTATAGTTCGGGATTGATCCATTTCGTTGTTTAAACCACACATTGATAAATAAATAATTCGTATGTGGAGGATCGATTAATTTGTGGGAAATTATTGATTATGGTGGACGAAAGAGAAATTTATGAAAGAATGAAAGAAATAAATATGAAATTGGGGCGAAAAGAAACGTGCAAACTGGGGTGGCGTTCGGTGTGTGGCCATAAGAACGTATCCGATTCTCTTATACTCTCCTCCTTTCGTGATTGATAGTGATTTGGCAGATAGCGATCGAGCCTGACCCGAGGATACTGCGCGAGTTGCCTTTCTCTCTGTTGCTCTATTACTCCACACGGGGGCTTTCAGCCATATCTCATATGGGGGCCACATCCACAAGCCCTTGGGATGGAAAATCATCTTGAATCGCTTCTCTAACCGAAAGAATTTATGTATATACATATATTTTTTTCGTTCGGGCTAAATAACCACTTACCGGTTTCTCTTAATTATCTTCTATCCCGTTTATCGATACACACATATATAGACTGACCTACATCGCACCACAAACGTTTCTTCCGCCTTCACAGTATCCAACTTTGTTCATTCCTCCGCGTGCCTCATTGCTCAGTATGTATGTCTACTAACTAATTTTACTACTGATTATAATTATAATTAAAAAATTATCTCAAAATTTCGTCCTGAGCACCAACCATTTTGTATATTTGTACACACGTTGTCATACGTTTGGGCTGTCGAGCCCCTCCTTAGGATACCCCGAGTCATGATCCAACAGTGTCTACGATAAGGCATCGCACAGTGATACGAAAGAAAAAGAGAACAAGATTCGTATATAAACGATCTCTCTGCGCAGGATGTGTATCGCCTCTGGTGGTAAAGCATTATCCAGCAATGGGCTATCGGGAAGTACCGATCTCATACGGTCTACGTGCGGGTGACCAAAATTCGTATGTATATCCGTTAAGTACTGGAGAAAGAGAGAGAGAAAGATGATGCAAGTGTGGCCTACATCATAATACGCTCCCCGTTGAGAAATCCGCCCCCGTATAGACGAGCACCTCACTAGACACCTTCTTAGCCACCTATTCAATATCCTATCCAAACGATAACCATCTCAAACTCCACCTTGAGCCTGCTCTCTCTCTCTCTCTCTCTCTCTCTCTCTCTTTCTCTCATTTTCCTAACCCCAAAATTTGTCCATTTCAATCGGAGTCAATTTTCACTCTCACGTCAGTCCCTGAAGGCGCACCCAATTCCCATCTAAGACGAATGCAGACGGATTACTTTTTTTACCATCTACATTCTCATTTTTATTCCATATTTTTTCTTTCCGGTAGCCAAATACTTTCTCCGATCCTTTCAAATATAAAATTAATTCCACGCATTTAATGAGATGCCCCGTAGAAACAGTTAAGTGACGATTTTTTTCCAATCTGCATGAGTTCCTAGTTCACCTCAAACATCGGACTCCGAAATTCCTAAAGTAGCTTTAAAGGCCATAGTCGAAAGTTATATTCGGAAGGTCATTGGTATTCCGAGCATGAAATCTTTGTCAATCAAACGTTCGTTAACGGTTTCCAATTAAAACGGCTGAAAGCTTTGGTGGTCCGGTCAAGTTTGTCGATATTTATAAACTGTCGTTGACGCACATTTCGTCACGGCTGTTCCGGAGCTTGTTACTCGCTCAGGTCGACCGTGATGGCTTGCAAAAAAAAAACATTGCTCGCAACGAATTCTAGTCAGGGGTGAAAAAATACGCGGTGCCGACTGTATAAGCGAATTTCTCATTCAGTATACCTAGTCGCGTTGTTTCGTCTCGCATTGCTTGCGTGGTTGTAATCTATAGCTCAGTAAATTTTGTAAAGTCTTTCAATCATCCCTTGCATTTTCATGCAAACTCGAAAACTACACACACACTTATATTTAGTTATAATACAGAAGAAATACATGCCTGTATAGGAGAGACCCTCTCGCGTCGCAACGGCTGCTGCGTCTTTCAATGCTGCGTTTCTTCTCTCATGTTCGTTTGTGAGTCTTTGCTCTCGGGCACGTGAATTTTGTATATGTATCGTTACAATGACGTGTTCGCGCCCTGAAGGTACGAATTCACGCTCGAAGTGAACTTTTCCGTGCATATCATTAGGCTTCCGTGAAAGAGACCGAGCCAAACTCTCGGAAGGGTCCATGCGTCTGCGAGCTTACCTGAGACATTGTACACAAATATGTACGACCATACACACGACCATTTCCATATACACATGTAATGTATGTAAAAAAAAAAAGGTCGTAACCCCTGAGCTGAAAAACGCAGAGTATTGCTCTTCTGTTTGCCTGTAGTAAATTTGTAGTGTATGAATGTGAATTCCTTCACCAGTAGAGACGCTGCACACACACACAACCTGTCCTTCAAACCTTTCGTTTTCTCTTCCGCATCTCCGCAACGATCAAATACTTCATATCAAATATACAATTGCGAGAGTTTTTTCTCCACACAATCGTTCGCCTGTGGACAAATGTGCAATGTTTCGACGATCCCATTCTGCGAGTATGCGACTGTTAGATGATAAAAAAGAACTGCAAGATCGATCGAACTGGGAAAAACTCCATAATTCGATAATTCTTGTGGAATTTTCCGAAAGTAATTTTGAAATCGTTGTCGCGTTGGCGAAATTTCTAGAAAATAAACTTTTTTAATTATTTTTTTGTGTCGACAATAGTTTCGGTAACAATTGACTCGAGTGATTTTCGGAAAACTTTTTTTCTTGCACAATTAAAAAGTTCATGAAATACGCGAAGGGGGTCTCGTTGAAAAAATACAGTTTGGTCACGGGTCGAATGATAAGTCAGACGCTTTTACAAACTTACATATTACATATGAGGAGGGTATGAAAATGCTTGGCGTGTAAACTGTCCAATAAGTAAAGGCCCGAACACGGGGCCAAGTTGTAGGCCCACTGGGCTCTTTATACCTAGTGAATATGTGTATACACATATATCCACGATGTGGTCGGTGGCCGTTTGTGAAACGGATATAATATACGTTCGTTGATGCGATATATAGGCATATATACCAAGACAAACCGAAAAGTGTGCCCTGTTCGTCGGCAGGTAACCCGCGGCCACTATAAAGAATATCCCTGAGACAAGAATAAAAGCGAGTTGACTTATTTGGGGGGAGTGAATGCGGGGGAGGGCGAGGCCAAAGCGGGGACCAGAAGCCGTACTCCCTGCTTCTTCAGTCTCCCTCAGCTTAACTTTGTTTCTTGCAGTACATACCGCATATACTTATATGTTTATGTGTATACATATATATGTAACAATACGATAATGGTCTCGGGAAGCCAACGGGAAGAATTCTCACGCAAAAGGATGTAAATTACGCCCTTTCGTTGTACAGCATTTGGTATGTAATATATAATCGTGTGTATGGGGACAGGATGTAGCTGAGAGATTCCTCGAGGTGCAGAACGTGCGGGTTGCCCGCGAGCGAATGTACTCCGCACGGAAGCGACGGCCCAATCGTGCTGTATTGCTCGACCTTTGCTATCCACCATGGATCCACGTGTGCCCAACTGCCCACATACATTTATACCGATTTCACATTACACATTATTTCGTATCTATATACATATAAAGACATTCGTCGCTATATATGCATTCACGTTGGTTTACACATCTGTACATCGACTCGATTCCTCGTAATAAAGCATTACGTGCATGTGCCACACCACGTACCCATTCTCAGGACCCACATCACGAGGATCGCGGTACACTTTACCGAATTTAGTCGGCAGTAATTGCATTTGCTCATTTAATTCTTCGAGTTTTCAACCAATGAGATTCTCTAGTGCAGCTAGATACACCATTTTTATATTATTTTATAGTCTTGATTGAATATTTCTTATAAAACCATTGATATTAATAAATTTATCGGCAATAATCATTCTTTATTGCACATCTTAGAGCTCCGTGAAGAGTTTTCTATAGTTCACGGAGGTAAAAAATAGTAATAACGATTTTATCATTTTTCTATAACTTATCTTTATCCGGACTTGGTGGTAGCTTTTGAAAAAGGATTAAAAAATTGTCTTCGCAATGAAAAATATATATATAAATTTATCGCGGATCAGATTTATTGTCGAGGGATACGAGTCTGTTATGACATTTGCGCTATGAAAATAAGATTTCCACTCTCGATCGGGAGAGCGAGTAGAATGTATTTTCTGTTGTCGCGGTTCTCGCAGTGGCTAATAGTTTCGTATATATCAATTGAGTCATGTTTATTATACCGGTGAACATAATTCTCGTCTCCACCGGTTTTTCACCAGATCGTTGAGAGTGTTCGTCTGTCTGTATGGGAATATGCGTGTCGCACTAAAACCAAGCATCGCATCTCCGCGTCCACGCACGAATATCTCCTCCTCTCCATCTCTCTTTCTCGTATTCTCTCGTTTTATCCGTGTCTTCGACGAAGACAGGTTTTCCAAGCTAGATATTGTCGAGAGCACGGATCCAAAGAGTTGACGATCTTGGCGAGCAAAGATGAGAGCTAGAAAATATAACGAGAGAACGAGGATGAAATAAGCCTCGAGAAACAAGAAAAAACGAGCAAAACTAAAAGAGTTTGAAAAAATGAACAAGTAACAAGCATTGGTAGCGAACGAACAACAAGCTCGACCGAAGCCGGGAGATTTACACTGCGTGGTTGGAAGGTCGTTTTAGAAAAGACTGCTGCGCGATCCTTTCAGAAGCAGAAATATTTATCCAACGCAATATTTACACGGCGTACAATCGCGTCATCGTGCACGTCTCCGCTCGACTCACGCCTATTCATTTGTTTAATTTGTTAAGTGTTAATTTTATTTAATTTTTTCACCAAGCAACCTGCAGAACTTGGAAGATTAAAAAATCCGTGTGAATATACGTGCAAATTACGTGGGGAACTTGTCTCCTCGCTTCATGTGAAATATTCCCAAAATAGTTGAACAAACAAGCTGCCATCCCGCTCAAACTGTACTGTACCCAAGATGGACCTCATATTCTGTGTATATATACTCTTTCGTTACCTTACCAGCCCGTTATCGGCTTGCTACAGCATCTTAGCATTAGACTTCCAATTTCGTACAAGATTACCAGCTCTCGCTTGCAAATTCCAACAAATTCATGAGAAACTTGCTACATCCGTATCCTCAAGTACACGTTTACTCTACGGGGTTAAGCTCGAGACTGGTGTCAAAATGAGGCAGCACCAAAAGATCAATGTTGAATATATCCGACTCGAATCATCGCGATCAATTTCCGGCCCCAACTATATTGATATGAAGGAATGAAAAATTGAACCTCACTAATTTCATCACTGCAGCCAAAGTATTTTCCGGGTTTTCATCGCGACTGACCACCCCATTCAACACATCCACCGCGAACTGTCATCCCCTTCTCACGCGTTATTCCATAATTCAGTAATTAAAGTTGAAGAATCAATCTCGAGTGTATAAGATCTAAGAGCGCGCGGAAAAAAATCAATCAAGTCAAACTGGTGGTAATAGTTGTTACCGGGGGGGGGAAACACAAACCCGTGCAGGAATGTCCTTTCCATTCTTGATTATCAGACCTGATGGCGAAGGTTTCACGCGTCGTCGATTACGAGATCGAGAGCGACGAGTTTTGCGAGATCGCGTTATATCTTTTGCCACTTTCGTTACTTCATAATAAAACTCAATACAAACGAAGCCCACTCACACACATACACTGTGCGAATGACGCTTTATTTAGTTTTGAGATTTGAAAAATTAGAAAAATAGCGTAATTAGACCAGTTTGTGTAGTTGTGGTAAAAAAATGTATTCAGTCAACCCATTCGAGCATGAATCTTTGTAGAAACTGTTGGTTGGTTCAATTTTCTCTGAAAAAATTGGAGAAGACTCGTAAAAATTTGCCTTCGAAATGGTAATACAAAAATCCATGCATTAGTAAATTTAGTTCGTGTGTCAAACTTTCAAGAAATATCGATCGAGTTATCACAAATTTTGCAATACGGAGACGTTTGTGTTTGTTAATGCTATTATAGATATTTTGTAATAAGTTTACATAGGGAATACATACGTGCGTTATCCTTGGTGAGGCCACCGCCGAGGCTGGGAGGTTGGTAAAAGGACAGCAGGTGGACGTTGAACCGGTCGACACAGTGCGGAGGCTGCGGAGGCTCTCCGTTCGAGCTCGTATTTCGATCCAGTAAACGCACAGTTGGATCCTACCACCGTTAGAACTTTTTTTCAAATCCGTTTTATTCAATTTATTATTTTTTTCTTATCCCCGAAGATTCATTAGCATCCTTTTTTGTTTTTGTTTCATTAACTGGAAATACCCGGTCACGAAGCAACGAGCTTCAAGGATGAAGTTGAGCTTGAAGTGTGCGTTTACTCTAATCTTTAGTGAGACTTTCTCCGTATTGAAATGAATTTCGGAGATGAGAACGTTTTTATAAATGAGCGCCGATGCAGAGTGACCGATAAGGTCGTAAGGAAACACGGAGCGATTAGTACAATATGTTTTGAATACACGAATAATGAGACTGTAACAAGTTAAACGAATAGTTTTTCGCTCGGAGATGGAATCGTCGGAGCTAATTGTACCGTTTGAATAATCGTTCTAAAATCGTTTCATGGATGATTAAGTCCAATTGTATGGATATAACGCAGAGGTTTGACTCACCAATTGAATTTACATAGCATCGTTGATGGTCGTGTTGTTTCCCCAGTGGCATTAACTGTGAAAACATTTGCACTCTTGTAACTGTTTCGCTGTTGTAAAAAGGAATTAAAAAAGACAATAACATAATTACTTTCCACGATGCGTCGTGAACGTGCTAGGAAGTCTGAATGGAGAGGCACACAAACATACTCATGGACAGAGGGATCATTGGCCACAAAAGCGATCGTCGGCTTAATTCTTATGTAGAAACGAATCGTAGAATAATTCACATTATGCGCCGCTGGAGTCCATGAATATGTACATGCTCGTTTCCATCTCTCTCTTACTCTCCTATAATATGAGAACTCTCGCCTCATGACTGGAGCTCTGCAGGTTCATCGCTGTGGCACGCGACACCGAGACTATATTA
Source organism: Campopleginae sp. 14b (assembly GCA_030522525.1). Lineage (NCBI taxonomy): Eukaryota > Metazoa > Arthropoda > Insecta > Hymenoptera > Ichneumonidae > Campopleginae sp. 14b. The sequence continues at coordinate 331,609 of JAPYYS010000029.1, forward strand.
TGGAGATAGAGACGGTGTGTGGAAGAGATGAATAAGCAACTAGACAGAGCGAGCAGACCGAATATTTGGAGCACGCGAGACATTCTTTTTGCTCTTTATACGAATCAAGAAAAACCCGAAGAATTAAAAAACAAACAAAAAAACGAATGAATGCAGGCTCGTGTCCATTAATGTGCCCGCGTATTTAGCATATCCGTATAATATCAACATCGTGACGGGGGACCCTTTGGTTAACAAAAAAAACGTCAGAGATTTCTTTAGATGAATAATCCCGTTAATCGACCATACAATGAATGCTAATTGATTCATATTTCATTGCATGAATGAAAATTTGCCATTATTCAAATTCTATGTCGAATTTTAGCGATTTATTCAAATAGTGCCTGTGTGTGCTTTCAATTATTATTTTCAATGAATATTTTTAATAACTATATTTCGAAAAATGTTGAACCGCCATCCAAGGTGCAAAATTTTGGAAACTTTTTGATCAAATTAACGCGAAGGCCAGCCAAACGTGCGGCAAGGAAAAAAAATTAATTTTAATATCGGGTTGGTTGATTATATGCGTAAATGTCCCAGGAGCGGGACAAGGGAGCGGGGAAAGCTCTGCAACCAGGCAGTCTCAAAGGTTTTAATGTTATGCGAGATTCCCCGAGTGCGCATCGTTGCTACACGTGTATGAGAGAGATGCGTGGATACATATATACATATTTGATGTTTGTTGTAGACATACATGTATATGAAGACTGGTAGGCAGCCACTGGCCCACTTGTTCTCTGTATACTAATGAGAATGAAAATGAGATGACTGCGTTTATTTCATTTTCATCAGGTGCAACGGACTCCAGGGCGCCGGGCTGTGTTCCTAGACAGACCATGCGGTGCTCCTATAAACCCAACTCTCTCTCTCTCTCTCTCTTGCTCTTTTACACTCTTGCTTGTTGCACCTGCACGCCTAACTGCGGCGCGTTATGGACTAGTTCACTGTGTTGCTAGCACTTGCTATTGCTCGATCTTCCAGCCATTCGTTATGGGTTCTCTTGCGCTCGCATAATCGTTTGCTTCGTTTCTAGCTCATTTCTTTTTTGCTCCCTTTTTTCGGTCATTCCAATGCTTCTTTTTTTTATACTCTCATCTTACCTGTTCTCATCTCAATCTTATCCCCTAAGGTTGGACTAATAAAGCCGCCGATGATGCGCGCGCGAGCAAGTAAGAGTTTATTTAAATTTTACGAGGTGCCGAAGAGGATCGGGTCTGACGATGGTTAGACTACCGATGATAATTAGCAACGGACACGCGCGCCACGTCAAACATCGTGATTTCGCTTAACTTCATTCATTATTTCATTCACGATCTTCTCGTTTCTGCTCCGCACTCTTTCTTCTCTCCTTCTCTCCATCCCTTCTCTTTCACCTTCCTCATACTTAACTCGGAAATACCTTTTTATACCATCAAGTACTCTTAATATGCATTCCCGCGAAATTTTTGAGCGCTCTAGTCATTACGTGCGACACATCATTCCTCGTGCTACACGCAAACTGTAACCCTCAACGACATTCCTTCTGCCTGACTCAATTATACCAAACTATAATCACTTTTGTACAATTATGGGATAGTCCACATCTCACACATTAGTCTTCCTGCCAATTCGTCATACTCGGGTGTCGTGCTGTAATAACAAACGGCCCTTATCGTGCTGGAGACAATTTTAAATGTCATTGCAATTAATTAGCTCGCGTAAACGCAACAACTTAAACTTTTAAGAGTACGCGTCCGTTCAGTCGGGATATTGGTAATTCATTGCGGTTATGATGTAACGTGATGAGAGTCAAGAAAAAGAAGTCGATCCCGAAAGGAGATGACTCGTGAAAGAGTTTCGTTAGTTTAATCGCAACGGTCTTTTTTTGATTATCGATTGATGATGCTTTCGCCACGCTAGGTATAAAAATGTCAGAATAATAATACGAGCAAACTTGGAAGCTCGACAAATCCCTGATGGATTCTGCAAAAGCCACATGCTCGTATCTCCCGTAACGTCGAAAATGAAGAGAAAGAGAGAAGGCGCAAAAAAGCAGGAGATGAGAGCCAAAAGAAACGGCGGAAAAAAGACGGTTGAAAAAAAACTGAGTTGAAAAAAAAGTTCGGCGTCGCGAGGCTGGGCACGAAGCTTCGTTGCTTTCTCGATGGCGGTTGCTTATTTTGCTTAACAATAGGATCCTGGCACTTTCTCCCTCTTTAGCTCATTCGTCTTTCGCTCTCTTCATGTATTTCTCTCGCTGTTCTCTTTCTCTTTCTTCCTTTCTCGTCATCCTCTTCCCTCCGGGGATAATAATATATAACGCTGTCGTCATTGAGAGAGACCTGCAAGACTAGCGAGAACGAGAGAGAGATGATTTTTTTAACATATGCATCTATGGAGAGGAGGGTGAAGAGGGATAAAAGCCGAAGGAGAATGTTGATGAGGCTCTGAATTTTGTACGCACTATGACGATGGTAGGCATATTTTTAATATTTTAGTCTTTTTCTCTCTTTCTCACTCTCTTGCTCTCTTCGTGTATATATATAATAAATAGAAGCGTGACACTCAAGGGTTGAAAATCTCAGAGTTACACGCACGAGAGACCATCTATCTCAGGGGTGTGATCTTCGAACCCCCACCCGAAAAGCGCGTTGCGTCCGCTATATTGATGCGCCCTGATCACAATGCCGTTTGCATACACTTTCCCATGAGGATGACACCGTCTGGTCTATACCTGGACCTTTAAATGCCTCGAAGCGTGGTAAAAAAAAGCGTCAACGCAGTGAAGAAAGATAAAACGATAGGGCAAAAGGAGGAAGGGACAGAGACCGATAGGGGTTGTGAAAGAAGCCGGGCATCTATAACATATGGAGATGTATGCAAAATCGCTTCTTTACCTGGTGGAGGGACGAGAGAAAGAGCGAGAGAGAGAGAGAGAGAGAGAGAGAGCGAGCGAGGATATACAGGAAAGGCCGATGTAGGGTCCATGGGGTTTGTCCTTCTCGCTTCTTCGCCCAGTTCTTATACCTGGCACCAGCGAAAACAACCCCTTTCAGTATGCGTCGTCATGTCCCCTCCCCCCCCGAGCCGCATTGTTCCAAATCGGAAGTACATGGGAGCCTGAGAAGGTGAAGGTGAGGGGGAGCGAGACGGGAAGAGTCGGATAGCGCAAGGAAGGAAGGAAACGAGAGGGTTGCGTGGAGCCTGTGTATGGTGGTGGCGCGCCACCCTTGAATTTAAATATATGCAACGACCGGCCGCGAACTAAACGGACCAGGTATATTCAAATCGGCCCCACATTACCTGAGCTCTTCCTATTCAAACACCTCGAGCTGTATATCCCTTTACCCCGCAACGCCATCACTTTTCTCTACGCTTACTACCGCTCACAGCCGCAGCGCGTTTCTCCCTCTTCCGATCATCAGAGATTTATAATAAAAAGGCTTGCCCAGCCACCGGTGCGCTACCAAAAGACACATTGGCCTGGCAAGGTGGCCCAACGCGCGGGGCACATCTCTTCAGGCTTACCCAATCGCCACCGCCGCACCACCAGCAAAGAAACGACTGTGGGAATTTTTTTGCTGCTTTGCCTATCAGCTTTATCCTTACATCCCCATATACCTTCTTATATACATACAAACTAGCGGCCCTATTTCTCTCCACGGGGTTGTGAACTTTTCGAGAGATACTAAAACCCACGAGAGACCCTGTGCCATCATCTATCCGCTCTTGACAATCAGAAAGACCGCTCAACATATTTCTCTCCTCATTTACTCCTTTGGATACTCTTAGCCACGTCTTTCTCCAGATTATCACCTCGATCCATGTCTATATATGCATGAATATCCTTTTAGTCACTCCCGTCAAAATCCCAAACGAAATCTCTTCGCTTCCCAAGGATTTTTAAACCTCACCGATTCCAACGCCATCGATTACAACGCAAAACGACCGTTATCCAACATACACAAGTATACGCATAAACTCATCTCAATCTCCACACTTGGGTAGGCTTTTTAACGGATTTCCACGAGGGAAGGAGAACACAAATTTCATCAGCTGATCGATTCGATTATTAATGCGAACGCTTTGTTACCACTTCCCTCCAGCGATCGTTGGTTTAAAGAGAAAACCATCGGACGACCAACACGTCATGATTCTTCCTGTCGAGGCATTTAAACTCACAAAGTTCAGGTTCACACGAGAGTCCGTTGCTTTTTTTTTCTCCATTATTCCCAAATGGATCACGAGCAAGTCTTTCGAACGGAAATTCTAGATTTTCTTATTCCTGACGAAGAGAACGAGCGAAGTTTCCTGGCTCCGGGTGTTCATCTGACCTTGAATGATTTTTCATAAATATAAACGCATTTTTTTTAGAGCCCCACAATGAAAAACGACACGTGGAAATCATTTCTGACACGTGCCATAATTGCTCCTATATTTTAAGTCATTACTTATGTACGCAGCCCAGTTGCGATGGTCAGGGTCACTTTTAGTCAGTTACAGATCTACACATACACGCGAGATCCGTCGTTCGTGTTGTCTTGTCGAGTGTAGGATCAAAAATTAATATGATGCACCGTCGCCCTTATAGAGGGGTTGTTGTCTACTGTTTGCTACCTCTGTAGAAAGCCTCATTGCGAAACAGGGAAGGAAAGATAGAGCTCAGACGTAATATGCAAATGGCTGTGGAAGGCCGGCTCGCGTCACTACACATGTATGTGTACATACGAAGCATATAGTAATGCCAACATAACAGAAAAAGAGACAGAGTGAGAAATACTGGACATAATGGTACAAGGAAGATGAAAGACCTCGAGAACGAGACAGAGAAAATTCTCACATCTTCCTCTCGTCGCTCTGGCCACGCCAAAACTCACCATAGTCAGTCAGCCACGAGCATATACATCGCAGCACCCAAACAAAAAGGATTTCTTGCCTCTCTCGCTCTCTAGCTCATTCGCTCTGTTACAGTCTGCGGTTCCTCCACTCGTTTCTTTCGTTTGATTCTTCGTTTTTTTTCTTCTTCAGACTACGTCTGCCCTTCCCCTCGCCGCGCCGCGGCTTCTCCGCTCTTTTTTGAATCGTCATTTGCGTATGGCCTGCGCTTTTTTTCTTCACTCTTTTTTTTCCTCATTTTTTCTTACACCAGGCACTCCTTCCGACAGATAAATAATTCATCGGGGGCTGCATGCCTCATGACGATTATGCTAATGTACAACAGTCAACCTGTTAGCCTGTGTGGTGTGCCGCGACTTCGGGTCACGCGCAATGACCGCACCGATCCAAAGATGAAACACTAATTTATATATACACTCACATTTATGTACTTAGACATTTGTGTGGACGTATTTATTTGGACAAGGACACAATACTCTCAGAAACAATTGACTCACCGATTAAAATCATACTATTGAGGAATTAGTTATCGAAACCCTGATCCTCATTCCTCGGTGAAATGCCTTGCGGGTGCCAAGTGCACGGCCCAGGATTCCCTTAGACATAAGAAAGAGTAATAAAAAAATTACAGTTTTCTTATTTTCATGTTATTTTTGACTCCGTCAAAGATCGTTGTAAACGATCGTTTATCCATGGAAAGCAACAATTCATCGTGAGGGTGGAAACCGAAAGAAAGGAAAGTTCGTGTTCCAAATTCATGGAGAAAAAAATTGTTTTAATTTAGTGAAGAGAGTAAATCATTTTTCTATGAAATCCGTCCATGAAAAGTAGATTTCATTGCAGTGATTCCAGCTTCACAAAAATGATAGGTAACTCGAAGATTTCTGGAGAGTTTTCTTGGGCTTCGCTCCTTATAAGTATATATGCTGTGTATATATTTATATAGTTAGTGGTGAAGGGTCAGTGTATCGTACAGGTGCACTTTTTGAAATGTGAGAAAGTCTCCTGACCCACTCACGTTATAAAAAGCCCCTACGTGTTTCCATTGCTTAATCTGTATATAGATATAAATGTGAAATTGTAAAAGATGCATGGTTGGTTCGATGTCACCGGATATATCGGTATAAGCGATCGCCCACCTTAACGGGCGTCTCCTCAAAAGGTTCCTCTCCTCATAGGCAACGATTAAACTCTTGCGTATCGGTTTACCGCTGTTTGTATAAATTCCACTGTGAAAAAAAAAAACTTCACTTCCTACGTATGCTGTTTATAAACGACGACGCAACGAGTAGACCAAAAGTATATGTTGGGATTTTATCATCTTGCTCCTGGCGGGAAGATTTTTTCTTTTTGTTTTTTTTTGTGTTTTTTTTTCCCAAAAAGTACCCGTATATTTTGTTAGCAACGTAGAGTTCGTGTATTTCAAGATTTGGCACTCCCGCGTGTCGCGAGAGCAACGGCTATAACGCTGTGTAAATATAAATCAGAAACTCTTTCTCTCTCCCTTTCTCTCGGTCTTTTTGGATATTGGTGGACCACTCGACTTTCACATTTAACGAGAATGGTCCGACGGTTCCTTGACCTCAGGAGAGTCGTCGCGTCGTCGACGTCGTCGTCGTCGTCGCCGGCGTTGTCTTGCTCATCTTCGTCGTCGGCATCGTTCGCCATCGGAGTCTGGTTTAGCGGAATTACGGTAAAGTCCAGCTCTAGGGCCAAAGCCCGTTGGCCTAGCCTCCTGCGTAGATACACGAACGCACCATCGCATACGAGAACATATTTTTCAACTGCTCGTTTCTCAAGACTATGGAGACAGCCGCCATAACTTTATGAATCCTCTTTCCACTGATGAAATAGGCGTAACTCGCTTAATTTAAGGACGTTGAGTAACATGCCACGAGCCTTTTTGTTTCGCAGTCCACAGGATATTTGTCGATTCGGGATGCTACGAACTGACCGGTTCGCCGGCAACGATGTTCGCTGTCTCGTCTTTTTGGACCTGTTATAAATATATATCATCGGTGTACGTTTCTTTCCCTGTACGTCTAGAAACAAAATATCGTTTTATACGATAGCCTGAGACTTTTTAAGCAAACGAAATTTTTATACAGCGGAACAGCCTCGAAAAATCCCATAATTGAGCCAAAGAACGTGTCCTTCGATTCAGATAAACTTCATTCTCCGCTGATCAAGAGCCTCGCTCGATAAAGAATATATTTAAATTCTCCAAATTTACCTTGCTCGGCAGCAGACAGAGTACGTGCAAGAAAAAACTTTCCCACGGGAAAGTACGTTCTCGGGATGGATTCCACAGGTTCTCCGATGGACGCCCGGCTTCGAGTCTCCGCACAGGATCAGTCTTCTGCATAGCTTTGATGCATGTATCAATATTTTCGAAACTGATGCAAAGGAAAGTGCCGGAAACACAAAGAGGTCGCAAGCTTATTGAGAGCTTTCAGCCTCCTACTTCGTGAATATTGAAGAAAGAAAAAGGGAGAGAGAGTCTAGCGTCTACGCCGCGAAGGAAAATCGAAGAAGAACTGGGCTTCTGGGCTTTGCTGGCCGCGTTATTAGCATTGCCGGTTATCCAGAGCTATCTAATAAATTGTCCGCAGGGCGTAAGTGCGTGTGTACGTTAACGGTTAGAGCCCTCAAGGTTCCTACATAGATATATACGTAAGACATCGCGCCACACTTGTTTTTATACGTCAGTGCCGCGATGGAATGTCCGTGGACAAGCAGCTCGCGTGGCTCCTCTCGCTGCGATCCAAAGCTAAACCTCCACTATACGTAAAACTTATTTTCTTAACGTTAACCATAATCTCGCTCAGCCTCTTCCTCATCGCGTGACGCTACGACCATGTGAAAAGTCTAATCGATCTTGAGAAACGAGCACGACTAGTCCAACGATCGATACAAAAAAGATTTTTACTCAAGAAACAAAATACAAAAAGTTTCGAAACGAAACACTTACGAACCCGGAGCTTCAACGGGATTGAAACTTGATCAAATTATGTTAATTAACAATACACAGATTTATAGTTCTCCTTTGGAATTTACTCGTTCTTTCGCCCCGACAGAAAGAGTAGAAAAGCAATAATTTTCTTCTCTATCCCATCTCAGACTGGAGATTTTCTTGAGAGAAAAATTACACACGTATAGTCATGTAGTCTCATCGTAGAAACGAAAATGCCGTTACTTTCATAGTTCCCTTTTTGTGGAGGCGCGAGGCGAAGGACCTGGGCAATAACCGGGTTAAGTCTGATAGGTGACCATTCGAACCGTCTGGGTCCGAACCGTTCTTCGATTTTCATTTCCACTACGTTGCCTCAATATTTACATTTATTTTCTGCCATTGAAATTGTTTTTACAGAATATTAATTCAATATTATTGCAAATTGATTTGAAATCACGATGTCCTGAGCCAGAATTATGAATAATAGAAGATGTTAAATCAGTGAAAGTAAATAAAAAGCTGTATTCGAGCAATTATTTCCACCTCATAGAAGGATCAGCATTGTGTAAGAAGTTGGTAACAAAAAACGTCTTTTCTTTGGATTCACGGGTGTTACGATGTATGGGAGAGCGGATAAAAGGAATACTCCGGAAAACCAGTCAATAGAAGATACTTGATTCCCCGACGCACCACATCTGATCATCGGTACTTTTTTCGTATATGAGCCGAAGAGTCCTACAAGCGCGGCTGTCCCCTCTCGTCTTTGCGTATCCTATACCGGGTACGAGGGTTTTCCCTTTCTACTCTGCTATAAGAAACACCCTCTCTCACCCGTTGCTTTAGTAGCTCAGAGGCAAACCTCTCGTCGTCTCCTTCTCTCTTTTACTCTGGGGGGTTAAGCTCGGGGTCTCTGACACCAGTACAACAGGTAGGAGAGAAGCAGGTAGTCTGGTAAATTGCTGCTCGTCTCCCGCTGTAGGGCACATTGGTGCCCTTATTGCACTTCGCGTCTCTTATGTATGGCATTGTGCTGGCTGCACCCTAACAGCACCCTTGTGTACCCACACTTGGCTTCCCTGGTGTGCCCTTTGGAATTGTAAGGCCCAGTCTCGGGCATCATCGACCCCCTTCCCGATCTCTACATCGTCCAAGAAGAAACGAATGCTTTTGCAGCAGCAGCAGCCACATCCGAATTAATGCGTTTCTTTTATTATGCAATATTCAAGAATATATACGATCCACAAACCCATTCCTGACCTGCAGCCCCGGAACCGTTTAGGGAAATAATTTAACTCAGTGTTATTCAAACGAGGCTCTCGCGAGCGAAAGAAAAAAAAAACGGGTGGGTACGAAAAAAGGGAAGATGAAGAAGGAGGAAAGAGGTAAGAATGAAAGAAAGGAGAGAAGGAAATAAAAAAACGCACTCGGCACGCGTGTACGTGAGAGACTCATATGCATATCGATCATTCTTCGATCGCTGAATGCGTGAATGGACGTGCCCGCCCGAAGGACTTTTGCTTCGATGCAGAACTACCCCCACCCCGCCCTCTTTCTCTCTTTTATTTCACTTTCTCTCTCGATCTCTGTCTCGTGGTCCTTCGGATCCCGAGGGCCAACCGTTTTTTTCTGCTTTTCCCTCTTCTCTCTCTTCTCTCCCGATGCTGGGGAAAACGTTGAGGAAGCTCTTACTATAATCTCTCTCTTTCTTGCCCTCTGTCTACATTTGTATACCTTCCTATACCCAAGAAAGTTTCTTTTACCCACGAGAGAGAGGCTCAGTCACTGAGCCAAGCAGTCGGATCGATATGCAGATTTGTGAGTATCGGATGTGCATATTTTATCGGCACTCTGTACCGGCTCCCGGTTGTCTGTCGGATACAAACTCTACCCTCCTTTCTATATATCTCATGTGTATAAATATATACACAATACTACGTCGCTCGTGATACCTACCCTACGAATAAACGATGTAACGTTGATCCACTTTCGAACGTAAAAAAAATGCAAATCAGCTACACGGAAACTAAAAATCATTTTTCACGCCTCTCCTTTTGAACTTGAAAATCTCATACGTCTCTGTAGCTCTAGTTTATTTTTCTCATTTCTCGTAGGGCAAAACTGACTCGTCACGAACATAGATCGAGTTTTGACCGTTATATCAATATGAGAGACCGTGATCCCTTAACAAAATTCGAATCAAGTCATACAGTTTGAAACGGATACGATATATTTACCAATTAAGTGGAGAAAGTGACATTTTTTCAAAGTTCTCACGGCCACAAATCTTTACGCGTTACTTCCATAATTTGGGTTGATTTTTTCCATTGCCCCGGTTGATTCTTCGTCCAGGAGTCAAAGGGAAATTTGGTCTTTCCTTAATTCAACGACAATGCTTCGTAAAAATGATCGTAATGACTTTGGTCATTCGATTATTCAGTTTTGTAATGAAATTTGCTTGGTCACGAATCTCGAGTGTTGAAACTAATAGTAGACACGCGTATGTTGCTAAATTCGTTACGTACAGCGCCAATGGTCCATTTGGTTTTCCATTGGGGGTGTACTCACCACGTCAGGGGCTTCAACTATAAGGGGCTCTGTTTATTCTGCTCTGCCACGTGCAAACAACGCAAAATCCTGAATCTGCTCTTCCTCCTTATTCGTTCTGTACATCCTGGCTATATATACGAAATCGTACTGCCAGAATTTCTGGCCTAGCACCAGGGAGGGATGCTAGTTCGTCAATCGTCGGTTTTTCCACTTACAACCGCGCAACAGAGTAACGAATTGTTGTCTCAATTGCCAGGTGCATTGATAAAGTTTAAAGGTAGATGTTAAAGTGTCAAATCCACCAAAATGTCGACGACTTCGTTATTGTTAATTTTTTTTGTTCATTTTGTTAATAATTTTGTAAAAGCTTCGTATTTGCAAAATGTGTCTACCATTTCCTTGATAAAATTCAAAAAACGTGTAAATGTTTATTTTCAAACGAATTGTTCGACGTTTGTGAGAAGGTGAATAATTCAATTTCATTGAGTGTCGATAGCTTAGGAACAAGGTAAAGAAAAAATAGCTGATGATAATTCAGTAATTATCAATTTACCTGTAAAATAGTATTTCACAGATTTAATCGAGGAAAAAATTGTTATGTGTACTGTTGCGAGTTTCTCGTCTGAGCCGGGAATATTGTTGAGAGTTTGGTGCTCGCATAGACGATCTAGTATATCGTTCACATGCTCTCTGTCTCTTTCTCGCTCTTTGTCTTGCTTTTCAGACAATCCCGTCGTACAACTCTGACTCGCAGATTCTCTTCTATTTGTGTTTGAGAAGTGAATTACAATAATTGAATAGACCACTAATTCCCCTTTTGCCGGAGACCACAGACTTTCCACCCCACTAACAGTACCAAAGCCAATCGTAGTAGCACAGAATTTCTATCCAAAATACACATAGTGGAGCGTTGAGGAACACAAGCAGCTCGTCATTCTTCAGGATGTGCTGAATTGAAAGACTTCGAGAAAAATTCGCACGTCGTTAATAAAACAAAACAAAAAAACTATCATTGTTTTTTGTGAGATCGAATATACTTTTTTTTTTCCTTTAATTTTTATTTCAATATTTGCCCAATGGCCGACCAGAAACCACGCGTGATAGAAGAGCTTCCAAGGAAAGTTAGAGGCAGTGTCACACGAAAGGGAGAAAAAGACGAGAATGCAAAAAAAATCACAGTGCACCTGCACTCCAGTTCGCCATCGAACAGGAACTAAAAGAATCTCTGGCCCCTCTACTATGGAATATCCATTCGCCATTTGTCTGTTGAATGTCTTGTCCGAGTTTCTCTTTCTCTTCTTCGTTTGCTCTTTACATTTCGATAGAAGTTTTGCCACGAGTATAAAAAAAAGATCCTACCCGCTCCTCTTCACCGTTTTCGTAGACTTCGTTTCACTGTTTCGGTCCTTCGAGGAGTAGAGAGGACTACGCGGAATTTCGTCCTGGTCCGGAGAGACAGCGAGATATAAATAGATAGCGAAAGAGGGAGAGAGACAGCGAGGGAGAGCAGAGAGAGAAAGATAAAGCTTTAAATATATATATATAGTCAGCATCATGGGTCGGGTGAGAGGATCTCGGTTCGCAAATTCCACTAGGTGTGCCAGAGTATTCAAGATCCAAATTTTTCGCCCACATATGTATACGATTATGCTCCTTAAATTCATAATTATAAATCGTTGCGTAATGACATATTGTACGTGTAGCCAAAAAAAGGGAACACGCAGTACTATTCAAGTGTCAATCACAATTACTGAAAACCAACAATTGGCACTCGAATGTCGAAAAAAAAAAAAAATTGCTACGTCCAAATTTTCATTTGATTTCAGTCTCATTAAATAGGAACGATTTTATTTTCCATTTTCACACGTGACACGACCTTTTCCTGGTATACATACGGAAAATCGAACCCCTAAAAATTTGAAAATCTAAATTCGAATTTGCAATAATAAAGACGACTCAATTATGACGAATCATAAAATATTTTCGGTAGGTCATTATCCAATTTTTTCTTTATGAAAAAAATCAAGATCGTTGTGAAGTTAAATATTATATCGAGCCAGTTACATTAATTTCTTTATTATAAAATAAAAAGAATTCAATGAATACGAGTTTAGAGGCTTGAATTAAATGATGCAATCTTTTTTGGTCTCGTGTTTGTCCGCGTAATTAAATTACGTATCGGATAATATCACAGAATTACTTGCATGAATGGATGATTGTGATCAATTTATTCTTCTCGTTGAACACGGATGTATATATATTTATGTGGTTATATACAGAAAGACACATATGTGATATATAAAGAGTTGGAAATAGCGCGCGAGCGAAGAATATGCTGCTCGTGGCTAGAGCCGCAAAAGCCACACACGGCAAGATCGCTTGCTCGCTCGCTCGTTTCGTTTCGTTCGCTTTAGCTTGAGGTCCGAAGAGTGTAGCGCGAGAGTCACCCCCCCTGGCCGTAGTAAGGACTGGCGATTATAAAGAACAGTGAAAAAGGACCGAGAAGAATGGAGTGTAGCCATCGTCGTCGGGGCCGCGTTTAAAAAACCAGTTGTGCGACCCGCGAGATAGAGAAAGAGAGAGAGTCAGAGAAAATGCGCTTGAGAGGAGAAAAGACGGGCTTGCTATACGAACGTTATACCGACGACGACGACACAGACGGAGACGACGGCGACGACGACGACGAGTGGCCGCAGGCCGGAGCCATCCTACAAGAGCGCGTGGGCCGCACGGGTCCATGCTTCAGGCTCTCTTCCTCCTCTTTCTCTTTCTCCCTTTCTCATTATATACATATATGTTGCTGGATGGACCAGCAGCGAGAAGCCAAAGAGCTTCGGTAAAAGAGAGAAAAAAAAACAAAGAGGAAGAAATGAATCCCTCTTTCTCCTCCCTGCCCTCTTACGAGAGACGAGTCGAGAGAATCACTGCTGTTTCTCCTCGCCCGCTCTGATGCTGTTGTTCCTCTCTGTTATGTATCCATGCTTACCCTCTCTCTCTCTTTTTATGTATATATATAAATTAATTCAAGATCCTCAGACCATCTACGTTTATATGATTGGGTAGTCCATACTATCATACTTTTGCGTGCGTGTCTCCCGCAATCAACGATTTTTATTTCTCGAGATCTAATCGGGCTTCAACATTCTCTACGCATTATCGTGATACACACCGTGCAAAGAAGTTAACGCAAATTTTGTTTATAATCCTCGGTCTCGTGTCCCGTCGTGCCTCACGATAAAAACCCACTAATACTCATAGTTTTATGCTTTTGATTTACCTGCGTGCGTACAAAATTATTTTTAATTCCGAACATTCTCATTTGCCATTTTATTACTTTTTTCTTCACAGGCTCTTTTAAAAATGATTAATCTTCAGCCGATTTTTTGGGATTCGCGCAACTCCATGCTACAGGTGGATCGTATGAGGCATCGTAAGTACGAGAATTTATAGAAACGATATAAAAATTATAATGCTTTTGTGAGATAAAAAAAATGACTGATCAGGAATACCGAATTTCGATGTTACATGTTTGAATAGATACTATTTTTTTTTGTCATAAACGTGACACAGAAAGCCACCGAAAAGATTCACCAAACGCACCACAGAGAGTGCAACGAAGAAATTATGCAAATACGATGCAAATCCTCCGCCTGAGCTGTGACGCTAATCCACGTCACAATATTGCAGGTAATTGGCCGTGAGGATCTGTTAGTAGAGATCCCGGTGCTTCTCGTTTCTCCTTCTTCTACACGCGATATCGCATCCTTGCAAATTCATTTCTAGTTTACTGCAGTGATAATACACCATAGCACCGAAAAGCCAATCCTTACTCACAAAAATTCCGGAAATCTACCTGAACTTTTGCGAATCGACATTTATTTCCGTTTCACTGGATCCGGATAAAAGTTTCATTTTTGTTCACTTGTGAAAAAACTCAGTAAAGGTGTAACGATCGTTTTCTCGGAAAATTCGTACCTATCCAATATGAAAATAATTTCGAAATTTGTGTTAAATGTGAAGCTTAACCCGAGCGCGGAATGAAAAAGTGGAGACTGGAGTGGCGAGTTCCGCCGCTGTTTCCTCGAAGGGTTGTGAGAGGGAAATACGAAAATGTTTGCCAGTATGTGCCTCAGAGACGGCGAAGACTTGATGAATGATGGGCGGTCAGCCAGAGACTGGGTTAAAGTTATCTGAGTAATCTGAGTGGTCTCACTGTCTTGTGACGACTGAAACTTTTTTTTTTCCATTGTACGGTGTTTCGAAGTTGGCAAGGGCGAGGTCAGGAGACGGGGAGTGTTAGGGTTCTCAGCTGAAAACGAGGGGGACTGGGTCAAGTTTTATCCCCGATGTTGGAGCAAGTTGCATCAGACTAAAATATATGCATACAGACATTTGCATAGAGTTGTGCATACAATGCATTGCAACAGGAGCTTCGAGGCTTGGAAATCTCTTCCGGAAATGAGATGAGATCTTTCCATTTTTTACCACTGGTTTGGGTAATTTTTTGCAATATTTGATAAAAGCAGCCACAGGAAACAAAAAAAATCCGACTGGCAAATGGTTATTTGCGAATAAATTTATTGACTCGTTTGCAATTTTCCATGACATTCGATTTGGTCAAATTTCGTTGCAAACCATCGAAGCTCTTTTTCAAAATCATATGCACAGTATGCTCGTTTATCCCTCATATTTATCTTTTTACCCCCGTTGACCGAGTCCTTGCCCCAGACAGTTGTGTCTCCTTGTCCAGCATTCGATCTTATCGCACTTGAGCTTGTACGTGTTTATTCCCCAGCGAGCTGGTACCGCAGGGCTTTCTCCTTTTCCCTCGTACTTTTTCTTCGAGGATCGTATCGCCTCTCCAGGAGCGACATCTACGAATTTGCCAAGCGGTCCCTTATAAGCTTTTTAGATATTGAGCTCAAGGAGGATCGGTAAAGTCAGTCGGAGATTTGACAAGCCGCGAGCAGGGTTGCACGAAATAATAATGTGACCGAGGGAGATCCTTCCCAAACCGACAGATGCGCCCCATTCTAGAGGCTGGATCATCGTCTCTCAGGGTAACGGTAGAAATGGAGGGGAAGAAATACTATAAAAGGGCCCTTTCTATTGGGACCGTGAATATTTCTGCACGTTGGTAGAACAGAATACTGTCAATTGAAATCTCGCCCTGTATTTGCAATGGAATATTCTCCTTCCGTGGTAATGTAGATTTCGTCCTTTTTTCACCTGAATTTGAAGATCCACTGACTTTTAGTCGTGGCAGCATTTTTTTTGAGGTGAATCGAATAAACTTTATCGGGAATTCCGTGTCAAAGCTTACAAAACATTATTTTTCCTTTTCCCTAAACGTACAACTAATTTTTTTTCACAAAAAGTTCGGAGATACCGTGTAACTTCGTTAAATTTTAGTTCGTTCTGATTAACTCACTGAACAACCATCATGGGTCGTAGAAAGACGTTTCGATCTTGCTTTCTCTCTTACGCGCGTGCATGTGCTGTTTCCTTTCGCGTGTTGTACGCATCCAACAGCGCCATTCACACAGCTTGGTATGAATGAACCCAATATGCGAGGAAGAGAGAAAGAGAAAGAGCGAGAGAACGGAACAGGCGTACATCATGGCAACTTTATGTACGTTCTGGCGTGGTGTGCGCTTTCGTTGAAGTTGTAACGCAACGTGGAAGACTCTCAGGTGAACCTGGATAACTTTGACTGCAGTACGCTGCATATATACCTGAAAAAAAAAGATCAAAAACGTTTAGTCCGGGGCAAAATTATGAACAATTAACAAGTTTGTATTAATCTTATGGTAAACATTTTTTATTACAAATTAATTTAAAAAAATGGCTTGTTTCTGGAGGTTTCGTCAATGAACGGATATTTTCCGAGGAATAACGAACACCGAAGACTTTCGTTGGGTCAAAAACAGTTGTATTATCGCGCATACATTACAACATGTTAATATAATCGTATACTCGCCTACGCCCTGTCTCACGCTCGTTTGCGTGTGTATACGTTGCATTGTGAAGGAGATTACGTGTATTCAATTGCTGGTAGATCAAACGATCTTTTGACCAGCTGTTGTGTGTTTTCTTGTCGTTGGCACTTGTAACTTGTTTATCAAGAAATAAAATTGCGCGAGGCACATTTAGATAGAATCTCGATACAAGCTCGAACGTGATTTCATTTTTTTAAATGTAACGACGTAAAATGTTGTGTCTGATAGACGTCTTCGATTGAGTGGATCGGGAAATAGATTTCTGCGGTTACGAGTCTAACTTTTTTTTTAACGCGTTACAGGAGTAATCTTAGTTTTTCTGAAAGTCAGAAAAACGTCTAT
Source organism: Campopleginae sp. 14b (assembly GCA_030522525.1). Classification (NCBI taxonomy): domain Eukaryota; kingdom Metazoa; phylum Arthropoda; class Insecta; order Hymenoptera; family Ichneumonidae; species Campopleginae sp. 14b. The sequence goes on from JAPYYS010000029.1 coordinate 348,364, forward strand.
TATTTATGGTAATTGTTGGTTCACAGTTTTTTTTTATTACGCCACGTTCTTCCGTTCCGTTACGTCTTGACAGACTAAAATCTTAGCTGGTCGTTAACACCTGCCTTTTTTGGTGAGCTCACTCGTTTCATTGGGTAATGAATGAAAATTTATATCCAAGGATGCTTCACGTCTTAACGAATGTTCAGTCACTGTTTGATTCATGATAGACGTATGCAATGTTATACAAGGAATGGTAGCATCTTCTTCATCTGTATGAGATATATAGCATCTTTCGAGAGCTCGGAGTTCTCATGTCAGAGTCTTGGAATTCCAGAGCACGTCGAAAAAATATCGAGGAAGAAAGAAAGAGAGATAAAAGGAGAGAGAAGTGATGAGGTCGGGCGGTCCACGTCTCCCCGCGTTCCATCTTGGCATCGTGTGTGACGAGCTTGATCGGTGAACGAACCTCTTTTCAACCTCGAAACGTATATAAGCCACTTGTTCACAATCTCCTCCGATGGTCCCTCATATTCGCCCGCGGGGAACATATCGTTCAATTTTCATTCTCGTTTTCTAGGTGTACGATCATCATAATCGAGATGTCCTCGACCTCGATCCCTCCAATAAACACTCTCCAACTAAAAAACTCTGAAAAATATTTCAAAACGAAATTGAAACCGCGATGTATTAATGCAAAATAAAAACTAAATTACTAAGAAACTAGCCGTGAAAATGCAACTATTACGATTGTCGCAATAATTTGGTTCGCTCCTCCGAAATGTAGTTCGGAAAAAAATTCGGAACAGCAATCGATGAACCCCAGTAAAATTCTAACTATTGCTCCAAGCAACTGCCATTGGAATATCTCTCTTGAACGAATGAGCTTTAAGTTTAGCGAGAAAAAGACCAGAGGAAGCATCGGTGCAACGTCGAGCACCTCTCATTCTTCTTATAATTTCCAGCACACCTCCTTTTCCTCGAGACGACAATATCGCCTCGCCTTCTTCGTCTATACACATATATCTACAAGTTGCTATGCATGTATATCTATATATTCACGAAAGAGGCTCATGGCTTTGCCGCAAGTATAATTCCACAGTCTCGCTGTTTGTATGCCCATGTAAATGGATGGGTATTGTGTTTGTCGATGCAAGAAAGCACAGCCTCGCGCTCGCACACGGCCCACGTTGAAACTGCACGTTCTTCGGTCAAGACTCACGCAGCACCTTGCTACACGTGTACACACATACAAATCCACATGCGCATATATTTATATAAATGTATTGCGTTGAACTGATCGCTTAAATTGTGCATGTTTATCTCATCGTGCAATGGTCCATGTACAACACGCGTTCGACGCACGATTAAGTAGAATGTATAGACGATCGAATAAATCGATAACAATCTATGATCACAGAGACGAATGTCTCTTTTTTTCTAGAGAGTAACAAACGTGCGATGCCATTGAAATTTATCAATTAAAATTACCTCCAATGAAAAAGGTATCTAAAAAGGATCGAATAATTTATAATTCGATGGTCATTATGGTAATAATAGTGTTATAATGTCTTAAGTATATATATTCGTGAGAGGAGACATTCATCAAAGACGGTAAGGTGTAATATTACGTTGATAAATTTTTGTGTTGTCGTGCGGCTGAAGGAAATGCGTACAGAGAAATTGATAGGAAGATGTGTGATTGCCATGAAGGCGAAGGAGAAATAAGACAGACGGAGTTATGTAGACTAGAGTTGAATTTGAAGAATCCCTGTCTTCATCTTCATCTCTCCTTCTCTGTTTCTTTGCTGTATATATCTTGCACACGGTAGCGGATCGATGATCTCTGGTTGAGAGTTCCTCTATGGTCTGTGATGCTTATATCGTTTCTGGCCCACGAGGCAAGTTTCTCTCTCTCTCTCTCTCTCTCTCTCTCTCTCGCTCTCCTCTGTCTCTGTCTCTCTCTCTTTTGGTCTTGGTCAGCATCAGCAGAGAGATGAAGGCCAGGTCGCGAGCGATGCTCGTATGTGGTGGAACGGGCTTAACACCGCGGGGCTACGTTGCCAGCTGAACCATCCCGAAGCTGCTCGACAACAGGAATGCCGTGTGTTAAAATGCCCTACGTGGACGAGGAGAAGAGAAGAAAGAGAGAAATCTCTCTCGCTCTCTCATTCTATTTTTCTTTCTATATATTTATCTCTCTCATTCCGTAGCTTAAATCGTGAACTCTTGGGGGTTTGCTGCACAGTGAGTCGCTGTCTTTGAGTGCGTGTGTGCATGTGCGTGCATGCGTGCATCTCTTTCTCTTATAGATGTATATATATGTATATAAAATAAGAGAAGAGCGCGTAAACGTGCGGGATGCTTCTCGCTGGTCTTCGCTCTCGAGCCTGAGGCCTCATGGGGGCCCACATCACCTGTCTTCCCCGTCACCCCTCGCTCCTCTCTCGCGCTCAGTCGTCTGCCTTAGCCCCTCAGGGTCCGACAGGGCCCATATCTTCCCTCTCTTTCATTCTCCGCCCGATCTCCGCTCGACCATGGGCCCGAAACACACACCACTCACAAAACGCGCCGTCGATCCTGACGCCGTGTACAACGCTGCCCGCGTTCCGCGCGTCTTCTCGTCTCGTGCATGCGTCCACGCGAGACGAGTCCTACACGTGAAATGCCGCATCTTCCGTTCTACCATCCCCTTTTCAATCTCCTCGCTCTCCAGCTCTCCTTCTCTTTTTTTCTCTTTCTCTCTCAGGACTGCCCCGAGCAGGGATCTTGCCAAAATGACTCTCGAACGCGCGTTCTACTGCGATTCATGTTTTTTTCACCAAACTTTTCACCTAACATAAGTCTTTTCATCGTTGCAGAAATAGTTCGAAGGAAAGATTATTTTAACCAGCGTGGCATTTATGAGGATCCACGATTCAAGTGAATAATCAAGATTGTTCTATAATCGCGATAATCATAATAATAATACACGATAAATCAAAGAAGGTCTTTTTAAATCTAATGAGTATATTCGTTAAGCAGACTCGTACAGCAAAAATAAATAAACCGCGCTCCGTCTGGTTAGATCGTTACAATCATCATGAGGCCTCGGAAGAACTTTGGAAGAAGGAATTCATGTTTTATTTGAAAAGTCTTGGACTACCGGATTGCTCAAACGTCCAGTCTATTTTTCAACGAGTTAAGAACACGACAGATACTCGGAGCCAGGTTATCGAAAGGATATATTTTACGAAGATACATTACGATGGAATTATATCAATGTTTCATTAAAGATATAAATTGTACGTGTTCATTGGGTGATTGATTTATTGATTGATTAACGGTTCATTCATTGGCTACGAGGATATACATGGACACATATGCAAACCCGACAACGGGATGCCGTCTGGGGAACTTTCGAGAAAACTGAGAGCTTATCTCCCAGACATCGGTTCAACCTCAACGGATGCTGTACGCGTGGTTGGCGTGTGATTTTAAACTCGCGAAAGAAAACCAGTTGGAGCTTCCCTTACCGCGTCCCTCTTCTTTTCATATGTGAAATTACGACGTTAAGTCTGTTGGCGTGTCACGGACACGCTTTCGTGAAGAGAGCACGTGTCTAATGCGTCGGAACCCGTTTTGCAAAAACATCGTACCCGCGCGCGCGCGCACCACGACTTCGCAGCGATTTCGAGATACGAAAGAACCGGCGAATCCGCCAGTGACAACAATCTTTTTTTTTTTCTTTCCTTTTTTTTACAAATCATTCTTGCGACGAATGACGCAACGTAGTTTTGCTAGCAGCAGACGGGCGTCAGTGCTGGAAAAAATTAACGAAAAACTCGGTCTAGATTTTCAACCGATCCAAGTAGTATTCGATTTTTAGGAATTTCATTTCCCACCCGTCAACTCATTTTCAATAATAGAATCATAAATTTAGTTTTATTTTTGCTATCAATGAGAGATTTCATAAAATTTTATTTCAGCAGATTTTCGGAATTTTCATATTTATCCATCACAGTGTCGTGTCTATGCGTCAATATATTACGTATTCACCCAATGTGCGGTGTTTACGATTATCGAAAGACGCCTATGATTCTCTGCACCCAGTGAATATAAGACGACATTGCAACGTTTAACCGTTGTGGTTTGCGGTTTAACTCGCAACCGGTAGCTTTTACGGACGATCTTTACCTCGCGTTTTGTGCTATTGCACATACCAATACACTCACACTCATTAGAATTGTATACACATGCTACGTGAAATATTTTTTGCGTTACGTCGTTTCTTGCTGGAGGTACGACACGCGCTCGTCTCACGCGTCAACTTCTCTGCGTACACGTATGCGGTCACTCAATATATCTATATCTGTATTAAATGGTGAAGATACGTCGAGACAAGGACAGGTATTTCGAGCATTAATGGCGCCACTTTGTTACGCGTCTCTAGTCGCGATCTCTGCGACAGCAACCGGATATCTACGATTTATTCTACGCTCAGAATTCGACTCGTACAGGATCCTATCTACGAGTATTTTTTTATCGATATCTGTAAAAGTCTGCCTGCGGGACATGTTCAAGTCCGTGGAATAGAAAAAGGAAGTCAGTATTTACGAATAAAAATAATGTGAATTTTAATGAGCCGCGGAAATTCTGTTTTTTTTTTTGTATTCCACAAGCTATACGAGTTTTATTTTTGCATTCGTGGAGAATTAATTAGGACACCGACGTGGTATCAAAAGGGGAAATTAAGAAGGTGATTGCAAGTATCCAGCCGGTGGAATTGTTTATCGTTGTTGTAAACAATTCTGGATTTGGATAGATACGTGAAAAAAAGTTTGGTTGTATTGATTCGAAACTTTTAGAGGGTGCGTCTTAATTTGAGAATGTGAGAAGCGCCGAAAAAGTGAACGCGGAGTTGTTAGGAAAGGGAATAACAGAGAGAACGAGCTGCGCGCGAGTCTGAAGTTCCTTCAAGCGGGCCGGTATCGAAAATCCTAAATTCTGGGTACGCAGACACTTTTATAATATTTACAGCCCTCAGCGAAATTCTTGTAGAGCTCGCCATTTTATAAGAAGGGGAGAGGGTGGTGGACGACGTCTCGGCAACGCCAGCGGCATATCGTCGTATATATAGCGGTGTGCGAATCCTTCGTCAGTCCTTCTTCTCTCTCCCTCTCTCTCTCTCTCTCTCTCTCTCTCTCTCTCTCTCTCTCTCTCTCGCTTCTCTCTCATTTCCCCTTATTCCTTTGCGTCGTTCTCGCAGCATCAGTTTTGTTCTTGTTTTCCCATGAACACCACCCTTGGCAAGCCGCTCCTGCTGCTCCTGCCGCCGCCGACGTCGCGGGTCCGCCCGCCTTTGCTCGATTTTCTCGTCTCTCGTCTGAGTTACGGCGCGTAGTTATCTCTACGTATATATGTAGCCAACTTTCCTCTCTATCTCTCTCACTCATTCTACCATTCTGTCTTTCTCAGCCCTCGGGGACTATGCCTCGGCCATCGCGGATCAGAGCCTGCGTTTTGCCACCGGAGGTGGGGGTGGCTTTCTCGACGAGTTTCAACGCTAGTTACCTCTTCCTTCAAATTAACCAAACCTCCCGATCAGCCGTCGACTAGCCACCGCCCGATTACTTCATCTTTCTCACTTTCCTTGGCCCTTCTTCACTTTCAACTACAATAAACATCAACGTTCAAGCAAAATCCATTCGTTTTTTCAACTTTACCATAATTGCATTAATTTGTACGCACACATCGTTAGTGACAGATGTCGATCAGGTTTCTCATTTGCTCGATACAGAAATCTTCGTCAGCCAATACTCGATTCACGCAATTTCTGGTTTTCGTGGCATCGGTTGCCTCGGAAAAATTGTTTTTATTTCGCTTCAGTTTCGATATAAAGTGAAACGAGTTGTTCATGAACGAATCATATAGCCGTAGGGAAACTTGAGCGGAGAAACACCATTAACTTCGAAATCTTGACTCCGAATGAAGCTGAAAGTTGAAAGTATGGATACAAGAAAGGGTGGAAAAGGAGACATAGGAACGAAAGCCGAATCGACTGTCCAGGAGAACGCGGCACCAGCAGAGTCAGATGAAAGCCAGAATGCCGAAAAGTCGTCGTCGTCGTCGTCGTCGTCGTCGTCGTCGTCGTCGTCGTCGTCGTCGTCGTCGTCGTCGTTCTAGTGCCACGACGAACACCTAACTAAGACCCGCTATAGACCCTTTGATATGTATATAGCGTGTTGACGATCCGAACTATATACGCGGTCGTCCACTTTGGTGCAGATAAAGTATTTTGACAACCATGACCATAGCTGAATCGTCCCGTGGCTTTCAACCGAATGACGAAAATTTGTAGCTTCCTTCAATTTCATACTATCAACCATCATTCTTGCTTAATTAATTCCAAACTCCAAGATTCGTATCAACGTCAAGAAAATATCAAGTTTTAGATTTCGTAATGGATTTCTCGTGGAAGTTTCATGGGGATTACCGAAATGGGGTCCGAAATTTGGACAGAATTGAGGCCGGTGGAATTCAAATGGACGACACTCAATTTCATCCGCAGCAAAAGTGCAAATTCGAATCGGACATTTGGTCGTTTCATTCCAGAACGTATATACCAATTGATTCCAATTAACGAGATATAGCAGCAACGTACGCTGCAAGTTTTTAATAGGCCTTTTTTCCCATCATCGATTTTTGGTTAGACGAATGAAGACGACAAGATCGTCATGTATGGTAACTTCGGAACATAAAAAAAGATTCTATGACATGGGAATGAGGTCTTGGGGATTGGTGTTTAACGAAGACGCAGAAAACTCGCGTGTATCTTACACACTATTGGTACATATAGCTATTAGTTAGTTACATCGTTCATGTCGGTGTATAACAAGCTTCGTCGCTTTTAACTTGGCATCGAGCCGAGATTCGAAGGATCGTGTTGCAATGTTGCTCACTTCGTCAAGGTTCACATATCGTTGTGTGTGCAAGATCGAGTGTATATAGAGGCGTCCCGTAGGCGTTGCGCCGTTAAACGCATTCCTCCATAGAGGTTACCGTCACTGTACGACGTCGTCAACGCCGACGACAACGACGATATGTTGCGAAAGTTGCGCTACATCGTTCCTCTCTCTCCCTCCCGCTCCCTCTTTCTCTTTTCCTCTCTAGCTTCTCGTTAGCCGCGATTTTCTCGGGTGTCCTTGCATCAAGTTCGCGTTGATCCCGTTCCATTGCACTCTCGTAAAAGTCATCAGGCCTTTATCGTTCACTCTTTTGAAGTGGATCTCAATCGGCATCAATAATGACTGGGAAATTATTATTTTTTATAGTCCTTGAAGGGATTTGGTTTATTGTTCAGTCGTTCGATCGCGAGTGATTTTTGTTTTGAAGTTTGATTTCTGCCCAAGTATAGAATTTCGTGGATTTATGTGATTCTCGATCCATCTAATTTTTTCTCCATTTTTAACATAGAAGAATGGCAACCAGTGAATATCGGCGATTGGAGCTTGAATTCCGAAGTAGCGATCGTCTTGCGGATGAATCTCGAGAAACTTTTATTCGCATATCCCTGATGCTTTCTCTTACATTTGTTTGGGTCTTTCATCGCCACCCTCCGGCGAGCAGGGTTGATTACGACTCGATATTTCATGAGCAGAGATGGCGCTGAAGTTAAAACGGGCTCGCTGATAAAAGTGACAAATTAATGTCATGTATATCACTCGCGGAAAATGTTTAAGACTCCATAAAAAATTGAAAGAAGAAGAGAAAAGGCGGAAAAAAAAGGAATATTTTCCACACCGTTGGGGAATCCCAGCTGTCCAGTTGGCTCGTTAGCCGACACAGAAACGTTTTTTTCTTCTCTTTCCTCTCTGCTCTTTCAACTTGAAGTTAAAAACTCTTTTATAGCGCGTGCGCGGCTGTAAACTGGTGAACAAGGATCACGAGGATCTCGTTAGTTTTTTTTCTCCCTTCTTCTTCCCGTATCCCTCTTGTGTTCTGTACAGAGTACACGGGAGTGCGGTGAGACTGCGTCGAGAGCACTCTGAGAGTGTCGCGGATAGTCCTAAAGCGAGGCCGGGACACCTTCTTTGCTCACCGCAGCGCAGGCTTATATATTGCACGCGTATACCTATAGATACGTATATACATGTGGTTACGCCTGAAAGCGTTCGCGAGAACTCCGCGGGAACGTCTAAAGGAGAATTTTGCTCCCGCGAGCGAAAACAGCTCTGCCGTTGCCGCCACTGCCATACGAACGTACGCGAGAGAGAGAGAGAGAGAGAGAAAGAGAGATAGCCGTTCAAACGACTTCTCGCGAAAGATTGAGCGAGATAGACGGATACTCATTGCGTAATTCCGCGCGCGACGAAGGCGAGCGGGATCGCGCACTCCGGTCCATTTATACACGCGATAGGTAGGTAGATTATGTATGTCCTATACGCTTTTTACGTCTTTTTTATCCGGCTATCCGTTTCTTTTGCCGTCTTGCCCTCTGTCGTTTTATTTACCTCATGTATACGCCTATCCATGTGTAAACACATTCGGAAAATTTTATGTATTCCTGCTTACCAATATCGGCATATACGCGTCATATACAAGTCCAGCTTATGTATGTAAGCTCGTCTCGCTATGCTTCGTTTCGATATTTATGTTTTTTTTTTACCTTCGTACTCGTCGTCGTTGTACCGCGGCAAACACCAAGCTCTTGGCATTTAATTCGTAATATACTTCCGATCTCGCCGTTTCTCGCTTGCGAGCTGTGCCATTTTTTTAAAGATTTTATCGATTGATCATGTGCTCCTACGCCTGCTAAGTCTCTTTGAGAAACAAGCTCGTGGAAATTTCCGTTTACTCAAGAGTCATTCTCTCGATATGAAACATCGGCATCTCCATCAGATTTTGCCACCGTCCATATTATATGTTTCCCCATAGTTTCGATGCTAACGGAATTCCGTCAAAGTTGATCTCGTGAGTGCAAGCTGATTGATTACAGAGTTACTTTGATAAATCGAGACTCACGGCGAGATGATATTCAATTGAGACTCGACAAATGAACGCACGTCCAACCTTCATCTTGACTCTATGAAGATTTATTTCTCCCTGATTTTCATTGACATTCGTTACAAAGCTCCGTGTGCTCATTGGTCCATGAATCTCTCATAATATTTCTGTTACATATCTGACGCATTAAAAAAACAGTGCGACACATGTGCATACGCGTACACGCATAGCCCAGTTCGAGTTAGTCCAGATTTCGTATTGAACGGTAAAAGCTAGTCCGAAAGAAGTTAGACGAGGCAGTGTAGCTAGGTGAGTAGGAAAAGATGATTGGAAGCAGCTGATTGAGATAAACAAACGCAGCGACTTGAAAGACTTGGAATTTGAAAAACGAGAGAGATCATGGCGACTTTCTAGGTTGAAATGAGGGGACAAAGATTCATCGGAGATCTTTCGAATCGTATACTCCATTCTCCATGACTTTCCTATTGAAATTTTCAATTATTCGGGACTCGAAATAAAAAACAAATAAAATATGTTACGATACGGGTATAAAATGTCATTTTTCATGGCAGCCGATCATTTAAATCATTGGCTTTTAAATAACATGCCGAAAAGTTTAAAAAATTGGTTCGTTTTTTTTGCCACTTTGCAATTCACCACGATTCTGCCCAATTTTCGTGAAATAATAACAATTCAGCTAAGCTATGCGAGTATCGGTGGCTCGATATATATTTCACGTGGCTAAACTCGCCACGATTTCGGGACCAGGCGAAAGAAGTGTGTGTAAGTGTGAGTGGGTCCATGTGGATGTCCCGAGGGTCTTCTCGTGAATCTCTCGTCACGAAGAGTTCTATCTCTTTTACTCTTTCTTTCTCATGGTCTCGCGGAGATTTGGGAGCGGCGCGCAGTCTTCTCTACTTAACTTGCCCATGAGGAGGAAAGACTTACCCGAGAGACTTGGCGACCTTCGAGGCAACGCTATATATTGATTGCCGAATATCATAAGGGCGTAATCTACTATTCAATTACCATGGAACGCGAGGCTCTTTCATTTTTATAGGCGCTTTTTTTTTTTCGGCTACTCCGCACTCTCTTTCCTCTTTTGTATACTCCCATTTCGTTTGTCTAATCCTCTGCTTGCTCCCTTTATATAGTAAGATCAATGGAACTTTATTACGACCGGCTACTAGGTATGAATTTATAATGAAATTATTGTACCAATGTTACGCGATTCGAATTGCTTTCTTTCTGCAATCCATTCTATTTTTATAATAATCATTATTGTTATGATTATTAATAGCGATTGAAAGATTGCATTGCGATGCTTTGATTCAAGTTTGATGCTGACGTCACATATAAAACGCTCGTGGATAAAACAGCGAAAGGGCACTCAGGTGTGTGGGTGTGCGCGGAAAAGAGTGTGCGTATCAACTCTCCTGGTCTCCATGTCGCGAGCCACTGTACAAGAGAACCCGCGAAGGCCGCGACCACGATCCTGTCACGCATTAATAAAACAAACACATCAACCTTTGACGCAACACCATTTGCCTGTGCGCGCTTCTCGCCATTGCTCATGCAAAGCGTATCAGAGTGATTGACACGGTTATAAGTACAATTAATTTGAAGCCTCGCTGGATCCAGATGCTCGTTTCACTTTGTCCTACTGGTTGGCTTGTGATTCCCCACCAAAAAAAATCGCTTGCCATTTCTTTATTGTCATTTTCTATCCATTAGATTTTGCTTTATTTTTTTATCCCAATCGGCGATCCGAAACCTCGGGAATGTACCCAAAGAAATGGCATTTCACTTTCATATAAATAATTCGATCAGATGAGAAATCATAATCTGTGAGCAACTGCACACTTCACACTATGCATAAATCAGATTTTACGGGCTCGATGATAGCAAATGCACGCTACTTCATATCCAATGAATTGCTAATGGCCACACGCTCTCCCGTACGTTCTAATGAATGTGGTCCACGATCTTGTGAGAGGGACACCTTGAGGAGTTGCGTGTAAAGCGGTGATACACCTGATCTATATGTCTATATCTGTATTTATGGTTTTGCTACGATAAGCATACGATGTAAACCCAACTCTTCATTTTTCATTGCGATGAACGTCAATTACCGTAATTTCGATCCAGATGGCGTAGCCAGGTGGAACGGTGCTCGCAGTAGAAAAAAACCGATCGAATGCAGACAAATTGATATTGAAGGATGGAAACCACATTTTGACGTCACTCTTACTTTTTTTTTTTATATCATCTGAAAGAAAAACTCTTCGTTTCTAGATACACCAAGAAAAACCATCGCATTGTCGCTGCTTCTAGCAGCAAAAAATGTACGATGCTCTGGATCGCAGATTTTTTTTCATATTATCATAATTCATGTAAGATGATTGATTGGAAATATTTTCTGTTGTTTCCCATGATCATTTGGATCGCGGCACGCAGTGCAATTATCAGTGACGTAGTTGGCGGATGGAAATTGCCTGGTTTTCTTTAACATGCTTGCGACATATAAAATATATGTATATATAACATCTACGTGTATAGATAGACATGGAGGACAGGAGAGTCGCGAGTATATGCCTTGGTGTGTAACTCGCGTTATAAGCCGGCCATCCTTGACTGGTTGATGGCTGTCGCAGGCGCGCGCGCGCGCGCGCGTTCCTCTCCTTCTCGTCGACAAGAGTCGTACACGTATCGCCTCGAGCACACCGTATAGTTTAACCAACATTTTTTATTTTTTCCATTCGCTACTGGTCTATCTCACGATATTTCCACTTCAGGGACAATTTATTATTCACATATGATATTTCGTTCGGTAAATCCTGACTATTCATAATTTATGCTTGCTGTCAATGAAGAAGAGATCGAAAGTGAACGATTTAACGGTCAATGCGTATCGATAACATGATAATTACCAACCTTGGTAGCAAAATGAAAGAAAAACAAAATCATCTCCGAGAAATAACAAAAATATGGCCTGAAACGCGTGTGAAGCAACCACCGCGAGGTCTCATCGTGACAAATCAAAAGCCTTGGGTGCGCCTCGCGATACCCGTATCTTGCACGAGAACCACCTGAGATCTTTCATGGCGCAAGTTTATTCAGCATATATCACCAACGGACACAGCTATATAAAACAGGTCGCACACGCCGAGGGAGGAGACACCGCTCACTTTTGCTCCTGCTTCGATGTACCTGTTTCTCTCTCTCTCCCTGGTCCCTTCTCTTCGCTTCTTTTCCACCTCGTAATTCTTCATACAGCTTAGGCTTTCTTATCCACGCTCCTGTTTCGATTCAGATACCGATGCAATCATGCGTGATCGAAAGACGCGAGCACAAAATTTGTGATCCTTGTGAGCCAAGATTTTTCCATTACTCGGAGTCATCTCAATTCTCACTCAACTTTCAAGTTAATGGATTCATAGTCTAAGGGTGGTTTTTTGACCATTGTTGAGTTTTGCACATTAATCACGAATTACTGAATTGAATATTCTTGAACGTGTGTTGCCTCGACGAAAAAGAAAGGATCGAGAATGAAAAAACTTCTCAATATATAGCCACATGATTTACTCCTTAATAACAGACAGAAGCGAGTTTGTGGTGAAATTATTTATTCAAGAAATAATGAACTGAATTACAGGTTACACTTTACGAGCAATGCGAATGCCAAAATCGTAATTGATATTGAAATAATTACAAGTTGATGGGAGTTCTTCTTCGCGATCATAATCTGATGCTTGTTCGTGTGTGCATCGAGGTTTTGTGTACAAGTTGCCGAGGCATCATGAATTTGAAAGCAAAGCTCGGAGCTGAATCATCCTTCCAGCTAGTTTTTCATTCTCCGTTATAATTCGCTTATGAAAATGACATAAATATGTAAACTTGTGTACGCATTGAAAACGGGAGGATCTTGTTCTTGACGGAGTCAAGAGGAGTGTTTTGCGGGGAATGCGCGTGGTTCATGGATACAAGTTTAAAGAGGAGAGTGGTGACGGGAGCAGTGCTCGTGAAATTCTTGGCTGATGCCTGCATCTTCTGTTCGCACTTCTCTACGAGCGTTTTGCGGCTACGAGGAAACAGAAAGAGAGATAAGGAGAGAGAGAGAGAGAGAAAGCCTGCGGGTGAGCCCCAGTAGAGTAGCAAACAGAGCCCCGTGCAGCCTCTCTCGCCTTCACCACGGGAATATGCAGATCGTATGGTAATCACGACGTAAGATAGGTGGCAAAACCGTTTGTCGCATTGTTGTCGCACGACACCAAAGGAGCGGGGCATTATCGCGATACCAGATCCAAGAAAGAGAAAGGCGGTAAGCGAAAGAGAAAGAGAGAGAGAGAGAGGGAGGGGGGGAGAGAGTTAGAGTGCGCGGAACAGAACGGGCTCCTTATGCTTCGCGTGTTTCTGAAAGGCGACGAAATGAAAAGGAAGAGAATAAGAAGTTGAAGGCGGAAACTTGGAACCCGAATGCATCGGCCGTTTAACATATTTTTCCGTGATTTTCATCTGTTTGCACGAGCATTTACACGTCGTTTTAGCCAAACACGCGGTAGGTCTGCAAAAGGCTAAAGTATTATTCATATTAGGGTGGTCTTCTGCAAGAGTTACTCTCTCTATTGTATTGCTCACGTTTAATGGAATCCCAGTTTCGTATTCATCGACTCATGGAAGTCCAACAAAATTGGATGACCAAAACGAAGAAAAACTATCAAAAGGAGATACGCCAGAAAATGATTTATCTCAAACTAGCCACAGTTTTCGATAAAAGTCCAATTAACCCTGAGCATTTATTTAGTTTTTTATTCCAAGTTAATTTTTTTCTCGTCGAAAAAAAAAAAACATCGTGACTGTCGTGACTTCAAAGAAATCGAAGATGCACATCTTGACTTCAGAAGACCAATAAATGCAGGCTCAATATTTTTCTTTATCGGTTGTACGTAATAAGCGAGCGAGGGTTATTTTTTTTTTTGAGATACGCATTTTCGGGGAATCACATTTGTTGCTGAAAGATCGTGAAGATTTCTGGAAAAGTACTGTTGGCATGATACGTGAATGTCCTCGAGGGCTTCGGGTACCGTTCGGCAGTAGTATTTTCTCGTCAAGAAAGAAAAAGAGAAGAGGTGAGAGAGAGAGAGAGAGAGAGAAAAGGACCCGGCCCACCATCAGAGTCTCTCTGGCACGTAAACGTCTTCGCTCTTCTGGTTCCCGATCGTTTCGACTCGACTCTTCTTCGTCTTTTGAGTTGTGCTTCAACATATATCTATATACGCGGTAAACACGTGAATATATATACAAACTCGCACACGTTCCGTCAAACTGGTTTATTTGCTTGGGATAGAAGGTCGAGGCTCATGTGTAGAAGAGACCGCCCAAAAATCTACATACACGCTGGGCTACTATTTGTGTATAAAAAATATATATATCTTACTCTCCTTCTCTTTTTTATAAACTAGGATTGTGCTATCCACGATATATAAATTAAATTCTCTAAGGTCAACCATGAAACGTCCTCCACGTAATCACGTGGCATCGCGATGGTACCTGATTTTCCAGATATTCTTGTTTGGAAACTTGACCTTCCGGTGAACGCTTAATTTTCCGTTCCGGCATTAAGATTTTTAAAATCACTGCTACAATTTCAATTGCAATCGGCGAAGGAACCCCAAGGTCCACGACATGATTTCTTATCGTTCCGTGTTTCCGAAAATATTCAGAAATTACTCAACGTATTAATAAACAAATAATGAGCTTCATTCATCGCACAGTTGCTGAAGACCCTGCTGCTGTCTATCGTTCGTATGGAAACAACTGCAAAAGTGGAGAACGGCTGGAATATCCGTACAGAGAAATGAGTACCGGCCTCGCTACAGCTCTAGTAAATATCCATCGCTCGAACGTTCTCTTGCACAGTGGAGCGAGAGAATGAGAGCGATGAAGACGATGGTGAGGTGCAGCGTTGATAGAAATGAAGAGAGTCGAATGTCGAACGAGGCGATGGCGAGTACTTGGTCAGCTCGCTGGTCACGGCTTGATCGTCCATGGATTAATTATTTATAAGGCGTGTGTTTCATTCATTCATTAAAGCCCGCTTGGGATCATTATTACGTGATAATGTCTTAATTAACGAGGCCTAATGAATTCCTATCATGTTGAATTCTTCAGCTTTGCAAATGTGCAATCCACGAATGTCTCTCCGCCTTTTTCTCGCTTGCAAATTTTCTTTACATGTATGGTCAATTTTCCTGTAAACGATCCGAATTAACCTGTGATTTAACGGACGATCGATTGGTCACGTGCTCTTCGTGGTCACGAGGCTTCAACGTTCGAATGTCTTTAACAGCACTTGCGTTTCACTTGTACAAGATTTTTCCTCGCTCCGGCGAGCCTGGAAGATTCACGATTTCGTTGGATATTATTCTGATACGTTAGTATCGACACTGCCGTCTCATGGTTTACGGGTTAATGATAATTCGGGCCAATCCAAGAGCTGCAGTCAAAGATGGTACCTCATTAGTCCAACACGTTTCTCAGTTGAACCGAGAACCCTTACCATTATATTCTCTCTAATGTCTCAATCGATCTTTTGCCGGAGCCTTTATGTTTTTTTTTCTCTATCAACGCTCCATACGAACGTTTACCATTGCGCGGATATTAATACTAGACTTCTACGAGAGAAATTCACTGGCCAACACCTGGTGGCGATTTATCCACTCATGCGAATCATTCGATTCGAACGATCACGTCTCCTTCGGCTCCTTTTTCTTCTTATAATAGTTTTTTTTTCGCTTTTTTTTCTTCCGGAGAATCTACGGTCGACGGGAACGATCAGACACCGTGGAGCGAAGGGAGAGAACTCCCTCGCTTGGGTCTATCGCGTACTTCACCGATAATTCTATTACGCATGGTTTAATGTACAATTAACCGATCGCTTAGGCCCTGACGTAGCGCCGAGTCACGATGTCTTATTAAGTCTCTCCACGAGCGAGAGCGATCTGTTTTGTATTGGGATCTCGAGCCAACAGGAGCGGTCTCCTTCCCTGGACCATCGCGATGAACGAACACATTGGTAAGGAAAAAAGAAAGAGAGGCCGAAAGACTGATGAAGCGAGTGAGAGAGCAAGAGGTAAAATCGAAAGAGAGCGAGATCACTTAAAATCTGTTCGGTTCGGCGAGGCTGCGAAGCTATTTAGCAGCTCAGCGCGTTCGAGTCGTCCGATTTAACTGCCCCTAGTAGTACACTCTTTCGAGGATAGTCATTAGGCGAGAGCGAGAGCCGTCCTTTAACGTCGACGACTCTGCAAATCGGCCAACTCGAAGACCGTTATTACCAACAAACCGGCTGCTCTCGTGCACACTCCCTAATATATACACTATCGACTCTCTTTCTTTCCCTCTCTTTAACTTTACCAGCAGCACCGCGACTAAGAAATGTCTCAAAACGTAAAAGCCCTCTCCGTTGCTCGCGACGCTCTTCCACCGGATTAACTTGGCTATTTATTAGCGGACGTGATAAATATATGGCGTTATAACACGATAAATGTTTGCGTTAACATTGGCTTTAGAACGCGCGTGCATACTCGTCCTGACGTCAGCTAAATTCTGCCCATTAAGCGATTGACCTAAGATATTAAATTTTGATCAGACTACCGAAAGAATCGTAATGATTATCAAGTACAAACGTTATTTTCTCTCGCACGCAAACTTCCTCCTCCTTCCCGCTTCATGGATCATTCATCGAATCGCCAGAACCTTGCATCGGAAATTACTTCGCATCTTCCATGCTGATTAAGCCCTTGGAACATGAATCGATCGCGTCTTTTCTCCGGTGATTATGCGTATTTCTTTTTTTCTTTCCATTATTCATCTAACGGATGGTTACAAAAAATAAAACAAATATATTTTCTGAAACGACTAGCACACCCCAGCGCTCATATTTTAGTGTTAATTACCAGTCGATATCTACCGCCCGAGAAGCAACGCGGTCCCTTCCTAATCTCGGCCTCATTAAGGCTTCTCAGAGTCAACGAGATGCTCGGTCCTTTTTTTATCCGATATTTTTACCTGAACTACATACTTTCTTACGGCCTTTTGGAGTTCCCGCGGAGAAACCGGACTGCGGTGAATTCTCCTGTAGAGATTAAGAAGAGAGCTTGTGACAGCACAATTCACTCAATCCCGTTATCATCGTCGTTATGTTGAGAAAAATAAAATGAAGAATAAAAATCGAGTGGCCCTTGACGATTTCTCACTCACTGACGAGTCTCGCGGAGTTTCTTTAACGCGGAGTTTGTTGATTTCGTCTCGTGTTTCGGGCACCCGGTAATTTGTACGTATTAATTTGTCGGGATGCCGGGGTTGAATACCAAACTGAGAGAAAATGAGAGAGCGTTAGCGAAACACGGAGGATGGGAGAGCGAGAGAGAGGGAGAGAGAAGTAAAGCGTGAGGAAAGGGTGTGTGAACTCTCAACGAATGAAAGAGACGAGACTAGCAAATCGTGCTGGTTTGAGCGAGCAGGATAAAGAGAAAGAGAGCTATGGGCAGAGAGACCATCCCCAATTTCCATTTTAATTGAACTCAACGCAACATCATACTTAATGCCAGAAACTCGGGCGCTACGGAGCCTCAATTAAATGGCGACGCTATTTCACTTCGGATGCCCTCGAAGTGTAAATCTCTCTATTTATACATGCGGCTCTAAGGGGAAAAAGTTCGTCTGACCGTCCATTGGTTCATGATTTATGCTGCGACTAGAATTTAAAGAATTTTAAGAAATCTTCGGTCGATACACGAGGTTCACCGGAAATGCTTCGTGATGTCTTAAAAAATTAACCGCAATGTTGAAAAATTCCCAAACGAATAGAAAATCGAACATAAATTTAAAAGTCGATGGGGTAGTTTTGAAAACATCCAATAATGCTGTGATTTTATTTATCATTATCTCGGATCACGACGACATTATAAAGTCGATATAATTATTGAAATTTTACACAAAGCCTGGTGGACTCATAAATATATAATGTATTGAATATAAGTATTCCTGCTTTCGTTTAATGGTATAGCCAACGAGCTGAATCCCTCGCGATAATCGAGAATTCATGGAATTCCTACCGAGCAAGACGATTAGTGCACGCTTGAACCTCGGGTCTCTCTAATTAGCACGAGATCCTCGTACTTAGCGACGCGATTTGCGTGAAATTCCACGATAACGTTCGCGATAAACATCTTGGATATATCCGTTTCGCGATGCGATGAAAGAACCCGCCGCCCACTCCATTCCGTTATATATATGTGTATCTAAATGTATATGTACTTTGCATACGTACCTACCTATTGAAGATGGAGCAGCTGTTGTTGCATAAATGAAACGTTGACGAATTCATGAAAGAAAATTTCGCTCGTTCGCAAGCTCAGTTATACTTCCGGGCCAACAAACGAAGTTGGCGCTTTTCAAATTCATTTTTCCTTTTTCCATTTCGTAATATAGAAGCATGAGGTCTAAATTCAATTTTTATATTCCTCCACCAATAAATTATTCCGCAACCTTTTTCTGAAAAAGCCAAACCGCTTTTCCACGAGGTCAATGAGAACCCTTGGAAATTGGATTGATGCACGGAGTCTATAGAATTGCGATTGGTTAGCAGTATGAAAAGCGCAGGAGACCTGCCATAGCGATTGATACTCGAGCCGGTGCATGACCAATTGTCCACCTTAAGCTTAAATTTAGCGATCGCCCACAACATCCACCGACCGCGCATCCATCGTGGTCGTTCATAAGATGGGAATGATCTATCATATAACATATATCCCAGTTGAATAACGGGAGAACTTGCGTGGTCTCTTAATAAGCAGAACTCGAGTGATGTAATTTAAAAAAATGTGTGTTGTTCGTTGAGTTTCCTCGATCTTGTCACACTTCAGCGGCGAGTCGATAGCGCAAACATAGATCACTTCTATTGACGTGCTCAAGAGTATAAACAAAAGTTGTCGGCGTACATATAGTATAAAGAAAGATATATATATGTATATATAGGTGAGGAGAAAGAGGGACGATTGAGGGGAAGCGGTAGTAGCCGGGTATGATGTTTTTTCTGGGATCTGCCGCCGAGAGAGCTTAGCTCGTTCGCTCGTATGAATAAGGAAGCAGGGAGCGGTGGCGGCGGTGGTGGCGGCGGTGCGGAATCTTCGACGACGTCGACTCGCTCGCAGAAATGCCGAGGCCGCCCCGCGCGCGGATTGACTTGATTTATTGACAGGAAAATCTAGTCGCCGTTCGACTTGGTTCAGCTTACCTCTCGTCGTCGCTGTTGTCGTTGCGAGCAGCCTTTTCGACGTCGTTCGCGTTCGTAAACGCTTGCTCACTCTTGCCTTGCCTCTGTGCTTGTTTATCAGTCTGTGTGCGAGAAGCACAGACCGACAGCTATTCGGAGCAAATGAGACGGAGAAACGCGAGATAAATGAATAAGTGAGGGACGGAGCGAAGAAATACTCACGGTTTATCCGCCAATATTCTTCGACTATAAAAGCCAACAATGACAATGCGACAATGATCTTGCATGGCTGCTGTGATTACGGTGCGGGATACGCGATATGGATCGACACATTTGGTCCAGAGAAGATCAGGCAAAGGGAGAGATGCGGACAGATGACTGTATCACTGTCGTGAACCTTGAGACAAAATCTCGCTCTCGGAATTCACCAAAACGAGAGAGTGAATATAAATATGTGGTGTGGGATGATTAGCTTTTTATACATGTTGAATTTACAGCGGATCGTTTGATGTCCAAGAAACTATCAGCATCTTTTTTTGTAACGATTCTGGGACCTCAAGCAGTCAATTTTCCGGTAATATCTTCCAAGTTCTCTCTTCATCTCACCTGCTGGCGAAGCTGGAGTGTTCGTATCTAAAAAAGATTCGATCGTTTTTTTATGTGCAAGAATCTCGTACCTGCCCTTTTCAGCTCATTAGGTGGACACGCTTACCCACTGTTTCGTTTGTCGCAGTTAAAACTCTTCCCAACGCTTGCTTAGCACATACAGTCTACCAACAACTGCGCGTCCTCCCAGCAGTTCACGAAACAAACAAACAAAATTCCCTTAATTTAATTCCTCATAATCCGGTTAAGCCAGCCATTAGCGGAATCACGTTCGCGTAACGTTATACGCTTACTCTTTTCCTCTGTTTTCCTCTTCGTCCCGCACACCTCACTAATACTACCTGTCCTCTTCCCACCTTTTTCGCTCTTGCTCCATGGTCCCCTTCCGCGTGGAGCATCGTGCCAGTTCTCTCAGTATTTTGCACCAATCGTATGCTATCGTATTCTACGCTTCGATGGCCAGCTCCCTCTCTGTGTTTCTCTTCCTCCTTATTCGAACACCCACCCCGAGATCAGGTCCCATCCCCCCAGCATTTTGACCGCGGCATGCTACGGGCTAATGGATTTTTCGAATCCGAAGCGAGTCAGACCACTCGGGAGTGAGAGGCGATAAAGCAACTTGAAGTGAAAGAACTTGCCACGCGCTCTACCCCGAAAACCTCCTCGATTTCCTCTCGGATATCCGTTTTCTTATCCTCCCCTCAGCCACTAACCGGTCAAGCCATCGACGATCCGATCTTATATGACCCCGGTATCTCGTTTATAAAGTTGTACGGAAACGGAAGCGTGTTTAATAAACCATTATTTTTCCGCTGTTATTGATTCGAATTGAAAAAAGAAAAAATGCTTGGATTGAAGAAATGTGTTATTTATTCTCCTCTTCGGCACTTGAGTGTTTACAAAGATATCGTGGAATGTTCGCCACGTGTTGTCAAGAACAGAGCACTGTTAATACAATATTTATGCTTCTGAAAAGCTGGTTTTCTCAGTGAAGTCTCCATTAAAATGTAATCAAGTGGTCGGAAAGTATGGTCCGGTTCGAAATAGTTGAGTAGAATCGCCACCAATCGACATTCCAACGGTAGCTCTTGGGCAATCATCCCCCTCGTGTGTGGAGGCAAGGCAGGCAGGCAGGCAGTCATGGATGCATGTACCCGTAAATCGAGAACGCCGCGAAGCTTATCGGAGAACTCGACGGGCAGAAGAGAGTGGGAGTGAGCAACCTCACTCCACCGGACTAGCAGCAGCAGCAGCAGCAGCAGCAGGATCCTCTTGCAGGATACACTCTAGATAGAGGAGACTAAAACGAAAGAGAGCGAAGAAGAGAAAGAGCAAGAAGAGTGAGAAGAAGGAGAATTCACTGCTTACGTGCTTCATGTGGCCAGAGTGTATCGTTCGCGGTCGTCGTCGTCGTCGTCGTCGTCGTCGTCGTCGTCGTCGTCGTCGTCTTCGTCGTCCCGGCTATGGTTGGTGAGCCTCACTGCCGCAGGATCACAAGACAACGCCGCGGGGGCTACCGGTGTTGTTCGACTCCAGGGCCGCTACCTTCGATTCTCTTTCCGTCTTCCTCCTCGATATCGCTCCTCTTTTTTGTCTCTTGCACTTGCATCCGACGACCAAAGACGTTCGCTGATTTTTCGTTCATAATGAATTCTGAATTTCGTTAAATCGAATATTTCTATGTAAAAAGCAATACCATTATATTTGAGGGTAATTGCTAAAGTGCTTCGTGAGCCATATGATAAAAACGTAGAAACAGGTTAAGCCAATCAGGGTGGAAAAATCAAAGAGGCAGTGATGAATGATTGAGCCAAAGTTTACGAATTTTCGGACTCTATTTGGCACTTTTCTCTTCTCATCGTTCTCTTTTCTCGATCGAAAGGGTTCCAAAAGTCTTGAGTTCGGCCCTATATATATTTGCAAGAGAGCTCTTGGGTGCTGTGTGGGCATTGAGATGCAGAGAGCGTGGTGCTACCGTGCGATGGTCCCGATACCGCCTAATGGACCGTCCCGCCCTCTTTTCCCTTTACCAGAGCATCTTCGCTTCTCTCATCCTCTTCGATCCAGCCTCCACCTCCGTCTTATCCTTGTACGCGTTCACATATATCCACCTCTACCTCTCACGTCACCTTCCATCTCTTTCTTCCTGCTTCCTCTCTCCCTCTTGCCCTTTCCTTCTCTTTTGCACGGACTCTTTTCTTGACTGTGGCATATATTCTGCTGCTGGGAGCACGCAAACCGCCCGCATCTCGTCTTCTCTTTTTCCCCGCTCTTGTTCTTCCCAGAACTCCATCTCTCTCATTCGATGCTCCTCCGAGGCCCTCTTCCTCCTCCTCATTCCTCTTCGAGCGATAGAGGTGAGATCGTACGATCGAATAGCCATATACCTGGCTGCTCACGATGATAAACATCGGCCATTATAGAGCATGAAATAAATATTATATTATCCAGCAATTCAGCCGTCATTGGCACGCAATCTCGGCAAGATCCGTTCATACTAAAAAATAATGTGTAGCTAAAAGTGATGCATGTCATTTCGTCATCTCTTTTACGTTTGCTTTTCACAATTGTCGACTCCTGCAACCTGCGCAGGGCCATCATTTTCTTGCTTTCTGACAGACACCGAATTGGGTTACTTGACACGCGATTACTATCTATTTTCACATCTGCGAGGAAAATGTAAAACTGGAATCGAGAAGCGAGTAGGGCTCATCTTTTGAATCGATTCGACGTTCCTTTCTCTTACGGAGTGAAAAAAAGAGAAAAAAACATGAAAATCGTTCTCTTTGCGTTAAACTTTTGTGTCGACCAAAAAACCGATACATTTCTGAATGTGTGTGAAGATACTCGATCAAAGATAGTCGATTTATCGGTGTTTTGGCAATGGAGTGAGAAAGAATGAGAGAAGGAAAGAAGCGAGGGGCTACAATGGACGAGATAGATAGCGCACGCTGGGCGGAACTTTTGGGCAAAAGAATCGCCGCGATTTTTATTCTCGTATATTTGTGTTTATGTTTGTTCGTGTGTTAGTCTGCCAGTGTGTACGTGTTCCTTTAGTTTGCTAGCGCAGAGTGTGTTGAGGTTTGGCAAGAGAGGGTGCACGGTAGCTGCACGGCCATAACCGAGTCGCGGCATCATTTATATTTACGAGACAACGGGGGCGCGGCGGAATCGAGGCGCATTGCATTGTTACAGTACCGAAGGGCACACCAAGAGAGAAGATGCCTCGAATGCGCGGTCCAGACCCTCAAGCATACACATGCTTCCTTTTTTCTGTATCCATTTCTTTCGCGGTTTCTCTTGCAAAACACACCGCGCGCGGACTTTCGATCTCTCCACCCTCGCCCTCCCCTTGCCACGGTGGGCCATCGGTGCGTTTTACCTGCCGTGAATCGAAAACTTTCTAGTGTGTCGTCTCCAGCGTCGAAATCCTTTCCCAAACTCTGCCCATACGCTCTTGAGGGCCACACCGATTCGATCGTATTTTCAGGTTATCATGGCGTAAAGGATCTAATAAAAATGCCATAAAGCACGAGGACGTGCGGGTTTTCGATTATTTAATATGTCTCCCGAAACATTCGGCTGCAATGGGTAGACCGTATGGAATATAAGTAGCGCAGGAAAAGATTCATCAGAGCCTTTTAAAGTTTCCAAACGAATTTCAAGCATACATTTTTTTATTTTCATCTCATCACGGTAAAAGCCCGGATTACGACGATTCCGTTCGATTTCGTGGCTCTGTGTGTGAAAGAAGAGGTAAAAAAAAAAAAAACGAGAGAGTCGGAGGAACCGAGCGGAAATCTATGGTTTTGGATATCTCTGGCCTGGCAATAATAGCGGGTGGTCCGTCGAGGGTGGCTAAAATGGGAGATTCGTGGGGTTGAGATTTACCGTTCGCTACGAACACTTCCCGCCAATCAGGCCCTTTTGCGCCGAGAGGATATTTCACAGTTATGGCCAGATAAACCACGTTAGAGCAGGCGAAGGAGCTCGGCTCGCTGCTATGTATACGCATCAATCTGTCCAAGTGTGTTTGTGTGCAGTACCGTTTGGGGAATAGAGCAGAGGCTATCATCAATGATGCAAACCGCGCGTTGGAACGCGACCGGCATTGAACTCCCGTTTGTCTTCCTTAAGGGTGTGCTTTACAACCGCGAATACTCCCGTCGAAAGTCTGTCTGTAAGTACGTTATGCTTCATCACCATAGTTCTCAGCATCGAGCTTAAATCACATAAACCAACAGATATGAGAATCTTCGCTAGGTTGAACCTTCCTACGATGCTTTTTTATATTGTCGTATAAATATCTCGATCTATCTATCCAGCTGGACCGAATGTCCTGATTTTAGATGTCATTTCCCAAAATTCGTCTCATTGTAAGGATCGGGATCGGAAGTTGAATTTTCAAGGTGCAATTAAAATATGTTTAAAAACACCCTGACTTTATGGACGGTTTTTTATAATGTTCATAAAGACTGAGCGCTCCTCCGAACAAAAACGTATGGACGGAATCGATTACTTTTTAAAATCAACCGGATTAATTTTTTCTCGGAGGTAGAAGATCGATGATCAGCACGAAAACGGTTTTCGCGTCGAGTGTGAGGAAGATTTTTACTATGGAGTACCTGTAGGACGTGGTGCACACCTCGAGCCCCCTGAGGCTAGAACGACCAGAAGATCGGGCACGAGGAATCATCAAGAAGGGAAGGACGGATTAGCGGATAACGAGAGAGACTGAGATAGAGAGAAGATGAGAAAAAAGATAAATAGGAATAGATAGAAGGAGAAAAAGATCTTCTTCGCCAAGGAAGATGAGGATGCTGCATGCACGGGTATAGTCCGACCAGTTAGAAAGAAGAAACTAAGAGTAAAGGAGAAAAGAAAAGATTGGGGCGAAGAGAGGTGGCTGTAGATTGATTATCCCGCCCGAGGAAATAGCAGCAAAGAAAGAGAAGCCTGTCGAGAGATAAAAAGACTCGAGGAGAGAGAGAGAGAGAGAGAGAGAGAGAGTAAAAAAGAAATAAAGTGGTAGATCTGAGTATGCGAAAAGCTGATCTCAGCTAAATGAGCACTGCGGTTCGCGCGCTCAGGCGCTGATTCCTTCTGAGTTCGGTCAGAAAGCTCGCAGCATCCCGCTACTTAAAAAAAAAGAAAAGTTTTTCGAGTATTTTGATTCTCTGGCACATCTGAAAAGTACTTAACAACAAAGATAACAACAAAAATAGATAACTTTTCGTTTCATTCGAAGTTGAACTTTATTAAGACATTTTTTAGGTTCGGCCACACTGCCGTCGCTGTCTCTTGTTCTCGAACATTATTTTCAGACTCTTGCGTTTCTGGCACGTTAGGTTACAGCGGGCGTAAAAGGTTTGACAAAAACGGTGCAGGGAAACCTTCACTTTCCGCTGATCCGCGCGAAATCCCCGCACCCGGTGTACTCGGCCGAGGGTTCGAAAGCTCGGATCGTGGTACGAGGGTCGTTCCAGATCCCTGCCAATGCGACCGGCCACCGCACGGAACGACGTTTTAAACCGCAACGATATCTCCTCGTTTCCAAATCGAAGCTATTCCGTACGCTGGTTATACACCTATCCTATGCATACATACGAGAGACGAAAAGCGACATAGGGGGCCAGGGAGAGAGAGAGAGAGAGAGAGAGGGACCTAGAAAAGGACGAAGCGACGATCTCTCCCATGGGATTTTTCGCAGAACGAAGCGATGCCCGAATTTCGCCTGCTCGCTCAAACCGAAGATTGGAAAGGGTTTTTTCTTTCGTTTGTTACACATACCGAGTGGAATCCGAGACGTGCTTGAAACTGGCTCCGTTCCTACTGCGATGAGGCACAGCCGGCTCAATCAAGGTTCGCGAGATTTCTCCAATTGTTTGAACAAATTTTCGAGAGACAATTGATTTCGATGACGATGCATGAAAACTAAACTGAATACACTTCACGATCGTTCTATTTCGATTGATATTCATTCGAGCAATCATTCCCACCGATGAAACCAAAAAAAGCTCATTATGCTCGTTTCGAATGAAAACAAAATATTGATATTACGACAGATATTTCATGGTGCGTACTAATAAGATTTTGCCATAATATCCAGGAAGTTGTCCCTAAAGATAGATATTTTCTGACAAATTCACCACCCCTATAAAATCTACGAAAAAACGGAAAACGCCTTGAATATCTGATGAAAAGGTTCGTATTTATAACGCATAAGTTGATGCACCAATGGTACGAAAATACAAGACCGAAAGGAGGTATCAATCGTAGTGCTTGAGTTTGGTGATACAAGAAATCACGTAGAGGAATATAAAATTCCATCAATCCGTGGCTATGGAACATATAAATTGGGGAATACATTTTTTCTCTTTTCCTTCCTATCTTTGAGGGGCGGACGGCGCGGCCGGCGTGCAGTTGGGCTATAAGGGGGTGAACGTGACGGAGTTAGAGGGGGAGGGATAGAACGAGGCGAAGCCACTGCCTTATGTATTTGGGGTTTCAGGCCTTATTAATGATTGATCGGGGGATATCGACGTCTCCCCTCTGACGCGACTGATATATGGGGCTGGCCGCTTGTGCCTCTGCACGTGACACAATAAAACAGTCAGGTCCGCTCGCGGGCTCCCAACCAACTCTCTTCACTCCTCGCTACACTCTTTCATCTCGCGTTCTCCTTCTTTTCTCTTTTTCTCTTCATCCTCATCTCGTTCACAGTAGCCGCAGAAAAGTCACAGTTCGTCTATCGATGTCTCGCGATTCTATGAGTTTTTATCGATTCTGATAAGCCTTGATATGTGTGTCCTCTCTTGTTGAGAAAAGAAACGATACGGCATAAATATAAAATATTCGGATATGATCGTCACTGGGATCGAGTATCGAAACGAATTTTATAAATTACTTTTTTCTCTGTTTGTTGCAGCCCCACGTTGCGAAAAGCCACCCCTGTCTCGGATCCCCCAACTTCTTTTAAGCTGCATCCCTTGATTTTTTGTATCGTCGCAACAAGCTTCCTTGAATTCGGAAGATTTTATCAAGTTCTACTTTTCGCAACAGCAAGGTGAAAGAAAAACGGCTCGATTGGGCACGTGTCTGCTCAAAATGGGGAATTTATTGTATACCGGAAATATAGATAGAAAAAGTGAATGGAAGGAGAGGAAAATTTGAACGGAGACAGAGCCACACGTGGATCCCCGAGGGTAGCATTAATCCCACCCTCAACTCGTCGTACGACGTGTCGCCTAGAAAACTCTCGCAACCAGTCAAAGCAATCATATTTTCCGCCCCGAAGGCACGATTCGCGTCAATGTGAATCAGACTTAGTGATCTAATGTGGATCTCCGATATCGCCTGATTTGGCCAACGTGATATCGTTTCTTCCTTCGCCTTACCTTCCCCTTTGTTTCTTTTTCTTATTTTCTTCCCGTTTTATCCATATTAGATACACTTGTGTGTACTTTTGCACAGTCTTCTCCCGAGCAGTTGGAATTTTATCCTTTTTTCCTTCAAGAATCCTTCTCATTTCTGTGACGTTGCCAAGATCGCATACACAACAAGACGGATGAGCCCAATCGGAGTATCTTTCAGGCGACTATGCACGCTGCAATTCACTCAAGCATCTTTGCACTCTCGTCGAGATGGTTCGGATATTTAAATTTTCATATTTTCTAAACGCTTAAGGAAAAATTAAATTTCTCTTTGCGTTTTCATATCGCAATAGACCCAGAGATGACGGAGAATGAGCGTTCGGCTGGGAAAATCCCTCGATAGGTCTCATAACAATGCCAATTGTATTTTTCTTTCGTCGCAAGCAATGAGGACTCGTGCCCAAAACAACTGGGTAAAAGAGATGATGATCACTTCGGAGAATAGTCAGAGACGGGAAACTCCCTTGTGAGTGATCCGGACGTTTTCTTTTAGTCACGACAGCCAAGCACTCATTCTTTATCGTCGTCTCACTCTCTTTCTTTCTGTCCATCTTCCTCTTGCACTCTTTTCCGTATTCCTCGGTTGAAGGAAATTCGCAGCAGGCCTTTTTTCTCTTCCTCCCGATGCTGTCTCCAGCCCTCCCCAAGCTCACAAACCTACTCGGTCCTACTCCCTTAGCCAACGTACTTTTTTATTCCCATTCCCGTCACGTATATGGCGAGAAAAATTGCAGTTGAGCGCTTTACCCGGTTCCCGTTCTGCACGCTCGGATCTCTTCTCTATATACATCTCTTCGCCCCTCCACGCTCGACGTCTCGCTTTCCTAGTATCAAATCCCTATCGCGCAAATGAGAAAGAAAGAGAGAATGAGGCAGCAGAGAGGACGAGGGCTCTCTCTTATTTCCTCTTCTTTTCACTTTTTTACACAGCACCCTCTACCGTTCTGCCCAGCTTCTTCGGCTATAATTCGGCAGAGTTTCTCGTTCCATAAGTTTGTGGATTTTTGGCGAATTCCAAGATTCGTTGGATGATGCATCGACAATTTACTGGGTGGCCTCGTATCGGAAGAGCACGTGCTACACTCTGGCATCGTGCCACAAGAACGTCACGTGAGAATGGTACTAGTGAAAAATAAAATAAATAACGAGAAAACCAGTAGGCATTACACGCTTATTATTTGCTTTCCAATTCACTGAGCCATCGATTCGCCCCAATTTTTAAACAATCCTCCATTCCCAATCAAATGCTGTTTATCGTTTTCAATCAACAATATCCATCAGTTCTTTCTGGCTCATTCCAGAGATTCGAACCCATGATATTACGTTTCTATTCTTTTTGAGCTTGGACTTTATGAAAAAAATAAATAAATTTAAAAATTAAAAAGCACAGATGATGATTGCACACGCGGGGAAAATTATTAATTAATTAATGGTTGCGAGTTTTGTACCAACTATCGAAAATTACCAACTGCACAATGGGAAAATAAACTGTTGTAATAATGTGAGATTACAATCACTGTTTCTCCCTCTAATTTTCGATTCAGCATGGTTGATGGAATATTAAACGAAACCATGGAAAAAAATCAATATTTTGACGTGGAAAATATTAATTTATTGTTATGTAACGTACGCGAATATTATTTAAGGAGTTATTGGAACGGAATAGGTATAGATGCATTAAGACTATAAGGTTGACCAGAGGTTCATTGTACGTAATTACGGAGAGAGGTGCGGACGATTACCTTCGGTGTATGTGCGTGCGTAGTGTTGCGATACGGGGCCCACTTCGAATGCAGTTGAGATCGCGAGCACGCGTCCCGTGCCCAAGTGCATGCTCATTCTCGTTTTTTTCTCTCCTCTCTGCAATAATGCAATTATGAAGAAACGTTGCTGAGGGAGCATCCTCACCGCGATACCTGCGCTTCTCATTCGTTCGTGTACGAGAAAAAAAGAGATAAAATTATTAAGAGCTGTTCTCTTTCGGTATGCAGAGATACCTTAAAGAGGGCTTTCGTAATAATTACGACATGATGCATGTACTTTCGCGGGGTCAGCCATGATATAAACAAGTAAGGACCACTTGACCTCATGACATACTACTGCCCATTTTTTCATCGCATATCAAAGTGCTCGTTATATCACTGCGGCAAAATAATCAAGTTTTCATGCATTCTGGAGGGGCAAATGATATTTTAGCAGAAATAAAATTTAAAAAAAACAGGAGATTCGACGGTAAAATTCATAATTTCCATAGTTTTTTTAATCAGTCAGGTGAGAAACCACTTTATTGTCTTTAATTAGATAACAGATACATGTATAGTGATATATTCCATTCCACAAAGCTTTAATACGTACACATAATATGTCATTCGCTCTTTCACTTTGCGGTTGGTTGGTTGCATGGCTTGATTGGATCGAGTCTCGGACTAATCAACGTGACGAAAATTAAACGCTCAGAGTGTACTGAAAGGGATGATTAAAAAGATTGGCCATCCACACAGTGATGTATTGTGCAGCCTCCAGCATCCCCGATACTCGTTGACAGACGAGCGATCCAGTGATAATATCAATAATAATAACAAAGCCTGTTTTCCGGGTAAACAAGTTGCGAGGCAAGTTTTTTATTTTTCTACAGAGCACACATATCGCTCACACTCAAAGCCTCACGTTTCAATATTTTTTTGGGGCAATCAGTGTCTCTGCATTCGACTAATTGTGGGCTGGACGTTGCACTGTCCGATGAAAAAATTCAATACGCGAATAGACAGCGAGAATTAAAAAAGAAAAACCGGTACCTGCCCCACTGGCAAGTTGGCACTGTGGAGTCCATTGTGTTAAGAACCAAAAGTGTCACGTTCAACATTGGACATGTCAGGCATATGGTAATTATTAATTTAGAACTTTCGGCAAGCACTCTATTTCCGATTGTATGACTAAGAATATTACTTTTATATTGAGTGGCATATGCATTTAAAAAAAGGTGAATATTGATGAACACATCGCATGGAAGTCTATCGTTGCAAACTTGTCTGCCAGATGTCAGCATATCGTACGTTTCACTAATTCTCCCACATTTCGGAGGATATAGTGACAAATTAATTAAACTCTATCACCACCAGTGACTCATAATCAACGGACTGGCAAATGAATGGCAACCGAAAAACGATGGAATTGAATTGTACGATTCCTCGACTTTCAAACGAATTTTAATTGTGTTGATGCGTCTACATATTATGCATTATTTTTCACGGTTCTTTCATCCAACCACATACGAATATAACCCGATCGCATCTGACTCCCACGCTTCGAAACTCTTCCGCCCCTTCCCATCTCTCTCTCTCTCTTCCACCTTCATAATCTTAGATGTGCCTAAAGAACGTGGTATAAAGCGGAAACGGTCGATCCTCGCTCACCCAACTTTTATGTCACTGACAACGGCACGAACGTGTAGCACTCTCACAAACGACGTTTTCCAAGTCCCACACACCCGGAACGTCGTATATATAAGCAAATCCAAGGGGAAGACACGCGCATCCTGCATACGTCCGTGACAACACGCGTATCTTTCCTTTGCTCCTTCCCTTCACAATAGTTTTTCTCCTTTTTTTTTTACCTCAATTCTTGTAACTCTCATTTTCTTCGGGACGTTCACCAAAATTGACGGTTTTTATATTCGAAATACAATCGAAGGTCGAACGAACATGACTGGCTCGTCATTGCTTTTGCGGCATATTGAAAAATAAAAGAAAACAAATTTCTTGTTTTATTTATTGTTTTTTCGGTCTTTAATAATGTTTATTTAATTAAATAGCACGGTGTACCGTGATATTGGAAGGACAAGCAATTTCTCGTTGTACATTAAAATTATTTTTTCCGTATTTTTTTTCTTTGTATAAATAAATGGTAAAAATATTTTGAAAAGCGAGGTCTACACATTCAACGGAACAAATTTGTCACGATGGCGTGAGAGAATTATGCGATTCTATCTCCTGGTTCCACGGAGATACACCGTGACAATAATTATTTCTTGCATCAAGATTTTTATACGTTAGCTATAAATAGATTCGTACACACAGGCGTGTCGATATGCTCGTATGAAACGACACGCGTTAGCCCTCTTCTCCCGGCTATGTATGACGTACGGAGACGCAAATAAGCGCAGCTTCATACCTCTCTTTCTCTCCTTCTCTCTTTCTCCCTATCTTTCGCTTCTCATTTCGTCCTTTATTCTTCTGCAACAGACTCTGTCAAGTATGCAAATCGTCAGTTTATTCCAACCAACCGCAACATCTCAGTTTTGACGGCTCTAACATTTCTGTCCTCGTGCTTATTGTCACAAAGCCTCGTGCAAATAAAACTAATAACATGAAAATCATTACCTTTTTACATGTGAAAAAAAATGTAAAGCTTACGAGCCATTTGACGTGTGAATATTATGCCCCTGTTGGAATGAACTTATGGATATCATGAGGAAGTGAATAAAGTTGCGTATAAAAAGTTTTGTGAATCATAAAGTGTTATTGACAACGATGACATCAAGAATGTGACCACGTGGAGTTTGTTTGGACGACAAGGTCGCTCGTTCGGCAGTCTATGTGGATACACGTGGAGATATCCTGAAATGTCGGGGGTGTTGCTCGCGCGTAGAGAAGTGTAGAAGTGTGGAACGCGGCATAAATATGTAAGAGCCGCGACGTCGGCCTCCGAACCCCGTTTCAACCCCCTCGCCGTTCTCCTGGCCTCGTGATCGTCCGGAGTACGGAGGTTTTCACTGTTTCAACCCCCACGAGGAGAAAGAGAAAGAGCAGAGGTGGAGAGAGAGAAAGAGAGAGAGACAAGAACTTTGAACATGAGCCACTGTGGAGCGTTACTGTACGGGCCCCTCTATAACTTTACTGTGCCCGGACCTGCATCAACCCCCTCTTTTCACTAAAGTGCGGGGGATGGACGTGGCGCAACTGCCGACGTCACTGGGGGCTGCGTTCAAAGCCATTCCTCCCTCTCCTCCTCGACTCTTCTTCTTCCCCTTTTCCTCACCCATTCCTATAAGTTGCCACTGATCGAAGTCAGCTGAGCGGAATAGTGGATAGAGCTGCATACTCAAACTTCCCAATGTCTTTCTCTATCTCTCATTCTATTCTACACACATCCTCTTTCCCGCCTCTCTCTCTCTCTCTCTCTCTCTCTCCTCGTTCCACAACTCGACTTCGCGACTTGCATATATTCATGAGCTTCGCACCCCTGATTCCCATTGTAAAACCATCACACCTCACAGACTCAAAACTTTCCCTCGCATCCCTCAAGGATTGATTCCCCACCAGTCGCGGTTCATTGACTGCTACGAAATTTGTGATAGTGGCTGACGAACAAAATCATTACTACAGCTAGCCATTTCCTTGTTTCTCGTAAAAAGCATCCTGGCGGTTAATTCAACCCTCAAAAGACATTGTCAACATGAAATCAACTTAATGCAGCGTCGCATATCCGCAAAGATCCAGATAGAATCCTTGGAAAAAGGCAGATATAGGTAAAATTGAATTCTATAAAAATTGATACAATTCTCAATTATTCTTTGCCAATTATTATTCATTGATGGAAAAATAAAAATTTCATCAAAGAAATGAGCCAGCAAACGAAATTACCTGCATAATAAATTTCATGCCAAGTCTTTTTTCGCAAGGCAACATAAAAAATGTATACCTCCCCAAGAATATACGATTGATCGTGATTTACGATCAATTTTGTGTTGACGGTTAAGGATCTTTCGGTCTATCTACTTGAACAGCAGCAAACAAAGATTGTAGCAACGAAGTGCACATTATAATAGAGACGTAGATATATATAGTATATAACTGAGTATAAGGTGCTCATTGTGATGAAGCATGAGTCTGACCCAGTGGGCCAGTGGGGCAGGTCGCAGAGCTGGGATGATACATACATATTTATGTCGCGCACCGCGCACCACCATCACTTCGTGGCACGGTCGAGCCACCCTCTCTTGCTTGCCTGCCCGCGACTACCCTCTATCACACTTTCATTTCGCGGCAAGTCTGCACACACTCACATACATAAACACACAGAGACAGAGACATTTGCACATTTGCACGAGTAACCCCTGGCGCGTCAGAAACTCGTATAGGACGGATGGCACGGGGTGCCATTGGCCTTCGGGAGCTCACGCTCGCTCTCTCCTTCGGCGGGGGGGTGCAATGCTAATCACGGCTTGCCTGGCAAGGTGCGCATCCTGAGCACGCGCTTCCTCTTCCATTCTACCCTCCCTTATTTTCATTCTCTTTTCCTCCTCCATCACTTTCTTTCTCGCTTTCCAACTTCCATGCAAAGATGTCGCTACCCACCATCCAGTAAACAGACTATACAACATGAGACGTGACACGAAAACATTATAGAATCAGTGAACATTATGTATACCGGAAGTGTGAGTTTTTACTTTCAACCACTTCCCTCTATACATTATAAAACTCGTTGTTTTTCCATGAAACTAGAAAGGTCTGCAGAAATTTTTCAGCACCCCCACAATAATTATTTAGCCGACATTAAAAATTCATTTTTCCATATTTTCGAAATTTAACCTGCAAATAATTTCGAAGCATTTTCGTTTTAATGAGTAAATGCGTTGTTATAATCCGGAGTCATTACGAAATTGCCTAATAACACCGTAGGGCGATGTCGTATTCGATTCATCGCTGCACCAAGAATGACGATCGTAAATTATTTCTCTGACATCCTCATCGCCAGTATGATATAATTTTGGCAAATTAAAAAAAAAATCATAAAGTCATCATTCGGGATGAGCAGGTTACTAAAGTGCAGGATGCATTTCTCAGGGTGGTTTGCCTAAATTTATAGATAGTTGAAACCAGTGGCAAAAACTCCCAATTTCGACCGGGCCGTATGGAGATGATAAGAGTTGTTGACAAACAGTAACACGATTGGAAAAGAAATGGTTTATTAATTTATTGCACGTACGGTGGCTGATCCTCGAAAATTCGGGATAGGGGAGCATCACATCTCAAGAGAGTCTCCACTCAATGGGGACAGAGATGGAAGACACTGAATGTGATATCATATAGGTCTATGCGTTGCTGCAAAGATCGATGATCGGTATTGGTCGTACGCGATTGAACTTCTGGATAGAACACGTTTTAGAGGAATATCATCAGATTCATGGGTCGTCGATAATATCCTTACGTAAAGTGTTTATTCGACGAGCGTACCATTAATATACAGTTTTATCGGTCTTTTCGACGGGACTACTGCTTTCCTCGATAAGAACGCCACCGAGCTCCGAGGTTATACATAGATACACGTATACGGTGTCTCTAAAACAGCAAAGATTTGTATATGAGGCATTCCGTGCCATTTCGTGCGGCAATGACCCGACCATCTCCGATTTTCTTGAAATAAATCTCTAAAAAATTGTATTTCATAAACGCATCATCTGAGTTTAGTTTTGATTTCGTAACTGAAGGTTTTCGAGGGCTGGCACGTATTGAAAACAAAAGAATCGATTTTTGTAACATTTCTGATGTTCAAACGCCAAACATCCCAAATAATCGAGATCGTAGCTGGATGGAATAATATGGTACGCGTTGTAGATACCATTACTATTGAATACCCTAGTTTATACGAGTTGAAATGTGTACGGGTGGGTACGGGAATCCGTATTTATCAATGTATGTAAAAAAAATCACTAGAGCTCGCAAATTCTGTAGATAACAATCGGATTATTATACTTTCAACATAGTTTCAGGAGAACGACTGGCAGTCGGAGCGTTCGATTCGCTTCCATTTTTTTATTCGTTCCAAAGCGTCGATATAAAAATTCCGAAGGAGAAAGAATCAATATTTGGTTGCTGATAAAAAAGTGATCGGGTCATAGCACGTGTGTCGAGAGGTTGAAAAAAAAAAGAATTATAAGAGATGGTACAAGAGGTTTAAGGTAAAAACATTGCAGGGTGTCAGGATGGACGATCTCTCGAGTGTGTTTGTGCTTGGATGATGTCTGATAAATGCAGCGAATCACTAGCGCGCAGGCGGCAATTATCACATAAGCGTTGTAAATAATTAATTGAAGCCTGTCGCGAGCGTGGTTGATCGTCGGTATATAATATTATGGAATTCCTATTAGATCGAAGGTCCGCGGATGTATCGATAAGCCTTGCGGCAACGGATCCTCATGATGCGCAGAGACTGCGGAGCCGAGGAATATCGCTTGTCCGCAACTTATTTTGCCTCGTC
This sequence comes from Campopleginae sp. 14b, assembly GCA_030522525.1. Lineage (NCBI taxonomy): Eukaryota > Metazoa > Arthropoda > Insecta > Hymenoptera > Ichneumonidae > Campopleginae sp. 14b. The sequence continues at coordinate 383,905 of JAPYYS010000029.1, forward strand.
GATACGTAGGGAGATAGAGTTGAAGAGAGACAGAAAAAACCAGAAGAAAGAGTAAGAGAAAAAGGAAAAAAACTTCACTCAAACGCCCACGCGTTTTCTCAACTCACACATCTTTGCTCACGTGTTTGCAAGACGAGTCCTTTCTCGTCCTCATCCTGGCTGCACGTACTTCTCGGGTGCAGAAAAGTTGCGTTCGTACTATGTATATACTGCCAGGGCAAATATTCAGGGTCAACATCGCTCGTGATTTTTTTTCGATATACATAGACAAACATATACATTTCAATATACATCGAGATGGGACTTATGGGCGATCATTTCCCAGGAACTTTATTAACAATCGTTTGCCACGACCTCGGCGTTTGTCGCTCTCGGAATATATTGATGATATCTATAAGCAAAAGCCGAGGGATCAATAAACGCGATACTAAACATGGAAATGCAGTTATTGGCGCCAAAATAAACCGTTCACCTATAAGAATGATCGGCAAACTGATAATGGCACGTGTTTCGACGACTTCGGCGATCTTTCCCGATCAATTTGTCGACCGGTTCAACCTGATCTCGGACGAGCGTTCATGATTCTCACCTTTCAACCTTCGTTGTAGGTATACGATAAACGCGTAAACACATATTTCCAATGAGCTCGCAAAATGCTCACTCAGTTTTTATATTATTGATTATACAGAATCTTTTTTATCAGAGACCCTTGGCCTTTTCCTACGACACCCCTCTCGAGTGTATCAATCGGAGGAGAACTTTCTTTTATACCGTTGAAAAAATCAGAAACTGACAACTTATACGCTTAAATTTGTATTTTGACAAGTAGCAGCATATTTTGACGAGATTATACAGATGCTCGCTGTGTTCGTGTTATAGAATCTAGAGAAAATCAGTCTCGGGGCATGTATCCCTCATGCGCAGTGAAAATGAAGAGAATACGTGAAATAATTGAAAAATAAAAAAAAACAAACATTTAAGGATAAATTCTCAGCGATTGGTCTGCGCAGTTAACGATCCCAGGATGTATAAGTCGATAATAGCAATTAACGCGATTATATCGTTCGATGTATAATCGTTAATATTTTCCCGATCGGTGGTAATTACCGGTGACGATTTATTACGAGTAATAGCGCGCATAAAGTCTCCTCGGATACCGAACACAAGATTTTCTGTCTCTAGACACACACGAGAGTCTCTGTTTCTCTCTCTCTCTCTCTCTCATTCTCCCTCGTAGGTTGTTTTTTCATCTCCAACATTTTATCTCTTTTCTTCTACAGAACGAAGATCGTTCGTTTCGCTCGTTCAGTGTTTAACGCGGCAGTTGCACGCGCCCGTTCGACGATAGCTTGTTACGTCGACGAGGACACATCTTGGCACTTTGCGCCCGAGGACTCTCCTGCTACGGCCCGGAGCAGGACACTCGACTAGGTGTCCTTGCGCATTAAATAAATGCGAAAATCCTGTGTGCCAGCAACTTTACCCATATACGCCTGTATATATATAAATATAGACACATATCTACGTATATATACGATGGCGATACCATACATGCGTGTAAAAAAATATGTATACATATATATGTATCGTGTAGCTCGAAGATTCCATGTCCAATCGTGCATGCTACGTAGATATAGTAAAATATATAAAATGGATGTGTACGCGCACACACAACACTTGATGTGACTGTGTAAAACACACGTACATAAATATCGTATGAACGCAATTAATGGTTTAGTTCCTTGTGCGTATTTCAGCTCTCGTTGGGTAATAATGGACGAAATTTCGATCGAGGAATGAGCACGTCCATTCAATATTTCGATCCAGCTTTTCTATCGATTTTTAAATTATTTCAATCTTCGTTGCCTATCCAGAATCCTCTTCTTTTTCGATTTTGTACACTTCCGAAGATTCAGCAATTATTGGGCTCATATTACGAAGGAATCATCGTTCGAAGCATGGCGTGTAAATAATTGATTCCTTTTGGATTAGCCCGGTGCACATCTGTACGCAAGTTTCCATGGATGAGCGAAAAAACATCTGTGATCACACCAATTCATGGCTCATCTACGAAGAACTGGTCCAAACCGACGTCTTCGTAAGCCCACGAATAAAGGCAGAAAAAAGCTGGAAGAAGGAGAGGAAGAGAAAAAAAAAGATCTGAGCTAGAATTTGTTTGCCTTCTTCTTCAGCAACCCAGAACTTATTAGACCCACGCAAAAGTACATTTCGGAAACTCCGGTATTGTGAAATTTGCGCGCAAAACTTCTCGATAGTATATGCGGATTCAATGTATTACTGTACTTTTGTCATGGCAATGCGGCTACACCGAGATTCGTAATGTTCCAAGAGGCAGGCATACAGAATCCCTTGAGAATTCGGTCTCAATCGAAGACGAGAACAGCGGAAGAATGCTCGTGTTGCCAAGAAAGGAGAACGCGAAAAACGTGATATAAGAGAAAACAAGAGACAAAGAGACGGATAAAAGGTCGTAAGAAATCTAACACGGGTACAACGTGAACTAGCGGAAAATAAAACAAGAGAGAATGTAAGGCAAAGTCTACAACACGGAGTTCCGGTGTAGAGTGGCGTTTGAGTAAAAGAAAGGGAGTTGAGAAAAAAGATTGGACCCAGCTAAAATAACGAAGCGGACATATGACTGGAACGAGCAAGGAAAATAAGAATAAGAAAAAGTTGAGTGTGAGCGGAGACGAGTAGAAGAGGCGAATCCTGAAGGAAGAAGTGCCTGGGGCGTTAGCCGATCGGTGTTTTCTTGTACCCCGAGCTCACCGGCACACCCCAATTTTAATCAGGACCCGAAGTATGCAAGCCCGCTCAGGATGAATGCCTCCAAGCCTCTCTCCCTTTCTCTCCCACCCGAGAGTGCCTCTCTTCTTACTACCGAGCGTTACGATGCATGTAATTTATTTTTATTGCCACCAATTTTTTCCGACCCTCGATCGGTTGTTCTCTCTCTCTCTCTCTCTCTCTCTCTCTCTCTCTCTCGCTTGCTCTTTCCTACTTTCTCCCACTACTAATTTCGCGTAAGAATTGCTCAGTCTTCGAACCAAACGCAACGGAAAATGCCCTGGAAAATTCGACCCTCTGCTACTTAGGATTTTTTGTAGCAGCAATCGATTCGATTTGAAAGAAAAAACGTTTCTTCGGACCGAAGAGTTGGGTGTCAATTCAAATATTTCTCAATTCATCGAAAAAAAAGTGCTCGAGACAAATTAAAATAAAATGAATATTTCATTCTAAATCTGTATAAAATTCATGAAACTTGGGCACAAATTTAACTTGACGAATTTCTAGCATTCATAAAGCTTTTTACGCAAAAATCCTGCGAACGATCGATTTATTCACTTTAAATTCCTGTTTCATTGGATTTCGAATACATTTGATGGAATGAAAATGGATAATGAGGGTTTCTGAAATCCTGAACATATCTTGGGTTTGTTTTGTCCTAAAACAAAATCTCCTTGAAAACCAGTGTTTTGTGAGAGTTTATTGGATTTAGCACTACTATTAATATATAAATACATAAATATGAGTGAAAATAAAGTAGATGGTTGGAAAAAATGTGGGTAAATGGGTTTCCGGGAGGGTCGAGTAAGCTGGGAGTACGTGGGCGGGTTACGCGCTCTCTCACACTTGTATTTGAAAAAAGAAAAGAAGGTGGACCAAGATTTATTGTGCTACTGCAGGGCATACTCTTGGTATCCACCTATATCCAGGAGCCAGAGCCTAAAAGAGAGATGCTGACTAAAAAGAGAGTATAGGAACGATATACACGTACTACGCATATATATATACAAATATATGTTCGTAGAAAATACAGATCGAGTAGAGGAGTGCGGGTTTTGAGTTTGAGCCGCGGGGGTTATTGCAGTAAGCCTTCTCTTGGGGGTTCAGGAATATTACTATCCCCGCGGCCTACCCTACGCGTTTCCTATTCCCATCCCTTGTAACCGCCGTTTACGTATTTCCTTCTCCCTCATTCAGCCTTTTCCGTGGCTCAACCAACGTGCGCATATACCCTAGAAAAGGAAGAATGATATGAAGTAAGAAAACAAGGAGAGAAAAAGCGAAAGCGAGTGAGAGAACCACCCCTTCCTCTCACCCTCTCTCGTCGTCTGAGTCGAGTCACTTGGCTCGAGCGATCATACATGCGGAGGCGATCTTTTTAAAGGCACCCCACTTAAAAGAACACGGTTTACGTTTATGGCTACTCATTCGGCGTGGGACGTGAGTCGAGAGAAAGAGAGAGAGAGTGAGAGAGACAGTGACACAATTCCATCGGGGACGAAGGAGCAACGAGAGCTAGCAAAACCTCGAGGGTTCGAGGGTTTCGAGTCTGATAAGCAATAACGGTGAGGAAAAATACAGAGACTTTATTGACGTGCTTGAATTCGCAACACAATCCCGACCACTTTTTCCTCTAAATGAAAAATATTCTCGATTTTCTGTCCATTTTTCAATTACGATTATCACTACGACACTCGAGCATGTTCCTATACTTTCCCACATGAAAAATGATGTACCGGCGTAGCGAATGGTCGGTGAGTTTCTCAAAGTTTATAATAGTTTGAAAAGTGGTCGAACTATCTCAACTTTTCTTTTCTTCAAGTTCACGATTTTCATATCCCAGTACGCGAATTCAACCAATTCCGAGAGTAAAATAGCATTTACTCGTTTGTTCTCGCAAAAGACTTGATTCTGAGATTTCCTGGGACGGGAGGAAAAGAGCATGATCAAGTTACTTTAAAAAATGAATTAAAAGTGTAATCCAACGATTGATTGAGTGGGGAGCGTACGAGGACGAATGGGGGTCGTACGAGACGGACGATACGAGAGAAAGAGAAGAAAAGTTCGAGCAAATGCCTGCTCTTCGTCTCGCCTCATGATTCTGTCTCGCCCTCTTGGGAAACACAGAGGAAAAAGAAATTGTCTAATTAAACGATGGGGTACTTCAGACACGGTCGAGCCTCCTGATTTTGCCCATCGCAATGAATCGTGCGATTCGTCTTTCTTATTTTTATCTTTTCCTTTTTCTTCAACTTTTTGCCCGCGATTACTTGAACGAGTTGCAGTGTCTGTACGATGTAAAAAAAAAAACGAATGAAAATTCTTCATTCAATTTCGTCGATAGGCTTTTCTAACCGAATTTTATTTTACATTTACTTTCATTTTTTTCCGATAATTCTTCAATTTAATTTGACAACGTTCAACTGCTGGGCTCGCCCTTGAATAATTTCACAGAGAGCTGGCGTCAAAATATTTTATCTGGAAGAAAAATTAAGAGACACTGTATCGATATAAATTTTTAATTCACGGACTTGAAATCATAAAAATCGGGCATCAAATTCGAAAAAGATAACGACAAAACTTAGGCATATATTTTTCAAATTTCCTCCTTCACTTCATAATGACTAGGAAGTTTTAGTTCCATACCATTAAACAACAGGAAACTTAAAAAAAAACAGAGACGAAATAGCGGTGAGGATGCGGTAAAAAGCCAATAACTTAGAGACTAAAGTTGATTAGAGCTGACGCATCTTTCACAGCGCGATCAGCAATAAGGGTAGCCCGAAGAGATGAGCTCGGGCAAACCAAGTGATCTGGGACACGTCGAAAGAAGGGAAAATGAATCACTTTCTTACTCTCTCTCAAGCTCGCGGGAGGGCGATTAAAGTTTAAACTGCGAGAATCTTTCTAAACTAAGGCAGCTTACCATGCTTTATGTAAGCGGCGTGTGTAAGAAAAGTAAAAGCCAATCTCAGAGACGCAAAAGTCGTTTCTTTAGGTGAAATTCCGCTCACGACCGACACACTCATCGTTTGAATGATAAACGATTGCTAATTGTTTTCATTATGATCATTAAGGTAGGAGAATATTTCGAAAACATTCTGGTGTTTTGTTTTGATATAGTTAAAGGGCGTTCCTGGTGTTTGTTTTGTTATTCAGTATTATTCTTCATATCGTTTTCGTTGATTTTTTTTTTTGCATAACTCTACAGGAACAGTTTCTTACTTTCCAGTATGTGAGCGGAAAAATAAACACTTTCAGCTAATGTTCGAAAAATGCTGGCATAACAAAAGGCGTTGCTGCGCAAAAAGGGCCAGGCCACAACCCGTAGAATTTGAGTGTCATAAAAGGAATTTTCACCGTCCGCTTACATTGTATTACTCTTAGGATCCCCTGGCACCCTCATTGTTTATGACAAATGCCCGCAAACATTTGGATTTCTTAAGGCGATTGTTAACCTGCCGTTTTCGGCTGGTGGCTCTATTAATACCGAACCAGCGGGTGGTATAATCCTAACGATTTAGCATGGACTTACCTAGCGTACTTCTCTTTCCGCACGTACGTGGTGAGTCATAGCGCCTCGACATGACCTTCTTTTATCTTCGATATTTGCCGTGGGAAATGATTCCCATCGATTGTCCGAAATAAACATTTGTTAATAGTTAATAAATGAATAATTTGATGAAAAGTAACCTTTCTTGATAGCAACTGAATGCTATGATTATGAAATTTGATCCTGATAACAAAGATATTTTTTGACCATTAACAAATTTTGTAACCGTTCATGAATGTGTGAATAAAAGTCCCAACTAAATATATTTATTTATTACAAATAAACTGTTTTCTGAGTGTGACATGACTAACAAAACGCCGATCTAGATTCGCCGACTCCAGAGTCTGATTTATAAAAAGTCATAAAATTGTTTGGTCGTCTGGAACGACAACATTTAGCTCGATAACATAAATAAAGTGTGAACGTTTCAACAGCAACGTTTCACTACCAAGGCCGTTGAAAAGTATTTGAAGCAAACACCGAGCATGTCAACTCCGTTGGCCATGATGGCGACCTGACAATCGCCAATAAAGCTATTTACGCCAGATGTGGAATTTAGATGCGTATATACTTTCCCACGTTTTCTTGCCGATCGTAGAGAATCTCTGTGGGCCTCAAGTGCACACCTTCGAGCACGGGTACGTCGAGCTAATACAAAACACATGTTTCGGGAGGTGTACGAAATGAAAGGACACCTGAGGTCCATGCAGACCATAAGGTTTAAGGTCTCTCGGACATGACGTTGGGTAGCGTTCCTCGTGCTCGGGTACTCTACACATATTCCGCTCTTTATACAACTGGTGGTAGTGCGTTTTTCCTAAGGGCGATGCACAAACAATGATTCATCCACCCTCTCGTTGGAAAAACCTGCTTTACTGTGTACGAGCCTCGCGAGAAACACACCTGAGACGAGCACAGGTCTCATCACCACGTGTCGACCAGATGTGTTTCCAAATTCTTCTTCCGTTTTTCCTATATTTGCTTTCTCTACCAACGAACCTCTCCATCTCTATCGTCCATATAACGCCGCTCATCTCCTACCATCGTAAAGGGCATAGCAGGTAGCCCAACTTCTCGATTCAAAAGTTTTATTACGTGAGGGGCAGGTTCGTTCTTTCAAAAAAAAAAAAAAAACTGCCACTTTCCTTCAACATGTGTTCTACGCACTGACGTCGTGAAAGTGCAAAGTAATTATAGATTTTCCGTCATACACTCGTATGCAGGCGAATCTAGACAGCAAACTAAATATTGCAGATTGAATAATAACGAAGCGGCCGGGGAATCAACCGGGCAACTAACCACCGATTCGACCGAATCGATTATCTTTTCCAAACGCAGTACTTATAAATTGTTCTTAACGTTTTTCATAATTAAGGAATAAAATAATACGAACGTTTCGTACTTTTCGAAACGAAAGAACGAAATTTGTCGTTACTGTGATAGATCCAGTAATAGCAATATGATTTATTTGTTACATTTAAATAACAAATAGTGTACGGGTTCCACGAATGCTTGGGATACAGCCCGTTAGAATTTCAGGATTTGAAATAATGTTCCATTGTTGATCTATAAAGGTACACCGATGCTATTTGGAGTAGCGAAAGATCGGAAGCTTCGGACGAGATAAATATGAAAACATTTACTCAGAAAAAAGGATAGTCGATCGTGGTTGACACAATGTCAATAACCGGGAGGTCTTTTTACGATTTAAATGAAAATGAGACTTTTCTCCGTACCCTGACCCCCTTGACATCGGTTATGTTGTAACAAGTAAAGAGACGTGCGACACACACAAGACAACAAGAGCAGAGGGTACGGTCGAAGACTCGTCTGCCATTCTCCTACGCACAATGCCTGCTTCTTTTTGCCTTTTTACACAGACCTCGGACTTTCAAGTATAACTATACGATCAATATTAAAAGATACACTATATAATACCTTGCCACGTACACGTGTGTCTTCGCAAGAAGAGGCAACGACGCGAGGCCCTCTGCCAAAGTTGTTTCTAAAAATAAGTGTCCGCACAATTTTGTTTTCCAATGTATCAAGCGTTCATCTTCTGTGTCTCCTGCATGCTATTGTTGCGACACTATTTAGCCAAGAAAACCGTGTAACACACAACGAAAATGATGGAAAACGATGGCTCTCTTACCAAAAGGTGAGTTGCGATCTTGTACGACGATCGAAAATGGAACAAAAAAAGAAGATCTTAGGAAACGATTCCAGGAGACGCAAAGGACTCGCTATTCTCATCGTTTTCTATTCCTGAAACATGACGACAATCGAATATGACCCAGTTCTGACACACAGGTGCTTTATAGCGGCCTCGTAAGGGTGTATTCACCATCAGACATTCTCTGCACGTGGCCAAAAATATTTTCCTTCAAAATATGAACCAATAGAAACTGTCGAATCAATTGTTTTCAAGTTCCGTACCTCGTGGTGTTCTATTTCGCTCAGGACTTCAAACTTTACATCACGATTAAATCTAGAATTTATAAAAATTCTCTGGGCACATTTAAATAAGAAACTTTTTTCGCATCTAATCACCACAGGTGCTTCAGCGATTATGGCAACGAAGTGCGGGAACGGAATGAAATTTCAGTCACAGCGTTTCCATCTGGACGCTCCATGGGCAATGTTACGATCGCGTCTGTCCTTCATGCGTCGGTTATTGGATGAAGTAACGTACGTATGTTTAGATGTACGCATTTTGATACATAACGCTCTGAAAAGAGAAAAAGGAGAGGAAGCGGCTCCACTTCCGGGACTGAGCCCGTGAAATGTAACGTGTTTGTTGGATGAACGTGAGCTTCGTTTATACCGAACACACACAGGTATATACACGAAGAACCATATCCAGATATTCCATATGAGATTCCGAATAAACGATGCTCCCGGTTATACCTGAGAAAGAGTGAAAGACATTCGTGTCTCTGGTTAGACGGGTGTGTCACGATGGATAAGACACATCTATATATAAATACATATATGGATATATGTTGAGCTCGAAGAAAAATGAAAAGAGCCGAGTGAATGAAAGAAAGGATTGAGTAGTCCAAGATCTTCTCCAGGAGGGGGTGTCCCAACAAAGGAGGTGTCGCCGAGACGCAACGATGCTTTTACAATGCCACTCTGATAAACGAGGCGAGATTGTCTGTCTGTCTGTTCGTTTCTCTGTTCCCTCCTCCTTCTCCTTTCACCCTTTTATTTTTTCATCGTCTCTCGCTTTCTCTATATATTTCAGATTCATTCAATGTTCGAGTTTTTGCCTTCTCACTCTTGAAGTATCCTTTTGCTCCACCTTCTTCACCCTTATTTCTTCCTTTTCCCCAACCTCATTTTACCTTCGTTCTTGCATATGAATACAATATCGGGATGTGCCGCCAGGTTGACGAAAAATTATGGCGTATTTATATTTTTAGTCTCTTCAGAGTTGATGCAATTTTAAAAAAATCGCTCAAGAGTTTTAGGATTTTTTCAACTTCCCGATAATATATTAGCGCAATCAGAGGTTTTTTTTTCACTGGTTGGAGCAAATATTGTTCTATATAAACGTGATGGTTGAAAAAACGACGAAAAAATTAAATTTTCTCGGATTTATTTTCGATTATGGAAATTCATGTTATCCCTTTCAGGTTCAGTTTCTTTTTACTTTGATGCACATTTCGAAGGAATCATATATCGTGGTCGTTCAATTTCATAAAAAACGTATTAGTACGTATTCGTTTCTCGAACGGTTCATCAACGTTCCCAGTCTTTCGTGTCTTATCTACGTCTCAAATGTCTGTGCTGCTTAATTTTTTTTTCCGATAATCTTAGGAGAGTGGATCTAGGTAAAGCCCGAAAGTGTTGATGCTTTCACCGAAAGACTTTTATGGTATTTTTGTCCTCTTATTTCGGTTTACAAGTTAATAAGAAAGTTGGAGACTAATTCGATCTCTTGTCGCGTAAATTCCTAACTTCTCCGTTGCGCAAGTATTTCGACTCGTTTTTTTTTTTTAACGGAACAGAATATACACGCACCCAAGAGTACCGTTTTTTCGGTTGACCTCGATGCACGCGGTGTGCGCTCTTTTATTACTCCCGCGTATCCTCAAATGCTCTCTGTATTATCTCGACCCTGTCCATCTTGTGGAAACCGTGTGAACTCGTCTTCTTGGTTTACAAACTCATTGTGACACGGTGAACGGGTTTGGTTTAGGGAGCCAGGAAAAAGGGTTTCGATTTTAGAGAAAGTCCCGCGAGGCTTAAAGCCAAAGGGGTGACGTAACTTTTTTTCATGATGCCGTGAATTCTTCACACTCAAACATATGAAATAGATACTCGCGCGAGATCCTCGAAAAGTAGGCAATTAGTAAAATTTTATAATGGCAATATTAAAACTCACCGCTCAGTCCAAATATGAGCAACGTCGCAGCGAAGAATTTTTTCATGACGGGCAATTCTAATTAACTTTATTATATATCCTGGGATGAGATTGAAAGTGTCAAAATATGCGAAAGAGAGGGGAAAAAAAATCTTGAAATTTGGAAAAGAGCACGACGACCTGGACGTTGATGCAGTCGAGCGTCCGACGAGCATCGAAGCGTGCCGATCGCGAATCCGCTCCTGGACCAACCCGCACATAAATATATACACATATATACATATATGTTTCGCGCTATTATTTATTTCGTCTCGGGGTCAATGCATTATTCATGCGCGAATCCCTCGTCATTCATCCGCGTACGAATATGGAATTTCCTCGTAAATCCATCGCTCGTTTCGATATTGATAGCCGATGCGGAAATGCTGGGTGAGTAGGCAGTCGCCGCTACAGCCGCCGGCTGTACCTGTTCGACAGTCCGAAGCTGCTTCCTATAGGCCTGCCTGTTGCCCTCCTTCCCCGCCTCTACCCCTGCAGGCTTCTGTTGGTGTTGCTGGTCCAGCTGATGCAGATACAGAACCGAATCGGAATTAACCACATGCAGCCAGCGAACATGCCGCTGGACTCGGATTCATTTACAAAACCCACCCCTTCGACGGTTCATATTAAATCCATACATATATACCGTTGAGCACGAATCACAGTGTTGTTCCTCTATGTTTATGTACATCGATACGTGATACAAGTATTTTATTTACAATCAAAAGAACCTAAACGACCACACGATCCGAAACATCCGTAAAAAAATTAGTCACACACCAGTTAAAAGTTTTAAAGTCACATAAGTTCCAGAATTTTATCGTAAATTATGTTAATTAATACTGCAATTCAGTCAAATTAGATTAAATTTACGACGTTATTACATTTGCCCAATTTGCATCTCAGCTCAAGTGATTTTTATCTGTATATATATCGAATTCATTTTTTCTGCCTTGCAGGTGGATTTTATTTCACTGAATTAATTCTTTTTTTTTTTGCACACGTGTGTAACAGGTACGTTACATGGACGGAGTTTTTCTCCCGATCAGCAGATGCGCTCAGCGTTTTTACAGTTAAAATTACAGATTGAGGCTTGCAAGTGTAAAATAATTCGTACTTTGATTCTAATTGACTATTAATTGTTTTTATTGAAGAAATTATCGCCCGAAAATGAATGAATTTTTATTAACTTTCCAGCCAGAAATATTGTGTACCTAGAAGATGATTGAATCGATGGAAGATCGTTTGAGAGAACACAAGTGTAATCTCGGGTGTCGTTCAGGTGGTGGATTACAGACGATTAACGACAAGTCGCTCGATGTTTATACCAATGTTTTAGCTCGTTTTTGCTGCCGGGCATTGTAGTCGGAGCTCTTGTAAAAAAATTAAGAGCTGAAGCGAATCTCGGTGGAGGTGGATTTTCGTCTCGGGATGCTGAGTCCATTCCTGAGAGACTAACACGAGACAAAGCTATTTTAGAGTGTCGTAAAAAGGCCCATTAAAATCTCCCACCTCGAGGATCTTTTTCTTATCTGTAGAACTATTCTATATCTTTCCCGTGAGATGAAAACTATAATCCAAACTTCAACAAAAATGGGTCAACTTTCCCACCTCGTCGATGTACATCAGCTGGAGCAATAAAATTCATCAAACTACGGAGAGAAATCAGTCGAGACGATTTCAAAAAATTTCAGAAATTTCATTGACTTGAAACTTTATATTCGAATCCCGTTTCTGTAGAAATTGGAGCATGAAATGTGGAATTTTTGTGATTTCTAATCCCGTGTGGCATTTCAGATAATATTGAGAGCTAGGAAGGTCTTGCGAGAAAAATCGTGAGGTATGCTACGCGCATAGTGACACCCGGATAGCGACGGAGGGCCGGAAGGAGCAGGCTGAGGAGACTCTCACTAGTGATTTCGTCAAAGCATACATTTTCCACTTTAGTGGCCCCGAAGGCTGAGGAACAAGTTTTAGTGAGGTCGAAAGAGGGGCCTTCGCTGCTTTCGGTAGGCCTCGTCGGATGTGCTTTCCGAATGGAAACCCGAAACAGTTGAAAGCAAGAAAATATCCAAAAAGGAGGTTACGTCTATCGCAGAGGGAGTAGATCTCTCGGTGTTCCTAAGAGCGTACGTTCACGGTGAATCTTCAAAGATTTTGGTTGCTATCTTATCACGTGGGAGCTTCAATGTCTGCGTGGGCAAATGAATCATTGAATCGAATATTCTCTCACCAAAGAATACGTGAAGGTTCATCGACAGTTGATGAACCAGAAATCTGGCTCGTCCCACGTGAAAAATTCTGACAGCCAAAGTATCAATCATGATCTTTATGATTCATGAAAATTGATTCGAAATAATGTCTCACTGGTGTCTGTCCACATACACGAGGACATACAGATGAGAAACTGCCAATACTCGGAATGACGTGTGTCAATTGAAAACAAAAGCATGAAACTATGGACACGATCCTTCGAAAGCCAGACAACCAATTGCACGTTTTTTAAATTTATTCAATTTCCTGCCTAAGCAGACATTTGTGTAAGTTTTGATTTTCAAGACGCTTGTCAAATATCTAGGATGATTCCGAAGCGTACTTGAAAGCCGAAATACAGTCGCAGATAATTCGCCCATCAAGTGAGGAAACTGGAGACAAGAAACTGCACGAAAGGGAGAGTACAAGCCAGGGGTCTTTGGCTACGGAGCAAAGTGAGTTTGCAGAAAGACATGGAGTAATTGTAGAATCTGCGGGCAGGACGTAGCAAGCGCAGCAACTTGTCGATGCTTGGAGGATGTGTGTGACGGGCGCATGCATCGTTTGGCGAGAGAGATCGGTCTCGGTACACTCTGATGGTAGAGAATAGCGGCGAATGCTTGGGCCGCGGCTGTCGCGCGAGGTCCTCCGACTTTCGATCGTTCAGTTGGGAGAGTCTTATAGAGCGTCTTATACGGACTACTAACTGCTGCTGCAGTTGGCCATTGGGACAAGGGCCACGATATAACAGACGACTTACCCGCGTCGAGATCTCGCGACGGGTCCAGCTCGCGGCACTTCGTCCTCACCCGCGCCGTTCCGGACGGCGCAACGTCCTCGCTCTCTCTCTCTCTCTCTCTCTCTCTCTCTCTCTCTCTCTCTCTCCATCTTTGTTGCTCCTATATAATACAGCTCATCTCTCGATCTCGTGGATCTTCACCAGGGAGCTGAGTCGCGTTTACTCGACCCAATCTTTCCGTGCTACTGAGAGTAAAAGAAGAACGGGTGCAGTGCAGAACAGAGAGTGAGAACGAGAGAGGGAGAGAGCGAGAGAGTGCAGTATTTTTCGTTTGCCACGCGGTTGCTTTTTTCTCGCTCTTCCTCTTCTATAGTACGTACTTTTAGCTTCTTTCTCTCTTACCCCTTTTCGGTGTATCCAAGACCTGTCAGCCAGTGCGAGCGACAATGCCCGATCCGAGATAACGCCTCGGTCCTCGAGGGACCTTGCTCACCCGTGAGGGAGAGCAACTTTTGAGAAGGAAAGAGATTTGCAAAAGCTGAGTGTCTGCCAAGGAAGGCAGAAAACAAGAGAGACACTTTCGTCTTTCCTCCTTGCTCCCGTCCTGGTACGTTTCTCATTCTCCACTCGCTTGCATCTTTCTGTCTCTCTCTTTCCTCTTGGAGCTTTAGAAGTTCACTTTGACTCACTTTCTCGTGGCGATATCACGACTCGAAGACTTGCTCTTCACATACACACGCGTTGATGCTTTTCGTCAAGACCCAAGAATCCGCAAAACTATTATGTATATAAAACACAACAATGGGGGCAAGTCTCAGAAGATATTTCAAATTTATGATAATTTGAAATTGCATTTGATTAAAAATTCACTCACTGCAATGACAAATCGAATTTTTTTTTTATTTTTGCATCGTTACTCGTACTCGATCTCAAGTTCTTCATGGACCATTTCACACGATTATATAATTTAATAAGTCATATTTTATGTGATATACCCAAGCGTGCAGTTTAACTGCCGTTGTAAATGCTTTGACTCTCAGTGTTTATGTTCAGCACGAAATTCACAGCGTGCATCTCGCGTTGTTGAATATCCACACATACACATATGCTCCTGGTGCAGTGAAACAGCTGTAGAAATGTGCGTAACTATAAGCGGTATTTTCTACCACAGCAATTCTATGATACCAGTACGGCTAAAGGGTAGAAGTATATTATTTGCTTTCTCGTACTCAGCGCCACCTTTCGCCCCGTGTTCTTGAAACGTGAGCGATTCTATGGGAAAGTACGTGTTCTTACCTTCAATATAAAAAATCCTTCATTGACTCAATTTTTCGAACATTCAAGAGTTAAATCCCGCTTGAACAAACATCAGAAGAACGAAAAGATTTCATTTGCATTACTGCTTCGAGAAGTCTTCGAGAATTATACAGACATTCGATTAATTATAATCGAATTGATCCATCGAGCCTGTCATAACGTTTTAATATTTAAATACGTCTTCCCGCCACATGAAATTCCTTCACTTCCGGTCTGTTTGGGTTTGTAACCCGAAAGATATTTTTCAACGCTATTTTTGAATAATTCCAATTTCACGCTTCTCTTTATTGTGCTTTCATTTATATATACTGTATAGTTTTTTTTTTTCCTTCTCACGAGCGAGTCCGGCAAGGACTTTGGCCACTGCGAAGCTGTAAAATGTCTAGCTCAGCGGGTGGCGATTCAGCTACAGAACTCGCTCCGCGCGCATCTCAGGATTTATGTGCGTTCTCCAGAACGTCTATGGTGCTTGGCTACGTGGACTACGTTCTTTTGCAATAAGCGCCGCGCTTTAATTGGCAGTAGCCACCTTTCAATCCTATCTCTTCCCCTTGAGGCACTCAACACACATTCACATACGTATATTCTATACATATATTCTCTTCTGGGCACGGAATTTATGTAACAGATATCAGATAGGCGATAATGAGCAGAATTCTCGATAACGATACGAAGATATGTAGGTCAGAACTTCAGCTTATCCTATTTTCAATTGGCATCTTTGATATTTTTTTTTTCTATGAAACTCTTAGTGTTAGTTCGATTCTTTTTTCTCGGTGACCTTACGTTCGTAAAAATCGACGTTTTTCACTTTTCTCGATAAATATCGGAGCAGACGTCGTTCCAGGCTCAGAAATATTCTTCAAAAAATCACATTCATTTTTCTGTGGCAGCAGGAAAATTGAAACGTTGAAAACCCACCTCCGATTCCTTACATCTTAGACGGAAGGGCAGCCTATTGAAGAGCCCTAAGCTAGCCAATAAAAATGTTACATGGAACATTTCACACCCATTGAAATTTCACATTAATTTATCGGTGAAGATCACGAGGAAGAAAAACAGATTATGAGTTTAAAATCAACGAAGCTGGAAAAACACGCGGCCAGGTGAAACAAAAACTGGTTGAAAAACGAGATGATGTTTCGAGTGTCGTAATTATAGTCTTTCGTAAAAATCCAACCATTAATCATGCCTCGGTCTCCTATACACGCGTTTGTCGAACATGAGGATCCTTAATAGATTCTTGTTTCTGTCTCTCTCGTTCTAATAATTTATCAAAAATACGCATCGTAAGGTCAAACGATATCAATTTTAAAACATTTATTAATGTCTACAGGGTAATAGAAATATTGCTGAGCCAGTTGGGAGTCTCGGCTAGTTGGGCAAAAGAGCGATGAGGCTATGGTGATGAGAAATGAAAAAAAAAAATCATGGAGAAAATAACTATTGGGCAGAATGTAACGCTATCAGAAATTGAATTTGAAGTCATAATGGGTAATCCCCCAATTTTCTCTCGGTTGGAAAACTATCCCATCTCGGAGAGATTCCCCCTCGATCGTTTGTTTTTTGAATTTTTTTTTCTCTCATTTCCTTCTCCGTTCGTTTTTTCCTTCGTTTCGAGCGTTAACGAAGGAGGCTTGGGAATTTTCCGCAGTGGTCGATCTCGAGTCCGGCACAGAGAGCGCGCGGGTATGCTCGACCGCGCGGTTTCACGCAATGGCCATCGAGAAAACTAGAAATGCTATCGGTCGCCGCGAGAGAGACCACAGAGAATGGATAGATGGGTGACGAAGTGTGGAGGAAAAGAGCAAGCGATTGTGAGGAAGAGAGGAAAGGAGAGAAAATGGAGAAGAGGATGGAGATGGTTAGATTTTTCTCACACGCCGCCGCGTGTGCGTCTGCAATAACGAAATACCCCGGAGGGATATAAGGTATCGATCTCGAAAAGTTCTCTCAGCCTATGTGCGTGGCTGAACGTACTACGGCAAGAGAGCGGGCTGTGTGTAAACCGATCTACCGCACGATCGTAGCCGCAAGAGAGGCTCTCTCGCAACTCGGAATTATCCCGATGTCCCTTGATTGATGTGATTGTCGTTAGACGTTGTTAGAGAAAACCGGTATTGGTCGTCACGTCCGGCGAGAGGGAGAAAGAGAATGAAAACAGCAACTAGTGAGTTCTTTACCACGATCGCCGGCTCCTCTCGTGTCGACAACGTTACCAGACCAAGCCGATATTTTTTTAAGAATGTCACATCATTAAACTGGGAAAAACCTCATATCGCCTTCGAAATTTGTCAAACGATGTTTTTTTTTTTTTCCATGTTTTTAATAATGAAAGCACAACATTGATATTTCATTGTCCGCGTTCCTGGATTGATTATCATTCTGTGCTCAGAGCAGCTTAAGCAAATAATGAGTCGAATAGCACTCAATTATGTTATCGAAGGCTCATCGCAATATTGCATCGACCGTGATGCTACACGATATCAATTGATCAACGTAATAATTACTTGAAAATTTCATAATATTCAGATTTTTTTCTTATTTCATTTGTGACGATGCCTCACCTCACGTTATCTCAATTTATTATCAGCATAGCATCTCTTAAGATCGAAACGGGCAATCGGCTATACGCGGCGAACGCATTCGCGCGCAGCAAAAGAATACGTAATCGATATCGACGATACACTATTTTTGCCGGTATCTCACTGAGGTATTATATACTTATATCTATGTATTCGAGGGCATGTATACATATATCCGTGTAACTATATATGTATATACAGTAATATATAAATGAATCAAACTGGAGACGGCCGATTGGCTTTCGAAGCACGATCTGACCTAAAACTGAGCACGGCACAGTTCGACGTTCGATTTTCTCCCCCCCCCCCCCCCCCCCCCCCCCCCCCCCCCCCCCCCCCCCCCCCCCCCCCCCCCCCCCCCCCCCCCCCCTCGCCCCCCCCCCCCCCCTCAAGTGTACGGGACGACAGAATATGAGACTGCCTACTATACGGACCGCCATATGACTGAGAAATCAAGAGAAAAAACAAAACGACTCTGGAAGAAAGAAAGAAAGAGAGGCAAAGACAGAATTGCGGTTCGTCGTGATCGTGTGGCGCTGTTGATTTCTTCGTGGCTCCTTTTGCTCGGACTCTCGCGGGATGTAGCTTAGAAAAAACGTTGATTTCACTCGACGATCGTGTCCCAGGGCTGGAATGGTGACATGTGCTGTACATCGCGTCGTCGCGCGAGATCGCGTACTATACAGCTTACCCAAGTCCGCGCGTGTCTCTCGATCGCTTGCATTGTACCCCGCATACCGATCTTCGCGCGACGTCCCTCCTCATGTGTGTCCCGTTAACGAGAGACCTTTCTGACGAGACCACTACCGTTTTACCATCAGCGCGACCACATGTGACTCTCTTGCCGCGTTCACGCGCGTCATTACTTATTTCCCTCTTCCTCCCTCTCTGTTCCTCTCAATCAGTACTCAAATTTTCCATTTATTCATTATTGGACTCACCAAAAGTTAATGCAAGCTTTGAATTACGAAACAATTCGAAATTCCTACATTATTGGTATCAAAGCGTGCTTACAATCCAATTCACACGAAAACCAAACACTTGCCTTTTAAATAACACAGTCTTTTTGGTACAAAACTGAAAATTGCGCCGTCACAAAAAAGTTTGATGCACTTGAAGAAAACTAAAGTGGTGGTAATAGAAATAGGGAATTTCAAAACAGTATTGGAGACGGAAAACGTGAAAACAGTTTTCTCGCAGATTCGTATAAGAAAAGAGTTGAAAAAAGGCAAACCGTTCAACATCTCGGTGCGTATATCTATACATAATAAATATTAGAAGTCACGATGAACCCGATCGCTTCTCTTCTTTACATATATAGATGCACATCATTGTATACACAGCAGAATCTCAAGGTTTGGGTTGCCCACGTATGTACACGCGATCGTATACGGACAGGAGTGGGAGTGAGAAGAGCGCGGGTCCTCACGAAGTGCGCCGGTCTCGGCGATCAGCGCGCCGCACTGAGAATGCGGTTATGATAATGCAATGGCCACCGTGCTACGCCAGGATTCCAAACTCTTCCTGTGTGTATACCAACGATAGGGCGAGACAGCGAGCATGAAAAAGCAAAAGAGAGAGAGAGAGAGAGAGAGAGAGAGAGAGAGAGAGAGAGAGAGGGAAACCGAAAAGGAGCGAGAGAGTATACACCCTGCTGACTCTCCAAAGACTTAACCTCTCGATCACGATTTCTTACGCGTATATATAAGCGTGGTACACTTGTCGAACACACTAACAACTGGCGACTTATTATACTCCGCTATATTATACCGTACATCAATAAATTTCCCCTTCCGCATATACATATTGATATTTGATATTACGTATGTAATATATGTGTGACTGAAAGTATATAAATTTATCACAATTATTCCTAATCAGATAATCATGTAACATTGATCTGTTTAATGAAGTTTCATTCGCGTATGGTAAATGTCAAGTTGTCTTGTCGCTCAGTGTCTTTTTCTATTAAACTCTTGACGAATTTTTGGTGTTTTTTTTTGTTTCTAGAAGATCGAATAAACCCTCAGGAATTGACGCAAAAGAGAGTTTATTGGCGTCAGGGGCCGGATATCGTCTCGTCCCCGCAAATAAATGCTATCCAGCCCATTAAGCATCCAAAAGCGTGCAGTAGATTCCTGATTTGGGGTGTGTTGTAGCTTCGGTGCTTTTAGTTTGTACGCTCCTCGAACGTTTATAGTATATACTGTATATAGATCTGATTCGGAGATAGGAAAATTGAAGAGGAAAGGAAAAAGACTAACTATCAACATTGAACTCGGAGTATGTGCTTTTGTATATAAATATACCAATACAAAAGACATTGTGAGCTGAAAAAAAGAAATGAGAGAAATACAAGACAGCGCGAGGGCGAGACAAATGTTGAGAGAGAAACGCGAAGAGAATAAGTGAGATGAAAGTCCGTCCGTGTCTAAGGAACCACCGTGGGTGGTTTTTAAATAATTCTACTATTTCCATGCATATTGCAGGAAACAATTACAAGTGTAATTGCTAATAGAAGATTCCAGACGAGGCCAGGTTTATCTGCTCGGTGGGTTCTCCAGGTCCTCGTACATATAACTGACTTTCTCTCTCTTTTTTCTTTCTCTCCACTCTCACCCCCGTTCCCCATTATCGCTCTTATCTTTCCTTTCGTTTTTTTCCTCCTCTCTGTGTTTCTCTTGCTCTCTCCTCGAAGAATCTCCTCGCGCGGTTCGCAAGAGATACCGCTCCAGTTTTCGTTCCTACGACCGAGACAAATCTCTCCTCCGCACTCGTACGATCTTGCCATCCTCCCTTTTCCACTCTCTTCCTCTCTTATTTCTTTCTGACTCTTTTGCTCCTTCAAATTCCGGGATTTTTAACCCCAAGCTAAAATGTCTCGGGCGGATCAACACTTTCGCTAATTATACACTTGATGAACTATTCATATAATTTTACGTGCATTATCTCTGGTAACCGTGGATCCTAATCGTTTCGCGACCCTCAGTCGTCACACGGGAATAGTGATGATTTTTTTTAACGATTCAAAAATCTTCCATACCGTCAAACAATGACAGGACCATTAAAATCGAGAAATTTCAGCTACAAAGTAAGAATCGGGATACGACCTCCAACTTAGACAATTTTTATAGTGAAAACTGTAAGATTTTTGCAATAATTTCTGTTTAATCACATTCGCAACTTAATTTCGTTTTCGTGCGATATCAAAAACGATTGAACAATTCAAAAAAGAAATTCTGAAATGCAGAACCATTGACCACGTTCATCCGTGATTAAATAAACGGTCCTAGAAATTGTGACCCCGTAGAGGCAAATGCGGATTTCTAAGAGACTTTAATAATGATAAAAGAATGAAAAACAGTATGCAACAAGGAGATGATGTTAACTTTAAGGGTCGCCACTGTGCCGTCGTGGTAACTTTGTGACGCTTCGATACCGCGGGCCTTTATACATAAACGATATATCGATATAGGGTTTTCTGGGTAACGGTAAAAAACAGGAGCTAGAAAAGTGGGAGAAAGAAAGAGAAAGCATAAAAAGTTGATTCTTTTTCTCATGGGAACTGGCAAGAGGGCAATGTATGTACGAGGAATATATATATGTATATATCTATGGATTGTTGATGAGTGTGTGCAACTCGTCGACGGCGTCAGTGGCGACAAGACCCCAAGAGCGAGTAGACATATATAGGAGCGACGTCGTCGACGACAACGACGATGGAGGTCCGTCGTGGTATAAGGGCAGGCAGGAAGTGGAGTTGGCGGACGAACAAGAGAGAGAGAGAGAAAAAAGCGCGCGCGTGTGTGTGTGTGTGTGTTCGTAAGTGAGTGAGTAGAAGAGAGAAAGAGAGGGAAACGGAGAGGCAGAGATAGCGAGGGAGAGGATGGAAAAAATCAAGCAAATTGGTATGCAGCACACAACAAGCAGCGGGAGGAACAGTGGGGGAGGGGTCGACGTGGGGCTGATGGTTGTGCTGGGACAAGCGGGGGTTGCTGCGGGTTAGACCAGCCGTTGTAGCACAGCCAGTAGTGGTAGCCCAGCTAGGGGTTTCCAACTCCGGAGGGTGCGGGATCAATACTCTCTCGTCTTCTTCTCTTCCTGCTTCGCCGTAACCACTTCCTTCACATCTTTTTATTCTTTCATTCTTTTTTTTTTTTCACTTCACCCAGAACCTGAATCTTCTCATACATCTTCTTGTTTCTTTCAGCTTAATGGATAAAAAGTACCTCGCGCTATTCTCGATAACCTTCAAATGTTTTTACCTTGCACAGGATCAAGAATCCCGTCAAGGTGATTCGAGGACGACGATTATTCAATGGCAGATCAATCTCGGAAGGTCGAAAATATCTTTCAGACTTTCGATACAGCTAGCCCATGGGGAGAAATGCAATGACAAATAAAAAGTTTGAGAATTCTTCAATTGTCCCATTGAGTGAGTCATTTCTTGTTATCAGGTTTCACATGATCTTTGTTTAATTATATAATGCCCAAAAGATCCTTGCTCTTACGTCGCGAAACGATTAATATTAATCTTCTAGTAAAAAATAAATAGATACGTGACGAGCGTGCAAAAAGATCGCGACGAAAGATCGCGAAAGGATGTAAACCGATATTTCGTTTTTGTTTTTTTGTTCCTTCGGCTGAGCCTCGTTATATTGTCTTTTGGTACAACACTTTTTGTTGGGGAATGGACATACGAAGCACGAATGTTATGTATTATTCGAAGCGATATACGTACATTTTAGCTGTTCGCCATGTTCCCGCAAGGTCTGGGTAGCTTCGCCTGTGCAATTCACGAAAACAATGGGGCTAGTGTGTGCTCGGGGGTATGTATAGAGAGGGCAACTGTGGAATTGCGGCTTCGTGGCCACACGGACTCAGCCAACTATACGCGTACATAGGGCCCAACATTTCTCGATGCCCCTCCTCTTCTTCCCTTGCTCCCCTCTCTCGAGCTGCTAATATAATTAGGATATTCACGCGGGAAGCCTTGTACACCCACCGACGGATTAACGAGGCGTATCCTCCACAACGAGAATACCGAGACTGTGCCGAATGCCGAGGTCTCATCCCTCTACCCCTTTAGACAGCTATATAAACATGGATTTGTATACATATATATCAATAGATCGTCAGTTAAATAACGAAAGGCCGTAACGTCGCTCAATTAAAGTATATAATTGTCGCCGTTACGCCCTTTCATTTGCTACTTAATATAAACAGCCCTACCACGGTAGAACTGGTAAAGACTCAACAAGAGAGCCGCGAGAAAAGGGGTTGAAAATTCGTGCGGCATCGCACCCCCCAAAAACTTGTATTGCGAGTTTCGCTAAAGAGATCATTAACTACCCTCTCTCAA
Source organism: Campopleginae sp. 14b (assembly GCA_030522525.1). Classification (NCBI taxonomy): domain Eukaryota; kingdom Metazoa; phylum Arthropoda; class Insecta; order Hymenoptera; family Ichneumonidae; species Campopleginae sp. 14b. Next base: position 406,930 of record JAPYYS010000029.1, read on the forward strand.
ATTTACCCTCGCGTTTTATTGCTTCGTTCTTAATATTCTTTTCTCGTTAATATCCTTTTCTCGCTTCTCTCCATTCATAAATAATGATCCACAGCTAATTTTTTCTCTCTTCGACTATTCTACAGAAATAAAAACGTTCGAGTAGGTTTATCGTTTCTTTGGACAGGAAGAGGGTTTTCGAGGCAAATACTCTACCATTGTTCAAAACTGCGTAATGGATACTATATACTTCAAGGTTGAAAGTTAGATAAGGGTGATGGAGAAAGTCAGAGACAGAGTAACGATTCTTGGCTGGTCACGTACCGGGTTAATGCAGCGTGGTGGAAAGTCTCAAGCTTTATTAAGTCGTTTCGAGAGCAAGGAGAGTAAGAAATTCGCGGGTCACCGACAGACCTCGCCAAGGGCGCCAATACTCTCTGTTGAGTGCAAAAACGATTCGGTCATTCCACATCCTTTTTCGTTTTTCAATCCCCCCTGCCTGCCAGCTCAACGACGAACTTGTTCCTGTCAAATGAGTTTTGTTCCGATCGTAAGACTTATTGTCAAGACGCATACTTATATTTTTGTTTTGTTTTTTTTTTTTATTTTTATTATTTTGAAACTTCAATGAAGACTTTTTCGATTTTCGTTGACATCTCTAAAAATTCACTAATTTTTGTTTTTATAACAATTATAGTTGGAAAATTTTCGATGTGGTGTACGACGTTTCACAGGTCCGAAAAGATCGAATGCAAAAATTCCATTTGGTTGTCGATATGACGCCCATCACCTAATAAGAAAAACATCGTAGCTCATTAGCATCGAGACAATCAATAAGAATTATCGGAAGCCCCGGTGAGTGATATCCTGTTGGCTGACCCCGAGTATTTGTCATCGTCGCGCGGACGGAAGTCATTCGAAGACGACGACGACGACGACGAGAAAGGCGAGCACAAACCGAACCGAGCCAGCAGCAAAAGCCACCAATGTGACGACGAATAATTTCGTCGTGAAACAAAGAACTTTATGAGACTGATGGAACGATCGGATCGACGATGACAGAGTACAATGGTAAAAATTTTCATGAGTTCACGGCTGCCGGTGCAGGGGTTGTCATTTCCGGTTTCATGGTATTTCTGATCGATCAAGGTCGTAGAATAATAAGTACACTAAACATTATTCGTTAATTTTGGATCTCCTTACTCATCCGAGAAGAAACCTTGTGCCGTATATTTACTCAGCCTCTAATTTTAAATTGAATCATCAAAATTATACTTGACGAATTTCCCATGAACATACAAGAATCTTTCCATAAAAAATCTGTTTGTCACGTTCCTTAATATTCGTCGAATAAAAATCGTCAATACGTCACTGCAATTCCAACAGTGACAGTTGGTTGGCGTCAGTTCCCGAAAGAATAAGTCGACGTTCGTCGGATTAATGTTTTGTAGAATTCAAGAGGGCATCCATCGAATATTGAGAGTATCTCGGTCTAGGGTTATAAGTCTACGTAATAAATAATAAAAATAATTGTCGTACACGGAACAGGGTCTGACGTGAAATTTAAGGGTAAAAGATATTGAGAATTCTCCACGGTGGTATATAGCAGGGAGCGAATGCAAATTGCTTGATAATTTGGTGCACATATTAATTAATCTTTTTATACTTTATTTGACATAAAAAATCCAAGATTAAGTGATCCGCATTGAAGTCTTTCTGCAAAACAATAAATTGATCTTACATTAAATGTCTCGTGGATTTAGAATCGAAAGTAAACCTTTCGTGACTTTTATTTGAATCAGATAAATCACTGCTCTTTTATGGAAGATAAATACAAGCATATTTTAACACGACACCATAAAAGTTCACTTCGTGCTCCGATGAAAAATTTAATTGTCCCACGAGAGACTAATTGATGCATAAAAGTTATTACATTGAACGAAATATTGATGGGTCATATAATTGGTTTTTTTTTTTATCTCCCGCATACGTGAGTAGTGGGAGAGATTCCGATATTCAATGAATCGCGGAGCGGTCTGCCCTGTAAAATCGATGAATATTCGAAAAAGATGACCTTCCCGATTTACAATCTATCAAATTTTTAGAAAACGTACACGGATTCGCATAGATATCGTGTTTATTGTTCGTAAATGCGAAGATATAGGGGAATAGCGGTAAGAAAAAAAAGTTGCCGAAAATTTACATGCCTCGAGGTCGTTTGCATGGATTTGATGACAAAAAAGTCTCGGCCTTTAATATTATGAATGCTTATTTAGCGGAAGAGGTAAAATATTAGAACGATCGTCGTCCCTGTATTATATAGTATGGAGGCTAAATAGCGGTCCACTCGAAAGCTCATAAATAAAATTTCACTGCGTAATATGTAATATCGCGTGGCGCTATTACGCTCGGTATCAACCACAGAGCGCTGCCCTCTCTATTGTACTTTTATCTTTATTCATTTCGCATAGTTTTATCGCCGGGCCAAAGTTCCAGCATTCCCATCTCGGTCTCTCGTCTCACAGCGTCTCGTGCTTCTCTCGTCCTCATGCCACCAGGGAGTTTGAGATACCGTGATTACACAAACGCGTGTGTGTGTGTGCGTTTACTTTTTTCAGCCCTCTGCTTTTCGTTTTGCGTTTTTTCTTCTCGGATACGGTCGGTATTTACTCCAGTGAATGAGTTTTCTCAGGAAATATGGTCCCTCATTTAAATCGGTAATAATTTAAATTGATACAAATTTTTTTTCTCACCAATTCCGAGGAAATACTGGGTAAACCATTTCATGCATATATATAGAATTTTTCGAATAAAATCCAAGAAAAATCACCAAGGATTTCAACTTGGAGAATTTCATCCAAAAAATCGATGCTGGCAAATCTGCTAGGATTCGAAATAATACGAAATTCCCTGCATATGCTATGAGGCAACCGCATAAAATCCATTGCATTGAGAAAAAAATGAAATACTTTTTCTCGATATATGTATTTCGAGACGTGAATGAAGCTGGGCTTGCGAATTCTTTTTTCGTCAAATTCACTACAAAGTAAACGTTGAAAACTCACATGTTTGTGCTTCGTCATGCGTGGAAAGAGAGAAACGACGACGCAAGGAGTATCGAACCAGAACGAGAAAGAGAGAGAGAGAGAGAGAGAGAGAGAGAGAGAGGGAGAGAGAGAGAGAGAGAGAGAGAGAGAGAGAACACGGTGGTGACATCGTGAAGCACAGAAAATGGCTAACGAGGCGTCATTCAGATCCGTATAGCTCTCGCGAGAGAGGAAAAGTCGCGTCGCAGCGCCCTCAAGCTATACCTGCGTCTATATACACATGCATGTGTACACGTATCTACGCAGCCAGTGTATATTTTCCACCTCTGACTCGGATTCTGTGACGCGGCTTTCCATCTATCCCTCCGTTGCGTATATGTCGCGCACTGCTGAGCAAAATTCGCATAAATATGCAAACGCGGGCTCCCGAGAGAATGTAGGACCGACCGAAAAAAAATGTTCCTATTCGATACCTACCTACATGGGTGATTCCACGTGAGATCCCATGGATCAAAAGGACATTTTTTTTATTGAGGTGTCTCGAATCACAACCAGTACCTAAATTTTTATCGATAAACCGGATTTGAATAAAAGAGAACTCTCAATTGCAAAATTTGAGCAACTTCCTTGCTTTACGTTTTTTCTCTAGATCCGTCTCGGGCGAAGAACGATTCAGGAAGTTGGTATCCCTAAAGTAATGCTCCCCGCGACGCGAAATAGTCCATACGTTTTATATACATTGTGGGCACCTGTATAGAACAAGTCATTCACTCGATCTGTGTACATTGTCGTCCACAGAGACCACGAACAATCTTTTTTTGTTCTTTTTTAGTCGTTAAAGTTCTCCACCACGGGCCTGTTAAATTTTCCGTTCATCAGTAGAGATGTACGCGTAGTATTGGTGACACACTTTGATCTCTCGCACGCACCAACAATGGTAAACAATTGTCTCAACAATCTTTAAAGACGTTTTAAATGTCGTTTTCCATTGCTTTGTGGCTGGTTCTTTTGCTCGTGATTTTTTTTCCGCAACGAGGACCAGTAGAACATGGGTGAATCGCAGTTTTAAAACCAACGGCTAGTCAACTGTTGGTGCGTGCCTTCGCATAACTTTTCAGGTGCTTAGCACGCGTGTGTGTGTTTGTGTAGGTTTTTTTGTCGGTGTATAAAGCTTATCGCTCTCTCGCTCACCAGCGGGCTCATAACTGTCCCACTTACCTAGCTTGCCTCGGTTCCCCGTCGTTTTTTGTCCTCTTTACTCGCCTTTATCCCCGACTCCTCTCTACCTTCCCTATCATCTCCTCCCTTATCGCTACTTTTCTCGAGAGACTCGGCTTTTGCAAATCCTTCCTTTTCCTGCACCGTATCCTTCTTTCTCTCCTTTTCCTTTTCTCTTCCTGTGCTCGTTCAAGATTATACAATGAGCGTGGAGAAAAGAACCAAACAGTAAGGGATTAAACTCAGCCCACTTAACCCCGAATTTTAATATCCTCTGTTTCCCTCGACTCTACAAATTTTCATCGCCATTTCTTAATGTGATGACACATTTGATATCGATATTCCATATATGGTAGATGCCATCTTAATTATTATGGAAACGATTTTATTAAGATTGTGTTTGGATCTGTCTATTTAAACGTCCGGCGTTAAAATGGAGAATAAATTATTGATGAGTGAAGTTAAAAATCACAGTATTGGCTTCCCATATACGTGGTTACGGTTGTTTTGTTATACTTACGTGCCGATGTGACCATATGACGAATAGGAAATCACCTCAATGTTGGGAAGCATCATCGCGAGGGTGAGTGTGAAGGAACGTCTGAAAATAAGCCTTGAAACACGCACGAGCATTCTCTCATTCTCGAAACGTTAGTCAATCATCACGAATGCCGAGCATACCCGTGCACTTGTCGCGAGAAAGCAGACTCGTGGTCTGCACTCATCAGAGTAATGACTTTCAGGGGGCCATCATTTTCCAAATACTTGTGGTTCTGAAACAATTCCTGAAGCTATCCCGCTCGCCTGTTATGGACGTACACACATTATTTCACCCGAAGCGACTCGTTCTTAAGATCTTCACTTTCCATTTTTCGCACCTCAATGGAATTTCTCCATTTTCGTCTTTTATTCGTCTTTTATTACTTCGAGAAAATTGTTGGATTTAATTGGATGAATGGTACTAACGAAAACGTCATGTTTATTGCTTATTTTTTCATCAGACAAATGGCAAATGAGAAACAGACGACTGTGAACGAAGTCTGAAGAGTAGAAAATGTGTGTTGAAATGAAAGTAATCCGTAAACTGGTTGTGAATGTGAGGTTAGGTGTGTCTTGAAAATATACATAAAAGTAACGTATAGAAAGTATGATATCGACACGCCTTGATTAGATGCTCGATTGTTCGCCTACGCGCTCGCTAGGCACCATTTACTTAGGGCACGAGGCGCTCATCTCCACCCAGGTTAGGGTATTTCGTACAGCGATTAGGGGTCATTAGGAGATCGTTTTGTGTCCCTGCGGTGCCATGGCTCCTCCCAGCAGAATCTCTTGCATCCGTAGGTGGATTATAAAACGTGTGCGTATGTATTTCATTGGTGGCGTGTGCGTGTAGCCCGGTTGAAATCCCGCCAGGGCGTTTCAACGTTTTTGGGCCCCGTGGAACCCCCGCTGGAGAGGAAAGACAGCGATCGAGAGAAGAGAAGAGAAAGAGAGAACGGTACACGGCCCAACGCAACGTATTATTATGTGTCTGGCTGATGCGCGACGAGAAAGACTCTTTCGCGTGTGCACGTTTGTACGAAGACAAGTCAGAGTCAAAGACAGGAGAGATTAAGTCTGTATATGTGTAAGAGAGAGAGAGAGAGAGAGAGAGAGAGAGAGAGAAGGGCGACTGCACCGAAAGGCGACGCGAAGACTCATCCCCAATCATCCCCGAGGCAACATTTTCGGGGACCTTCCTTAGGCGTCTGAAAACCATCACTTCGTCCTCGATAAAAATTCAAATTCGTAAGAGACAAGCTTCTAAATTTGGTCACAGCTGAATCGAGACTTTTTTCTACATCAAATGATTACAAGAAAATGAAGCCAAAGCTCATACTCTGACGGAACAAAACTATATAACAAAATTAAAATCTAGGAATAACCTCGATTTTGATATGACACTTCACGCTTTACCCCTGTGGATTTCGATTGCCTGAATTATCCGAATTTTTTACCTGCTTATTCGGGGCGATTCAATTAGGATTTTAGATCAACATATTTCATAGAGAGATAGGAATTTGCCTTTCATTTGAATAATGTGACGTGTAACCGTTCAATGACCGCTAAATGATTAGGGTACTAGATGATTCGTTGACGATGATTGATTACTTGCTGTTATATATATATATATATATATATATATATAATCCAGTACATAATAGACACCCTGCAATACGTATGGATTGGTACAAACATCGCGCTCTTTCTATATGTTCGTGTTCTCAATGATTGGGTATGCAATGCTTCGTGTTAAAATAAGTCACGAGATTTTATTAGCTGGGGGCTCCGATCGTTTTTGCAAAGTTTACGTATGTGGCGGAGTGCCGAAAACAAGTTAAACCTTCTGGAGGTACAAGAGACCAGAGGCTTGAGGGCAAAACGTCGATTATGCTCTCTTAGGAAGAAAAAAAAAAGCAACAAGGGTGTCGGCCACTTGACTCGTGGTCCATGCTGTTATAGCACTTGATGCACAACGATGAGAATTTCTACCTGTATCCTCAAGAGAAAGATAGAGCGAGAAAGAGAGAGGCAAAGAAAAGGACGAAGTGAGTGTTCACCGGTTTCCAAGAAACCAGAACAGATATACCTCCGGATAATGTGCTCTCCGTATAATGTGACGTATCCTCAAACCTCTCAAAATTGTCTAATGACCAAGCATCGCGAAAGTGTTCTTTGTATACAGTTTTGCCCTCGGGAGATAAAATCATTTTTTATTTTGAAGCCGAAATCGAAGGAATCTTGAAACAGGAAGGGTGAACTCCTTAATGACTCGAGTTAACAATGCTACACGGTACAAGTCAATGGAGCATCCTGCGCCAAACTCGCTCTAATTACACCGAATGTATAAAAACTTCTCGAATTTTAAATTCAACCGTTTCAATCGATTTTTTCAACCTTAATTCAATAAAAATAAAATTTCATTGAGAGATTGCTCCGAAAAATTCTTACACCGTTCAGATTTTTTCCAACATCCCTGAATCGGTGCAAAGGGATCGCACGTGCGGAGAAAATTTGTGAGAAACGTATATACGTCTCAAAAGCTAGGAGGGAAGATTGGAAATATGGCAGCAAGTGCAGACATCGAAAACGATCGATTTTAAAAGCAACCGCAATATTTGACAGCTACATGCGGTGTTGCGGGGTGAGTGAGGTTTTGGGCGCCACCTGGTGATTTCTTTCCCAAAAGGCCGAGACCCTAGAACTCTGAATTTCCTCTTGATGTTACCAAATCCATACATGTTCGCATATACACACACATATATGTTTATTTTTGTAGCGAGTTACATCTAGATATGTTCGTGCAGAGGCGACGACAACGACGACGACGACCCTCGTGCAAAAGCTCGCGTGAAAGCCCGGAGGGGGATGATTTCCGAGTCGCGTGTTGCGAAACGGGTCCGCACATGGTTTCCTCTCGTTTTCTCTCTTTCTCTGTTTCGAGCACCATGCCGGTATACATGCCGCCAATAAGTGAACATCGGTCGCGTTCTACACACCCTCTCGCTTTCCTTTCCGCCGCCTTGGATCCTCGTGCGTCTCCACAAACTCGACCACAAAACCCTCATCCTCTCCATTTCTCTCCGTTCCCTCCTTCTTTCTCCCTCTCTCTCTCTTTCACTGCCATCACTTTCACCGTGCCAGAAGTCCGTACAGCCACAACCTGATGGTTTTCCACCACATACAACCCACATTCTCCCCAACCAGTAAATGTTCACGGAATCCATACTATCGTCCATGTTCAAACATTTTTATACGCACTTTTGCAGATTGCTATAAAATCTCCTCGGGGAAAATGTGACTTATAAAATTCTACGTAAAGGTAATCATGAGATATCGAACAGAATGATTATTTATTACCTCGCGAGAAACCTAAAACTTTTGATATTTAACAGTTGTCTTGTAGTTTATGCAACACTTTGAAAATACTCGAGATCTTCTTCACGAAGATACGTTCACGCTCCAGTAAATGTGTCACCGTCTTTCTGTATAATAAATGCAACATTCAACGTGCTGTTGGAGGAGAAGAAAAAAAAACAGATTGGAAAAAATGGCATGTTAGTTTTCAACACGTGAAATTGTCTGTCACTCTTAGAAGCCTCAACAGTAATGGTAGTAACGTCAGAACGTTATACGAATCCTCGTGGGCGTTAAATTCTGCACTCAAATTTTATGGTGTTACGAACGCATTTTCGACGAGCGAGAAAGATCATGTACAATGATTTATATCCCTTTTGCTGTGCCAATGAGCATCCACCAAAGAGACTTTGAAAATCCTTCATTTATCTAGACTTTATTTAAGGCACGAGAGAAATAATGAAATCTCGAAGATAAGACACATGACGAATGTATGCTCATTTATTTTTTATCGTTTTTTGACCTGGCAGGAATGACCCCCCATGCCGTAGGGAAATGTCGGTCAGAATTGAAAAATCCCTCTTTTTCGCGTCGAATATACAGCAGTGTTTCGATTTGGCGATGAAGGACGAAAGGTATAAAAGAAGGAAGGGAATGAGAGGAAGCGAGAGAGGAAGCTCGTGTGAAGGGATAGGAAAGTTCGTGCGAGGGGTTGTTGGTATTATTTATCTTAACTCCCGGTCCGATTGAGGATCGAGTGGCCGCGAGGGTCGTGTAAATTCTTACGAGGCGTCACGTATTAGGTCGAACGATGGCAAGAGGGAGAGGGGAGGAGCGAGCGAGAGAAAAAGAAAAGAAAAAAGGCAGAGGCGATATATTGGCATACCTAAGGAAAAAGAATTTTTCTCTCATCCCTTTTCGGTCCATCTTACTGGCCCGTTGGCGGTGGAACTTGCAAGAGCATTCTCAAGAGAGAAAGAGCACGCGAGAAAAAGAGTGAATGAAAGAGATGGCTGATCATTCGTCTGTCTTTTCGTCTTTAAACTATGGCAGAACATTCGACGTTATCCCGACGACGAGACGGACAGGCCAGTGCAGTCGCTCAATAGCGAGGCGTGTCGAAGGGTCCCGGTGATAGATGTCCTTTTTCTATTGGAATGCAACTAGCTCGTGAGACAAGGCATCGTGAAGCTTGCGCAGGAATCTCGACAATGAGATGAGACTCAACCTTCTTGCCCTGGATATTATGAAAACTTGTTATTTTCTGCAATCGATCTCTTATATATTCTCGGAGTCTCATCGATATGATGATGCAGTGGAAAATTGACTCAATAAACTGCGATCAAATAATTAAATAATCTCGTTCACAATCAAGAAGGATTAGGATAATAAAAATAAAGAGATATGGGTTTGCGAACGAGGATCGATCATGTCTAGTGGAAGTTGCGGATGCAATATGAATATGAAAAGTGGCCTTCGTAATACAAATGATGAAAGGAACAGCCATGAAAAATGAAACGGTGATAGTCGAGCTCACGGTGGCCGTAAACGCGAAATATGTCAAAGATATAATAAAACAATTAGCCATAAAACATAACGACCCTCGTGCGTAACGTACGTGTGTAGATTCATATGTGTGCATATACATATGAAGAGGCGGCGCATGAAACTTGTGGACAGGGGACCGCGACGAAGTGAACGACGACGAGAAGTACTGGAAACTTTCTTGCATCAAGAGAGACAAAGGTCTCTGCGGCTAGAAATGAATGAAGCGAGACCAGGTCGAAGAAAAATCAACGGGACAATGAAATCTCTTGTCTCAACCGCTCGCCTCCTCTTCATTCTCTTTCTCTCCTTTACTCTGGCCAAAGGACAGCAGACGGTGGTGCATATGCGCGATCGTAAACCTACCTCAAGGGTCAATCTGGTCACAGCTACCTGAGAGTCATGTGTCACTCATTCCCATATATAAAGATATATATGTAAAGCTATATGCATATACCGAGCTAGCTATATGAAGTCCCGATGGATACTCATTTTCAACCACCTGAAATCGTATTTTTCATCAGGCCAATTATTCCGTCGAAACACCGACAATGACGAATGGGAGCAGCACAACAAGAGATCACCAGCTTGCTGATCTTCGCAGGCATTTCTCAAGCAAAATGAGATTCTTTCGATTCTCTGCAGGGTAGAAAGAAAATAAGGGCTGGTTTCGTTCAGGACACTAATGGCACCTACACTAGATGAATGGATGGTTACTGACCCACGACATTATTGATTAATTCTGATCTTTATAGCGAGAAAGGACATTATTTCAGCCTATCCCGGATGATCTGCCCTGGACCAAGTTCAGCCTCTTTTTTTTACGACATCTTTTCCTACGATCGAATGACCTATTTGATCCAAAAATCATTGGCAATTGTTGAGAAACGATAATCACTTCGCATGAGTAATGAGCTGAATTGAAATCCGAAATCGAGCGAGATTTTTCATTGTGTTAATTTTGGGAAGTGAGGCTGAAAATACGCATGGGAGAATCTGCATTGGAACTGAACGTTTCCTTGATAGACAATTTGTAAGCCGGGCAGACGTCGTTGAGTCAGGGAAAAAATGTGTACAAGCTTCGAAGATGTTAACGGGTTTCCGGGTTCACGACTCCGAGCAGACACTTCTCGGATCGTCATCGTCGAGCAGCTTAATTCTTTCAGAACGTTAGCTTTACTGCCTCGTCCTCGTCTCATCCTACCTACGCCGATTCGAGCTCACAGTCGTATGAAATGTTACGAAGGCCAAGGGAGTACAGTAATGCGAATTGTGCGAGAATCAAGTAGTTCGAAAAAATGATTCAATTAATTTTTTTTCATCTCGAGTGGCACTCGTGCGTGGCGCCCTCTTTTTTCTTGCTCTCCCTACAATACTTGCAATGTGAAAAGCTCCAGCCCCGTCGCGACATCCGACGTTTTTCCTCTGCCATTCCGCCGAGCGAGAGGAATTTGCGTTGTACAAGCGTAGGGAATAAAAAAAAAAAAAAAAAACGTCGTATAGCTGTTCGAGATAGGGGTCGAGAGAATGAACGAAAGAGGAACATGAAGAATTTAGTCGTGGAACCCTGGCAAAAGACGGGTAGCAGTCTTTTGAAATAGTCAATGAGAAACGCTACACGGTCGTTTGCCTACACCGGCTAAACAGAGCCCTCGCGCCCTTATTAACTCGAATAACGACGATCGTTATGTCCCAACTTTGATAATATAAGCTTTTCGCTGTGTTATAGCTTTTACTCTCTGCTGTGTTCCGCCATCACCGACCGTTCCACACACCCAAATCTAGTTATGAACAGCCGCAAATCGTTTCTCGAATAATTACCCGTCATTACGATTCGACGATACGCCATCTGGTGGAATCTGCAAAATTACGTTTTATCCATCCCTTTAGTGGTCACTGTAATTTTGTAATAATCTACTCCGATATTTACATCCATTATTCATATCGCTAGTTAATTTATCGACTTATAAGTTCGCATCTTCGTCGCAATGTGATCATCGGGCGTTGCACACAACTTTCGATCAAGATTCTTATTCCCGTTTATTCTTTCATTATTGTGATCGCAGGATGCAGAAAAAATTTGCTCTTGAAAATGATTTCCATTCGATTCTCGTGGTTTTTTTAAATTTGTATTTCCATCGCTAATAAAATCCTTCCCAATCCGTTACGATGATTATAACGACGGCGGTCACATTTTAGACAAAAATGATGCAATAACATTATCATTATAAAATGTTTAATGTAGCGATATCAAATCTCTTCAGACAACACAAAACCATGTGGGCGTGTTGTCAGAAAAAGGTCCTCGAAGCGTGATCCGACACCCACGCACCTTTTCCATCATAAACATCACCTCCGTTTTCATTTTCGAGTTTTCTTCGTTCACTCCATGATGTCCACATGTATACTGTCTTAGAAAGAGGGAGGAACATTTTGACTAGGTACACAAGAAGAAAAATCACGAATGCAAGGTGGACAAGGATGCTCTTCGTTGAATGAGTTTTTTCTCATCAGACTCTAGAAAAACACTAAAAACTCAGCAACCACCGCGAACTCATATTTTATCCTTTTAAAATGTTTCATTCGGTTTTGTTCCGTCTACGAAAAAAGTTCTAGAGGAAAGGTGTGGCAAAACAGCTTTTGAATGAACGAACAAACAACGGAGTTCGCGTGAGGAGCTTGAAGAGGAAACGTAAGCTTCTTCATTTTTTTTCGTTCTAGACGCAACAATAGGAAATTGTGATTCTCGGCTAGACGGCTTCAGATTTATGGAATCATTATTTTCTTTTGATTTTTCGGCTCCCCCGGAAGCGTAGGACCTGGATGAGCCCCTGGAAAATTTCGAAACGTCAAGAACCTTGACTTCACTTGTTTTACGTTAGCGAATAAAGGCCGAAGAGATCGTGTCGATAATAAAAAGGAGATGTTGGCTAGCAGAGGGAACAACATGTAACAGACGTTTGCTTCAATAAGGCTGAAGTGCGCGTCATCGCCATAGCGTCCCTGGAGAGGTCGCTGTCGTAGTTCTCTCTGCGACCGAAACGGGACATATTTCGCGTTGTCATCATTGTACAGGCGTGCGCGCCACGTCAAAGATGATTTCGAGGCTCGAAGATATATAATGTGGTTGTATACAGCTAACAGCGAACAAGCTGAATGGATGGCAGCTAATAGATTGTGCCTCGTGTCAAAATAACAATACTGTTTTAAATAACAAAAGATTGTAACCGCTAACAGTATGATTTAGTGAAATTGAATGAGCGGTGGAGTTGGCGCCTTGCGCGCTTACCGTTGTATACTGAATGAATCACTATTTGATTGATCAACGCGTGTTTTTTTCAACCGAAGTCGATACATGGATTGTGCCGAAGAGATATAGAAAGAATAAAAAGTCAATGACATCATTTTTTATTCTTTGATTAATTGGTAGTGGATTCACCAAACTTTCGAATAAAAATTCGCGTGATTTAAATCTTCTTAGATATTCACAGATAATTGCATGATTATCAAATAACGGGAAATGTAACGACTTTGCCCACGTAGTTCCATTGATATTAAGCATTAATTGTTGCAATCATTTCGCTCATTCGATTTACAAAGAAGACGCTTGGTATTATCAATGCCTGGTGTATTGAACGTGCAGGACACTCTTCGTAGTTCGCAATATAGAATTGTAAGCAGGAACGGTCGTGGTAACTCGAAACCTATGTAAATCAAAGAGGCTTCGAAGCTCGTGGGCGCAGAGAATTGCAACAGAAAAGACATTCACGCTCTGCTACACGAAAATTTCAATCGAATGTGTAGCGATAAATGAAAATGAACGGTCGAGTTCACAAGGGAGAGCGTATATATCGGAGTGTTCGACTGACAGTGAAGAGTAGGCGGAGTAACCGAACGCTTTATAGCGTCGAGGTAAGAAGACGCTAAGGAAATTAGAGGTCTTCGAGACGCAGAAAAGGGAGAAGAAAGAAGGAAAGAGAGTCACAAATAGGTAGAAGAAGGGTTGTTGCGTTGTACACCATAGGCGCGCAATACGAGCGAACGAACGCGACGAAACCGCAAATTAAATTAGCGAGTCGCGGAACGACGTTGAGAGCGCAAGAAAGCGTTTGCTGACCACTGTTTAACCCGGCTTAATTACCAATTAGCCAATAAAAAAAACGCCACTGTACAGCATCCAAGAGCGCGCGCGCGCGCGCGAGCTCGCGACTCTCCTGGAACATTATGGGGGCCCTTTTGCTCACTTCAACTCGTGTGTGTAATCCTTTCCCTCAACCTCATACCCATACGATCGCGGCCAAAGAAAAACGAGCTTGTATATAATTATAACGTCGCAAAACAGCCAGACACGCTGCTAAAAGGCATCTCTCCTCGTCTCTTCGGCGTACTCCTCAAGAAAACATCGCTCTCTCTCTCTCTCTGCTCTCCTCCCCAAAGCAAGATTTACCACCGAGATTTTACCGCGATTTCTTGCACTCAAATTCTTTACGGTCTTTGTCTGTGTCCGATAATTCGAGTCACTTCGTTTTCTCCCGTCTCTTCTCCATCCGTTATTCCTTTCATTTCTCTTTTTCTCTTATCCATATGAAATTTTTTTACAGCGACAAATATTTCTGATTATTTCCTTCATCGGAAAATCTAATAAAATCATCGAGTCTTCTCAAAGATAGAACGGATGAGTGGGATTCAAATCCCCAATTGCGTCAATTGCAGTTAGGAATCACTTCGTGTTGACATCGCTAAAAATTTCTGATGAATATCTGCGAATTTAAAATCGCACATAAAAATGATAATTAGAAATTTATTCTTTATTTTTCACCGCAAATGTTTCGTATACGCTGCTCTCGAGGAGATGCATCGACACAAACTTTAGAACCAACATCGCCACCTCCTCTGATGTATGCTTCAGCATCGATTTTTCAAATATTTATTTCACAACCGCCCACGTTCAAATTTGGAGATTAAGCATTCTCGCAACTCTATGCTTAGATGAGGTTGTGTATATAAGCAAGTATAAAGGGAAAAGGATCTTGAACACGTCGCAGAGCATCTACGGAGCCTCTCCCGGGACTCTCATCCGTCTCTACGCGATGCATTATTTCGACGACTCACCTCGCTACCCTGACACCCACGTCGTTTCCGGTCGGACACCCCGTTCTTCGTTGTCTCCCTGCCCCCTCAACCTCCACTTTCTCATTCTCCTCTCCATGGATCCACGAACAACGCGCTCCTTCCAAAAGAAGAGAGCCATGAGCCGCGAGAGCATGAAGATGGGAAAAATAAAGGAACGAGCGTATAAAGAAAAGAGCGAGTGAAAAATGCTTGGTTCGGGGCCTGATAATTGCCGTGTGCTCTCCAACTGTTATTATTAAGCCGATATTTTACCAAGGGGACACACGTTCGCGCATATAATTTGCAAAAGCCTCTAATTATGGGGTTAGTGGTGCACACGGATACACTCGTTCTTATATAAACATATATATTATATACGTACAAAGATTCGTACATATAGCTGTAACTCGAAGTCTTGAGGGTTCGTACGAGGCCAATTGTTTGCGATAGACAGAGGCCCAGAGAAAAAACACGCGAAAAGAATGGTGTACCCTTGGTATGACCGAATATCTGAGCTGTAGCGCGAAGAGAAAGGAGCGAAAGAAAAAAAACGACGAAGACAGACTAAGAAAAAGGGCGAGGCACTTTCCAGACTTTGCTCGATTCGCCTACGCGTCAAAAAATCTCGCGCTGCTTATTCCATCTTCACTCCTTCGCACACTTTGTTATTAGGCTGAGACAAAATTTTATAGGCGTTTTACAGAGACGTATATTATTTTTCATTCCCGTTTTAATTTAACCTTTCGATTCACGCTTCTCAGACGCGTCAATCTTTCAATTCTTACTCAAAATGAGACGCACGAGATTTTGAGTATTATAAAAGATAAAAAATCACCATGGTGAAAAAAAGTCCAGTGTACACGATGCTCTTCGAACAATCAATCGACTCTGTACGGACTTCGATCTCGAGCATCAAAGATTGTATTTGTGAATAGAAGTCAGATAAGGGGGACAAAATCTGCGAGACAAGAAGAGTAATGGAACGTCGTGGGAGTCTACGAACGAAAATTCGAGATTCTATTCCATTGTCCACCAGATCTTCGAACGCCCAACGAGTTTATTGTCCTAGATGAGCCAAACACCGTTATTGTGCTTGCGGCATGCATATCGATCCAATCGCACAAGGTACCTAACGACATTAGCTTCGAAGTCCGCTGTAAATGATAGTCTTGTGACAGTAGGAAAAAATCTTGAATCGGGGTGTCCACTTTTGGGGGTGTAGTTATGACGAACGGGTTTGCTTGGACCCCGGCAGCGCGAAGGTTCGACCCAGAACTTGACTGACATGCGCATAATGACAAACTGCAGCATTAAAATCGTTCGACACGACGGTCGTGAACGAAAATACACGATTCAGCATTAACGTGAAGTCTCCACGCCTACCTTTGCCCTGCCCAATCGAGTGATTCCATCTCCTCGGATATTCGACTAATCGTTCTTTCACGATCATTGCTACGATAAAT
This sequence comes from Campopleginae sp. 14b, assembly GCA_030522525.1. NCBI lineage: Eukaryota > Metazoa > Arthropoda > Insecta > Hymenoptera > Ichneumonidae > Campopleginae sp. 14b. Next base: position 423,191 of record JAPYYS010000029.1, read on the forward strand.
GATCTGTAGTGTAATCGCCACACAAGAGCATGTGCTCCAAGGCGGGTCCATCATATTTCTTTACAAAACCGTAAAATCGCTTCGCTTACTCAACAAGACGTTTTTGTTGCAGGTTCCCGGTAATTGAAGGCGCTCCGCTTGACAACAGCAGAAAATTGATAATCCTCAAATATTTGCTCGAATTTCATTCGCACGAATTGGCTCTTGACGTCGTCTTAGTGCAAGTCTGGCCCTTGATCATCTGCCATTCAAACCGATGGAATAATAATCCTCTCTGGATCTCTAAGAACCGGATGATCCCAGCCTCAAGTGACCACTCAATACAGAAGTCAAAGATCCAATTAATTGTTCTTTAAAATATAATTATGATGCCAAAGAAAATATACAGCCAGGTCAATGTCGATTATTCTGTAGAAGTATCAAACAGAATTTGAGGCCATAACCAGCTTAAAGTTGCAGTGAGGAATGAGAGCTGCAAGTCACGACCCAACAATAGTACAAATAATAACAAGACCCGAGAGAGAACTCATACGGGAACTCCACTCGAGAGGAACCGCTCACTCTGAGAGTCCCAGCAAAGCTTAAACGGAAACTCGGGACCTACCTGAGCCTTTCATTTAAGTTCACTTCACAACGGATCATCGCTAAATCGAATTTTATTTCACCATCATCCGATCCTCTGAAACATTATCAATGATCGTATAATTCCTAGATATCGTATTAACAATAAAGAAGATAATCTACTCACTCATCAAGTAATGTAACTAAAAAATCGAAAGGAAACGATTAATGTTTATAAAATAAAAACCTTCATTTTCCAGACTGACTTCAGAAATCAATGAATTTTTTCGAAATATCTTACGCGTATATCTCTCGAAGATGATGAACTGAAGATGAACAATAATATTTTGATTGATCCTACAGAATTCACCATTTCTGCATCATTCGTCACACTCAGGAGTCTCTACAGAAATAGGTTAGGGGTTGAAGGTAATTCCAGTGTGAAGGAGGCTTAAAGTCGACTGGTACAACAGCGAGGAATGATATAGCTCGTGGTGTGTGCATGCGTATGCCATAAGTAGCGTATTGGATTGTCCGATACGAGTTATATGTAGTAGCAAAAGTCCAGAAGCAAAACTTGTGGCAAACCGTTCTGTGAATGCACCGGGGCGTGCTCACGGCAGATTTTACCGTCATTGCACCGTCGAGAGGTCCGCGAAGAAGCAGCAAGCCCACCCACAACGCACGATCTTTGCCGAGTGTGCCTTCTTGCTACCGGTATTGAATCGCGGTCGCATTGTTTTTGTACCCCCCTCGCCCCCATCCCACCTATGATCATGCGATCACCCTCGCAGAAAGGAATTATTTGCATCTTTCGCGGGAGAGAGAGTTCACTGCCATGAAAAAGCAACGCTTCCACCAAAGGAGGGAAGATATAAAGTTGAATCGCGAGGATATCGTCCTGGTTATGCCCATCGCACTACAATACGATGCACAACCACCAGCAGAGATATCCAAGTATTCTTTGCTATTGAACTTCATGTCGGTAAAATGCAATAAAATTTAGCCAACGCAACTTTTAATTCTCTATTTTCAGGCGAAGAATGGAAAAATTCCATATTTTCTGACGTTTCATGAAGACGAAATGAAAATTTCATATTTCAATTTCATTTTCATGAAGAAATTCGGATTAAAAAATTTGGATACATCAACGATTTCTTTTTCAGTGATGTTTGTATGATCGAATAGTAAAAAAATGTAGGTAATACGAGAAAAGTAAAATGTCGATCCTTGGTAAGGATCCCAAGTTGCTCAAACGTTTTGAAAAAAACTTGAAAAGTTCAAAGAAATGTTTTTGAATATTGTCGAGTTCTGATGTATATGCCAGTGATCCCACGATGTAAAGTATCTGCTGAACGACTCCTAGAGCTGAATATACCGATGAGAGTTTCTTTAAAAAGCAAAAGTTCATTGAGATTTCATGAATTTACTGAGCAATGGTGAATATTGCATTAATTTGAGGTGGAGCTATGAGAGGGCTTGGAAGTGAAATGCATCGTAATGAAACGGAATCTATCATTCATTATTTTCACAAGCATTTCATAATAAATGGGAAAATGTACATCTATGGTCCTCATTAACGAGGACTGAAGGAGGAATGTGAATGAGACGAAGAACGAGAAAATAGTGGAAATATGTAACGATAAGGAACAAGGGGAGAGAGAATGAATGATGAAGAAGGGAAGAGCCTCCCTTACGACGGAAATGGTATCTAATACGGTCACGTGGAAACGTGGTGTGCCCATAAGGTGAGTTGTATTAGTGCAGCTCTGTTTGGCGGCTCTCTCTATTCGCCTCTGTCTCTCTCGTTTTGGCTCTCGCAAGTATAAAAGGTATAGTTTATAGTGATTACATGGGGTCAGGTCTCGGCAATAAACCATCCCATGGTGGCCATAGTGGCGTAGAGAGTTGGTTCGTTCGGTAGAGCGAAGGTACGATCACTGGTGTACACCGTATCACCACGAGACACCTCCGAACACCCTCGTTCCTTTATTCTCTCTCTTTGTTTGGCAGGAGAGATTTTGCAGCCGTCTCAAGAATCTCGTGCGGTCCGGGGGTTTGGACGCGCCTACGCACCGAGCGGGCGGAGCTCAACAACTATCTATACGTATATGTGTGTCTGTGGGTGTGTGCTCAGTGCCAAAACAAAACTAATTCAAAAAGTCCAAAACAACAACGATAAGGTGTAACGTTCGGTCAGCAAAAACAAAAATATACACAAACTCTTCTTGCGTTAATGAATAAATGCAAGAGAGAGATGGGGAAAGAGGACGAACGAACGTAACGAAAAGAGAAGACGATATTCGGTAATACCAGGAGCTGTACGTCGTACAGGAGTTTCAATGACGATTATACAATTTTTAATACGACGGACAATTATTCGTCAGAACCGAGAACAATCACCTCTTTTCAAGGTATTTATTATTCAGTATTTACTATTAATAAACGGATAATAATCTGCCTCACAGGAAACGATTTACGGGTCAATAACTTCCGGAGTGAATTTTTTCGTCAATCAGATCAATAATATTCGTAACCATGATTTAAGGGTCTTAATCATTTCAATGAATGATTAGAGGGGCGTTTACGTCTTAAATGTTACACATCCTGCTGATATGCGCCAGAAAGATACTGAGTAAAATAATGCCAACTTGGCATCCCACAGGAATCCAGGAAGAAAATAGCCATATAGCGAATGAAGCACTCTCGTCATCACGCCGAAAGACCCTTCTATTATCGGTCTCGCTTTTGCGAGTCATACGGCTGCAACCTTCCTCTCTCTTTAGGGTTCGCGCTCTTCGCTTTTAATAGTTCGACCACTTGCTTCTTCACCGACTAAATATATATACATGCATCTTCCAGCCGCCACAATGCACGGCGTGACGTTATTGCCTCGCTTCGCGTATGTATTAATAAAATTTATTAGCTGGCGTAAGTGCGCGGACGTACACGCGTTAATGGATTTCGAGAGCTACCGCCGCAAAATCTTCTCCTCCCTTTCTCTTCCATTTGTTTCGTTGTTTATTTTTTATTTTTTTTATTTTTGCATTTTTAACTTTGCTCTACTCGCTCGGAAAGATGAGATTGCACCTTCCGAGTAATTTCTAAAATTTATCGTACTGGAGGGCTGTACCTGTCAAAAACTCTGACGGAATTCAACTGATGATAATTCTTAAGAAACAAAATATACGACGCGGAAAAACGCGGCCGCCTTCGTCGACCTGTTTTTTTGCTCGTCTTAGAATGAGACTGCAATGTAGAGTTTGTTCTCGATGAACATGCGCCAAAAGTGCCAGCAAAGCCTGTAGGAAAAGTTGAAGGAATATTATTTTCGTGGATAAAAAATATAATGCTCGAATTCGGGCGGCCACGAAGAGCTCCTGCGGGCGATAGACGTTTGAGTGAAGAGCCAAGTGCAACCAGAAACGTCGAGACCTACATCAGCTCTGGACTTGACCACCGGCAGCGCGAGATGAGTCGGGGGAGAGCCGGATGGAACGAACCGGAGTTGCTCGCATCATCGCGCGAACGTCTCCGTGAAAGTCTTCACGTCGATTTATTGCCTCGTGGAAAACATCCAACGCTCTGTTGTGCGTGCCCCACTCCCCAAGAACTCCTGGCACTCCGTGCGGATCTCTTCTCATGGGTGTACGATATTGAGCTTCAACCGTGCATTATACGCGGTAACGACGACTTCGTAAAGGCTAATATCAAGAGTTTCAGGAATAAGTTTGTCAGGATTTTTTTTCATGAAGCTCAACATCCTAAAACAATTTTTTAGGAGTAGAATGGTCAACCAATTGAATAATCACGTTCCATAACACGCTATGAAATTGCCTTGCGTGTGAGTCGATAAATTCAGGGCTAGACGTTGATAGGCTATCAATTCTTTCTTGTTATCCTTATTGGGCGATATACGCAAGCTGTGTGATCGAATAAGTGCAGAAGGGCAAAAGGAGGTGGACAAATAATCCGACTATTAGAGGTGTCCCCGAGAGAGTCCGGGGGTCGAAGTGTAGCATATCGATGGATCGAGACTAGGGTCAACCTCGATAGGAAGATGGAGGAGGTTAGGTCCGTTATTCCGGGGTGGACTACGGGCATCGCCCCCAATTTGTCCTAACAGGCAACCACGACGTTTTTTTTTCTAACTTCTTATCCATAGTCCAGACTCTCCCATCGACCACTGCCTCGTGGTCGACGTAATGGGAGAGGACAGAACCGGAGGTTGTAGCGAACGCATTTTGGTTCGGAGGCAAAAACTACCCTCCGTCAAATGGTCACACAGAATCTTCTTGATTGACTGTTAGTCGAACGAGCATAAAAAGAGGGGAGAGAACGAAGGAGGTCTCTTCGGAGAGATAGAGAAAAAGATTCAAGGAGCTTCTACTCGAGGAGATGCTATCGTACCAAATATCCACTATCAGTAGGACAAAGCCAGATCAGTTACGGTTATGATCGAGGTATCGTATAGAAAGAACTCACTTGTGGGAGCATCCATTTATCCTTCACAGATGAATCGAGGGAGTTGGTGACTCCGTTGCAATCCAGAATCGATCTTTTGCTCGTGGCCCTAGCTGTTCACAATAACCAGAAGATTGAGTCATCCGCGCGGTGATGATCATGAGAAAAGTTCGATGATCGTAGGTCAGCCAGAGTTCATTCGGTATACTCTGGTAAAAAGATGCAAATGCGGCAACATAATGGACCTTTCGTGGCCGGGATGAGAAGCTACTGTCCTGAGGTGACGGTATTGTCAATTCACAGGACAAGCCAGTAGTCAAGTCCGGTTTACTCAGATTTATATACACATTCAATGGAGAAAGCAAAATGAAAAAAAAAGAATCAATTCTACGCGAGGGCACACCCCGCGGCGCGAGTTCGATTCCACACGCTTTAACTACACACCTAACTCATGGTGGGAAGGGGTGACAGAGCTGACGCTTGGTCACCGGTGATTAATGATTCAGCCAATCAGATATATAGCCGCTGCGTATCCCATGGATAGAATTGTATGGGAGTAGAGAGTACACTGTCTACAGTTTACCGGTGAAAACATAGCACACACAGCATCAGGATTGAGGGATAAAAGAGAAATGAGAGAAACGGAGAAAGAAACATAAAGAGAGAAGGAGGGAGATAAATAGAGATAGAGAAGGTTGGATGTGCGTGACAGCGATGTGTCGCACTGTCACTCGGTTGGTACATGTCGATCTGGTAGAGTCGCGCCGATATATACAGCAGGATAATATGGTATATATACAGGCTGTACAGGAGCGGGTGGTTCTTGTTGCTATCCCGCTCGACGATAGTGTTCGGCCTACAGAGGCTGCTGTCGAAACGTAACGAAATAGACGCGGCATGCGGAGCAAGAGAAGGGAAGAAGAGTGGACTGGGGCACCGACTACAAATACGCATGAGTACCGTAACACACGCCACTTTATACTCGTGTATGTATGTCCATCCATATATATAGATGAACGTGCATAGCCATCGGTTCTCGGACGGGAATACGAGTAGCCAAAATGCTGATGGTACATAACACACACGCCGCACGATCCTAACTGGTACACATTCCACAATCACCGGCGTTACTCAAGTGAAAAAAAAAAAAAATATTGTGCTCCTGGCCATATTTCCATATAGTCACGATATATGCATACACCCACACACACACACACACATGCGTGAAAGCATGACACACATAGTGAGGTCGACGCAACGAAATCACGATGACAAATGGAAATCGTCAACGTTTATGTGCGACGCCCCCGTTCGACACTGTTACGCCAAAGAGCGAATAACGAGTCAGATAAATCAATGTTTATTCACACTCTTTATAACCTGTCAGGATATATTTCTATAATTATGACAGTGAGTATGAATCAAATGATATTTTTCGATATGGAAATATCGCATTTGGCTGAATCTCGTTCTGAATGATCAATTTTTATTGATGAGGACTGAGAGGAGCCGTCGATAAATAATTTGAGGAATTATATTTTTATTGGGTGCGATCCTAGGGCCTGACAAATTAATTCGGTTATACGATGCTTGCTGATTTTCGCTCGAAATTGGCATTCCATAGAAATTTTCAAGATTAGGCGGATAATGGAGGCCAAAGATCGTTCTGGTCGCTTTGGTTATATGGGGAAACGATATTAAATGGCTCCAAGTACTTTATTCTTTTTTTTTCATTATTTTTCGCTCTTGTTTTATTTTTCATGCTCGCCGTATGCCTCACGAGCGACGCGGAGAAAAGAACACAGCGAATAACCGCAGCAGCAGCATATAATCTCGCTGGTTATTAATGGCGATGGTTTGGGAAACTGCTACCGGGCAGAAGTCCCCTTCCTCTCATTCCTTCTCTCTGTTCCTCGCTCAATCACTCTCTTTCCTTTTTTCTCGCTTGCACTGCCCTCCTTCACTCTCGGAGCATCTTCCTTATCTCTTTCGCTCCTTCTTTTCTTCTTCTTCTTGTCTTGCTTCTTCGTGTTCGTTGGCTTTTTCTCTCCATCGCCTGTCTCTGCCTCAGCAGCTCTCGCTCTCTTTTTATCTCAATAAAACTGCATTCCATTCGGCGTTAGACAGTGGAAGCTGCAACAGCCTCACACACGGCTAAACGGCAACTGCTTTAATTATCCTCGTAGAGGTCTCAAGCTCGCCCTCCGGGTTAATCACCTTTGGGTGCTTCGCAGCTCCTTCGATCGTTTCATTATACTAGCACATATGTATGTATTATACACAACAAACCTTGCTCACTCCGTGACTCAGGCATGTTCTGTATTTTAATTTCTCAATGATTGTGGTTTGTTCTCCGATGACACAAAATTTCAGTGAGAACGCATACGCAACGTCGCTTTATAGAAAAATACAGAATCTGTCGAACTCAGGCCAAACGCAAAATAAATGTGCATTATTTTTTGAAGGAAGAATCACAAGGGTCAGGAAGCACCAAGATAAAATGCGGAAAGGCGAAGGTGTTACTGGCCAGTTGCGGATCGGAGAATCCAGGGAAACCCTCGTAAATCGGAAAAAGGCTTCGTGCGCGTTCTCGATGACCTCTCACGCGGCCGCAGCGATAAAATAAAGCGGCAAGCTCATTTAACAGGCCATAAAGTGAAGAAGCGGCGTTTTAACCCCTCGAGTATCGGGTGGCAACATCGTAGTAGTTTAATAAGGCCTGTAGGCTTTTCGGGGAAGTGGGTGAAAAGAAAGACTTTTCGGTGAGACAAAAGTAAAGAAAGAACCGGTCAGGTCAGATCGTCGCTAGGATGAGAGTGAGTGGGCGATCGGATCAGAGGGTGACGGGGTTATCGGAAATCTTCAGCTAACGGGAATAGCCGAACGAATTCGACGGCTTATCGTCTTCGGGAGAGACGCTTCCCTACCTCTGCGTGAAAAAGAATCTCCAAGAATGGACCAAGAGATCTCACACTCTCTGTCTCTTCAGGAAACCTTGATAGACAGTGTATTTGATATGAAAATGCTTTCACCCTTTTGCGGCAATAGACTTGATTGGTGAATATACCTTAGCTCATTAGGTATACGAAGCGAGTTGATTAGTAAAACAGAGGAATGGAGTATTAAAGTTCCCCGAGATGCGAAACGAAGACAGAGAAAGGACAGAAGTCGGGGGTTGGATAGAGCTCCAGCGACCCATGAGTATTCCAGTTAATGGGGTACTTTGTTAGTTCCGTGTATATCCCGAAGAGGATCGCACAGCAGGATTAATACTTTCTCGTTTGGAACTTCACAGCTTTTCCCCAAGAATGGTAAAACGAACTGTGCAAGAGCTTGGACACATCGCAAAGTACACTATTACAATGTCAAGGGTTACTTCCACGACAGTACACCATATAATTGGAAAGAATGAGTATCTTTTTATTTCTAACGCAATTATTCAAGTCACCATGTTGAGACATTAAGGTATTCTCCCGAAGATACTCGACTGTAAAAAACATTGATATCTGATGAGGTCAAGACTGATGTAATTTTTTTACGATACTTGAAACAGTTCTTTATTTTTAACGTACAGGTGTTACCAGGTGCGGATATATAAAGAGTTCACACGTAACCGCCGTGAAACGTTTGGTCGTAAAGCAAACGGGAGGTTTTGCGAGTTCTCTGAGAATCTTTGCTGCAGTAGCATACCGCGTTACGCTCGTAGGTCACGAGGCATTCGCACGTCGTTGCTCAAGTTGTATTCATATACATATATATCCATATCGTGGTTTAGTTTGAGCGTCGAAAGATCAGCTCTAGAATTTCACCATGATTTTCTGGTTCGTACGCTCACTGATTGTGCCACGAACGATTTTCCGCCCTGACGGTCACCTCTTGGGCGATTTTGAAGCTGCTTTGTCAGTATGATGCTCGCGCAACTCTCGATATTTTACGGAAGTGCGCTTCGTCCCAACAGTTCCTCGAAAATTCTTCGCTTATATTCCGTCTATGTTTCCCACAGGATATAACTAACGCGTATTCGATTCGCATCGGTAGATCCTAATATTTGTGGCATGCGCGATCATCGGTGAATTACCTTGCGAGCTAGAGATCACGTTTAAGAACCAATTGGTCGTTGCTTCTCTTGGATCTTTAGGTTCATTGCGCACGCACTACGGCTTGAAAATTGCGCAGATATAAAAATATTTTTCCTAAATTAAAGGCCGGCAATAGTTTTTTTTTTTTGCCCATCACTCCCTGAAAATACGGTGCAACGTGTTCGAGGGATTTTACGAAGGTCTCTTTGGACGCAGCCAAAGTGTTCAGTTTGCCATTGTACTGCCAAATACACGCAATGTGTGCAGGAGGGAGGAGAGGCGACGTTTTCCGGGCCGAGTGTTTCGTTGGTGCTTCGAGAGCGACACTGATTGCCAATCAATATGCCCATCTCGCTAGAGTCTAATTCACCAACAATGTTGATCAATCAGTATACGCTATATCGCTTGAACGAGTGAGAGAGAGGGAGAGAGAGAGACCGAGCGAGACAGAAGGATGGCGAACATAGCACTGACTGCTGTGGAGCACGCGAACTATCGAAATTCTGGAAATTCACCACGAACAACCGATCTCTCTGTCTCTCTGTTACCACGTTCAGCAACTGCTGCTTCTCTCGTGCACTCCTATTGTTCTCTTCGACATACCGTGTTGTTAGGTACAGATAGTACACGATTCCTTCGGCACTATGTGCTCTTATATGTACGTACCACCGCTCTGTTACGTGTCCCTCGATTATACCCGACTAGCTTCATGACAACACGGAATCTAACGAACGCCTAGGTAATACAAAATCAATTGTGGTCTATACTTTCCGTCATCACTGCCTTGCTGTGGATGCTGGAGTAAAGTTTTCCAAAATAGATCGTTGTTCGAGGTGTTAGACGATATTGTTTTGATAATAAGATTAATTCCCATACTGTCCACGTTTTTGATTGGAAAAATCTTGTCAACAATCGACAAAGCCTGTGAAACATGTCACGCATCTTTGAAAATGCATGAAGAATTTTTCAGATGCAATTTCAATCAAGATGGACAAACATAAAGAATAAAAGCATCACGCATGACTGTGATGATCGATGTTCACAAAAGAAGGAACTACTATGAGGGCTGAAGTCTATGAAGCAGAGTATGTGCAACAAATGATTCCTTGTTTCATATAGATCGATGATTCATCGTTTGTTTACATGAATAACGAATGAGAAGCCATGAGATGGCAGATTTCGATGGTAATGAAGACAGATAGAAGGCTTATCTATACATAACCTTTTGCGGGTGAGGGTTGGCTGGATGGTCTGTATAGAACGGGAGTGAATCGCATGGGATAACTTCGGTGGTCAGTGGGACATAGACAAATGCTGGACTTCCGTGGCGGATGGCTCCCGTGTACGCCCAAGGAGGTCACCACGAAGTCGATACGATCCCACAACACTACGCGCTATTTGTTATGTGACCGTATCCAGTTTTGTTCAGGCGCGAGAGTTTGATGCTCTCACTAGTATATAGGGATATCGGAGGGAAAATCGCTCCAGGAAGATGAATACGAAACGGAAGCCACTGTACCCGGAAGCCATTACTGCCTCCTTAATTTCTTCGCGATCACCATGCTGTTGGTCACGCTTCACCACCACGATGGCTGCTACATCGCTGTGGCTACTTGGCATCTTATACCAGAGACGGATCTTGGACCAAAGATTCTTGGTTTGCAGATGGATGTATTATTATATACAAAATTATATGTATCTATATGCCATGCTCTCTGACTCAAAGACCTCTCATATTCTCGGACTCCTTCGTACTGTCGAGTAGTATACCTATAGATACGGCAGAGCCTTGGTAATAGTAGGTAATGAGGCCGATTGATATCTCTTTCTCCGAAGAGTTGTAAAACCTAAGGAATCATTGTTGCAGTTCGGCCCTCCAAGCTCATGCAATTATAGGTTTGTTTGTCGCAAAAAAGAAAAAGAAAAAGTAAAGCATCATACTCTTGACTGCTGTGAGCTATAAAATCTTCGAGGTTGCTCTGGAACCAAGAGAACGGCGAATACAATAAACTAGACTAAGGGAGAAAATATTTTGCGAACAGGTATGAGGAAGAACAAAGAATGGAGAAACTGATTAACTGCAAGTGGAAAACGACAGAAACGATCGGAAGAGGCACGCGTCTCCTCCGAGAAGGCACAGAAGCTTCGGGTCTTCGGAGCTGAAAGAGAGGAAGAAAAATATACGAAAGAGATGGTTCAAAGAATGGAAGATGAAAAGTAGAAAGATAGTGGAGTCACGGCTGTAACGGGTAAAGGAGAAAAAGAGAAAGAAGGAGAGAGGAGAGTCGAGGTTATATAGTGGCAGATAGGAACGAGTGGCTCGAGGCACAATGAGCCTATCAGATTATATTTCTATTTTCGACACGCGGCCTATCGCGCAATCCCATCTCCAGCTGCTGCTACCGCGACGTCGTGGCGTTCTCACACCAATACGGTCGCAGAAGACCGTACGAACGAATCTTTATTCTCATCAACGCGCTCATATGCTTGAATATCTGTACTGGGTATTCCGAAACAATTTCTTTTTCTTTCCCTCTCTCTCTCCCTCTCTTTCTGTCTTATTTTCACTTATAGATGGTCATAAAGTGGACTAGCAAACGCAGCTATACAAGCAAACCAACAACAGCTACTCGAAACACACCTTGGCATCATAGACATCAGCATAAACGGAAAGGATCAGTGAACATCACGTAAATACAGCCGGATCTCGCTGAGGACGCCTGGCGTGTAGGTATGTAGCTCACCAAACGCTTCTCTTGCTTGCTGTTGCTGCTGCTGACACGGAAGGCACCACAAAAGCCTCGGGCTCCCTTGAGCTTGATGCTGATTCTCTGACGCTCATATGCCCTGCTGCTATTGCGTACGTGCTGCGTATTATAGTCTCGACTGGGCATAGAATCCAACTATATGCAATCAGAATGCTGCTTGACTGGAGGCATCAACGCTCATAGTACTTAATACATGAATATTGGACTGATGCGTAAAAGGCTAAGAAGCACATAGTTTGGTTGGCCACCCACGAGGAATGCTATTCGGAAATGTGGATTTGGCCACTGTCAGGTTATTGCCAACTTTTAAGTGATAGGCTTTTCACGGCCATGACTAATACTACGAATTGCTATAGCTCTATACTGTAAGAAATAGCATGCATTCCCGGGTCTCGGCATACTTTGTTTAGAATCGAATGAATAGCAATATCTTGCGAGTAAAATAACGGCTCATTTTCAGCGTAACCACGCGTTGCTACTGCTCTGCATTTACCAAACGTCGACGGTTGATGGTCTAGTAATCCTGAGGTTGGTAGGTAGATGAGATAAATCTCAAAACACCTGCGGCTCTAATATCTCGCAGTTTGTACGATCTGCACCAGAAACTTTTTTCCTCTACGGGATGGTCAGGCTTTCTTTCTCGTAGGGCTTTTAAAACAGCCCCAAGCTGTTTCTACTGATCGGCGCTGCTCTGGCATCGACTCCTGCTCTTTTCTACCATGCTTTCAGTATCTCATAGCCCTATCCTTCGCCCCTCTACCCTTGGGTTTACTGGATACATTCTGCTTTTGCTGATGCACATATGAGAACATCAAGATCGCGGAGGTTAACGCCAAGCGGATAAGAGAAAAAATGAACCAGAGCGAAAAAGAAAGGCACGGAAGATAGAGAAGCTGAGAGAGGGAGATGGAAAAATGAAGGATGGGTAGAATGAGGGCAGAGAAGTGTTCGCCTTGAAGCGATTCGCTTCTCGTGCCCATCCTCTTCATCTCGGTCTTAGCAGGCACCTTCAAGAGAGCCGTACTCTGCTTCATTTGGCTTCACGCACCAATTTATTTTCTGCCGCTTCAAAAAATTTCTCTGCTCAAAATTCAGGACAATTACATTAAGATGTGGTATCAAAATTAATATTCAACATTCTCCATGACTTCAAAAATATAACACAACTCACAGGGATGGAATAAGAATGAAATTGAGTCAGATGATTCCTTGAGAGTCTGAGTCTTGTACAATGTAGCACACGTGTAAGACAAACCTTAGCGACCGACTATTCATTTATCGAGAAAGTGGTACGTCGCACGTTACCAGAGAAAAGTCTCCGTATAATTCGTGAGCACTTTTTCCCGTTGAGCTTTACTGACGGACCGACATACAGACGTGTACCCACGACAGTGTAAAATTACCGCGTCAAAAAGGATCACGTTCCGGACCAATGGGTTGCTGGACCGAGTGATGGCCTCTATTTTATGAACATTTTCCAAACGCCCAGTGGAAACTTTGGAAACGAGAAACGAATGAAAGAAAACTCTTCGCTGGCTTCATTTTACCAATGTACTTGAACCTTCATCTGCGTTGACGAAATATTTTCATCGAAACTCATCGTTCAGACTGAGCCTCGACGATTTCCAGAAACACCTCCTCAACAAAAATCCCACTCAATCGATTAATATAAAAATTTAATGGCAATGACAAACTTTCTGGCAACATTCAATTTTGAATAGTTCGTCAGTTGGAGATTCGAAGTTTCCACCACGTGCCTAGGATGATTGGCCAGCAATGTGGATATTCAGATTTGAGGGATTCAATTTCACAATACAAGTTTGAGGGACAGAATAAAATAGGAATACTTTTGTATAAGACAGCCATGGCAATAAAAAAGGCTACCGCGCGATATTCGAGCCTAATAATAATGGGGGCTGACTCGTGGTAGTGGGTGCCAGTGGAGCTCCACATATACAAATAAGATAAAAGGGGACCATAGCAATAGATCGCGACAAGAACTCGGTTGACGACTGTGCTCTCGGCCGATTGTCGAGCCCTGCCTGGAAACCTGGAAAGGGGCCCCAATCAATCAGCCACAAATCAGTATGCACGGCACGTACGCCTAATGCCGCCACTCTTTCATCATATTCATTTGATCGCAAGCGTCGAGCAACCGCCTGAGAGCTTGCCCGTACCGACATATACATTTATACCGTTTGTCATGTACGCAAAACGTTATGTACCCGTGACAATACCCGAAGCGTCGCGTCATCGGGCTGTTTTTGATCTTCTTCAGCGTTGATGATGGCGCGGAGATGTGTATAGACTTGGGTACGTTGAACGGTTCGCCGTTCAGCTTTGCGATCGTCTCTTTCCGGAAAACCATTGTTTTTAGGCCGCGATGTTAATTCAACAAATTCTCCATGGACTGAGCCTAATTTTGTGTTTTTCATAACGAATTCACTCGAAAGGTTCGGTAAGTCACTATGCGACCTTTAAAACTCGACCAATTGATGCGTACAAGGATTTTTTTAGACTTTCGAAATTATAATGTCGATGTATTTCGTGGTGACATAAAATAATCGGTTCTAGGTGGGTTACATTTTCCTGACGTTTCTAGAGATCGCTAAACGCGGATGCGGCGCTGAGAAGATTAACGTCTTCCGCGCAGCCAGACGCTCGAGATGTCTTAAGTAGACGCACAGGGGAAATACGACTTAGGCTTGGACGCGGACAAGATCAAGATGGCAGGAGCGAGCGAATACTTTGGTCAAATACGTAATCCGGATTATCGGGGATCCGCTTATAGCGCGGGCACTTGCGTCAGGAAAACGATAGCCTCCGAGTACATACATGTTAGGCCATAGCGATATTCTCCAGCGAGGGTTACTGGTGTACTTTTATATGAAGTTTCAACCTTTTCTTCCGTTAGCCATTTATTCTCTCTCTTCGAACAATTGTTCATCAATCTTATAAATATATTTCAATCTTTAGAAAACGTAGCCTTTCGTTTTTGTGGCTTTCGAGATTACGAGAAACTTTGATACCGTCGTCAAGATCCCGGAGAATTATTTCGCACCGCTGATTATATTCTTTGAATGATTTATAAGAGAAGGAAAACAGGAATAATTCTGAGTCACGCTGACTTTGGAATTTTGGTCCAGGAGGATCTCGATGTTAGCGGACGTGAAAGACAGACGATCGAAGATGCGAATTGGAGGACTGCGATCAATTGATAATTGATAGTGTATACAGATATAACGATGTTGCTGCCTTTTTTTATTTTCAAGTTCAATGATGCGTAACGTGCACGAATTTTATTGAATGATGGACGATGATAATAAAATAAAAAATGGTTCAATTTCTTGAGATACGAAACAAGAGCCGATTATTTGGCGAAGCTGTTGAGGGCCATGATAGGCTCGGGGATTGGTCTCAAGAAATGGCGGCTGGCTGAAATTGATGGAGGCTTAATGAAGTAGCGGCCGTTCGGAAAGTGTCCCGGGCGTATAGCGCGAAGCGAATGAGTAAAAAAAAATGGGTGCGTATAACTCGAGAGGATCGAGGAAGTGATGGCCGTAGGGAGGCAAAAGCGGAGACGGAGGAGGCGGTGGAGGATGAGGGGGGGTCGTGAGATGAGAAAAGGGGTGAGAGAGGTGAAGAGGAAGGAGGGAGTTCCAATTTAAGCCGTGCCCACGGTGCAAAAATGCTTGGGAAGATCGTCGGCGTAAAGCCGGTGGCCGGTTCGTCGGTCCGTCGCGCTCTCGGGCTGCCTCGGTTCATTAACTGGAAACCCAATAGCGGTTGTTTGCATTGGCAGACGGCGAGAGTCCGTCCGGGCATCGAAATTGCGAACCATATTGCATACGAGAGAGAGAGATGGATCCGCACCCACCACCCGCCAATAGCGTCTGGCGCAGCCCTCTCATAGAATCTTCTCTCTCCCTCTGCTGTCCTCTACCTCACTCTCTCATCGTTCTATCTCGTCGTTATTGACAACGAGGGACCTCTCTCCTCCAACGTACACTATGTGGCATCGCGAGAGCATCATCCCCGTGCTGATATTTACTATCCCCCTTTCACAAAGCCTACTAACTACAAACTCCTCTCTCGCTCCTCGCCGATATTAGTTCCACAGCATAGTCTTCTTCTGATAGCGGTGCACTACAACGCCCCGAGAATTCGACGGCTTCATTCTCCACAAGTGTATATACGTATAGCTCGAGTCACATAGAGTTCCGGTCTCATTTTGGACCATCCCTCTTTGCCTCTCGCACTCAATCGTTTTACTTTTCGGTCCGCTCGAGCGGACAATGTAACCACAAATTAAATTGCACATTTTTTTTTCATCGATTGACCAACAAATAGTGCATGACGACTGCATGAGATTCTCTGACACACTACTCGAAGCATCCATTTCCACTCACTTGTCAACCTATGCACGGTTTTTTATTTCCAACTTAATTACTGCAATGATAACAAATAAATGAAGTTTACTTTCCTTGTTCAGCTCCGGGAAAGATCAATATTTTCACGCGCACGTTTCATATGCACGTTTATACAGGGACGATGCGTTTAAAAAGACTCGTATACTTTAAACATTAAAGGATGTCTCAACAAAGCCCTGCTGTGGTGGATATGTGTGCGCTTCTCATAGTTAAAACACAATTATGGATAGCCTCTTCTCAGAGTATGTGGTATAGATACATAGAACGGGTTCCCTGCTTTTTCGTGACATACCGCGGGCGTACCGCCCTGTCAAAATAGATAACGCTCAGGGTAAGTCACCCCAAAGTTAAAATCGCACCCCTGCGGCGAAACTACCCCCTCTTTGCCCTGTGAAATACGCCCAGAGTTCCAGCATTGTCTCCACCTATACACACTTTCCCTATACGTATAATATCTACCTATAGGGCTGTAGATCTGCTAACGCCTGCCAATCCACCCTCCGCGTGCCAACCCGCTGGATGCGTGTAGTACGTCATCCATTCACTTTCGTTTAACGTCGACACCGAAAAGGGGTGGATAGAAGAGGGATATTATAGACCGCAGGGTGAACGATATCCCGTTACTCGCTTCGATGTTTTCTTATATACGAATATATATTTACTAAATTCTGTTCAACATACGAACCGTAATGGGCCGTAATAACCAAATTGAAATTTCTAAAATACCCACATTTTTTTTATTCCCGATTTTCTCTATGAGTCCATTAAAAATTTCTCCAATCGAAAAGATCCAGAGAACGCTTCGCTAGAATGTCGAATCAGTACTTCTGAAATTCCAGTCAATTTAAAGTTTTTGTTTTGCCCTAGAAATGTAACTCTGAATTTTAAGAAACAAAGTTTATAGGCATTTCTGGAATTCCCTTATTCGGATCTTATCTTACCCTGCTATGTCGTGGAACACGAGATAAAGGCTTGCTTTGACAATCCTTTTTGCATGACTGCTTTGTACGGGTTGACTCGTATTCGCGACTGGATTCGCGAAAACGTGACGACTTTACCCGAATCCCCTGTGACTAAATGCTTCCAACCCATGCAGCTGGAAATCGTTATATTCGAACTGCGAATCGATCTATCCCACAGCGCTGCTGTTTTAGTAGAGATTGGATTCAGAGAAAAAATATTCTTCAAGAAACGTCATCCTGGGCAGAGAAATTCATTCGTGTTAAAAAAATTCTAAACGTTTGCATGAGAAATTTGAGCAATAACCTGCAAACTAGAATCTAACGCGTTGCTTTTATGCATCAAGGAATTCTCCAAGTCCTGTGGTATCGCGTATGGTAACGGATAGCACCGCATGAATATTAATGGCTCACACGAGTTTCGACCTAATTTGTGGATTACAGGATGCGGAGCTATTCTCTTCAAAATCACAGTGTACAATCTTACAACGGTCCATCAAATAAACTGGCAATTTTCACAAGTGTCTTTAATCACTACCTCGCTGTAAGCGTTTGTTTTTCTTGTCGTACAATTTTGCAAAATCCCTTTCGTTTATATCAAAATCCGACAAACGACAGCATCCAGAGGAATTTCCAGCTCATTCTTTTTTTTCACTTGAATTTGTATTGGAGAAAGATCGAGAGGAAGATGGCGCGAGATCGTTCAGTCGACCGGTCAGCTATTCAGGAGTGTTGAAGGAGCCAATGGGTTTATTACAGGTAAGAATGAACACGCCTCTCGTACGAGCGTATGCACCTCAATGTGATAGGTTCAACCAAGATAACCACAGCCATTATAATAGATACATGCTTAGCATGTGAAGCTGTGTTGCATTTTATACTGTGATGCATTTATGTGCATGCTTGTACATAGCAGACTCAGTTCCCGGCAGTGCTGGTAGGGAAGAGTCAGGCTCGTATCGCGAGATCGTGAGACCTGGCAATAAAAATCGTATTTCCAGAAAAAATGGGATTTCGTTACCCCACGAAGATATATTGATTTGAAGATATCGAGGGCACCCTTCATTGGTAGCGAAATTCGATTGGGGTGACTTGGATTAACGAAAAAATTGACACGCGCCGCAAAATCATCGGACGAAGTAATCGTTTTGAAGGAAATTAAAAAATTTCCTGAAACATGCATAACCATATGGTTTAATTGAGATGTTCCTCAATCTTTGAAATTCTAATGGCAACGGGAATGTACGTGCACAAAAATTGCTAATTTTAATTGTACCAATACAGAAATGAATGGTTTCATGAAAAAGTATTATAAGCAGCAAGCCGATAATCCCAGAATCTCCATCACGAGCAGCACGCTGCGAATTAGCAGTGCATTCAAGTCGATTCTTTTATCTAATCGTGTAAACGACCGTATAGCAGTTTTTTATGTTAAATTGATCGTGTTCCTACTGAATTACGAGTGTGAACCAGGTGGAATGCGGAGGTTATAATAATGGATAGAAAAGTTTTTGAAAGAAACAAGGTGTAGGGAAATCCTCGAGTAAAGAAAAGAAGATAGTAGCACTGGGCGAAGAATGGAGGTGAGGAAAGCGGGCGAGCCACATGAACGAAGAGAGTAAACGTACAACTCTGAGCAAGCAGGGGAGGGAGAGAAGCTTCTGCCGGTGGCAGGGGTGTTACTACTTACCATACTCCCGATATAGCAAACTCCCGCGTTACTCCTACCGGCACAACGCTCCGTTCAGCTCACCAGGCCGGATAGTAGTGTAGTCGCTAGCGCACGCTTCTCAACAGAACTACATGGGCGACGACGAGAGTTGTGCTTTCCAGAAACCAAATTATTTTACATTGCGTTCCTCAAAGAAAACAAATGAACATATACATATATATCGCGGTAGTGTACTCTCCCATTTGCGCGAACTTGCACAGGATGGAGGATTGGCGGAAGCGTGGGAACGGGATCAATCGGGAAAATGGAAACATCGGAAAAAAAATGAGGGAATGGAAAAACATTGTCTAGACGTTAGATAAAACGTGCGAGAATGATCCGATATGTAGAATCAAGCGGAATAATGAAGGAAAAAGAACAGATTGTCTCATATTTTGTACTGATGCATCAATGTTTTGGAAAAAGCCAATCGCCATGAGAACAACATAGTATGATCGAATTATGTATACGATGTCTATAAACTGATTGGTGTTTAGTAAAAGGCAAAAAATTTTTTGACATCGGATGCAAACATCTGGTTATCACCCAATGAAGAAAATAGAACGACAATAAGGGATGCGGAGTGAATTTGGTGCCTGTGTGATAGAACGAGGTAGGGGGAGTAAGTCACGTTTGTGGCGCTAGTGGGGATCGGAGGAACGAAGGAATCGCGAGAGGAGGAGAAGATCAAGAGAACTAGATCGACGGAGGTGAGGAGATAAAGCGGAAGTGGAGGGACAAATATTGAGACTACGTCGTGGCGGGACGAAATAAATCACGTGAGGTACGTTCAAGGTTAATGATATTCGTTGAATAGTTAAAAAATTAATTACAACATATCGCGAGGATCGAATGATTTTTCTGTGAAAAAAAAAACATTCATGATAGGAGTCTGAAATATTTTATTCGAAAATTTAGCCAAGAAACAATGAAAATCGGAAGTATCGAGATACGGGATAAAAATATGTATTCCGATAACCATTCACGAACAACAGGAACGGAAAAACGGTCACAGAATGTAACACCAACGATACGACTCATTAGGCACGCGACGCATTATGCAGCAGATATGCATGCAATTACTCTTACACACGACCCAGAGATTCTTACCGATAACGTAAACAATCTCCGGCAGTGTACGGCTATAGAATTTCATTCATCCATTGAACATTTTATCGTCTCGGATACCCCCATAAATTGATTTTTACAAGCGACGCTGTAGTAAAACAAATTAAATCTTCGTGTGAGTTTTTTTTCATACTATTTTCAATGCATTAATAGGGAAATCAGTAGATATTATTTTGTAGGGTTACAAGAGTTTGGAAATTCAACTTTCACGATCTTTACAGTGGACCTGCTGTTCTATTCAATAGTAAATTTAATTTTTAGCTTGAATAACGACTAACAAACCGCAGTTATATAATAAAAAGCCATGCAGCGGGTTGTGAATTAATTTAAGGTTGTAGCATTTGCGCTCTCGTCTCTCTGTTTCTCTCTCCTCCAGTTCCCTTCAGTATTACGCTTCCAGTCGTCCTTATCCTTCCCCTAGTTCCTCGTTCCTCTAAGGATCGCACATACCCTCGTCGGCGACTGTACGAGTTTCCTCTTTTTCTCTCTTCCTCTTGCGACTGGAACGCTACCGAAATTCAATAAAGTTGAAACGAGAACAAGGCCGAGGAAGCTCTCCCCTGTGTCGTCTTTGTCTCTCTTTCTCCCGAGATGTTTTTCTCCCTCATTCATTCACTATGAGTATAGTTTCTCCATAGGGAGAGTCGGAGCGTCAGAGTCATCGAGAAGATCCAGTGCATACATTAGAGGGCCATAACAGCTCATATAAATAAAATCCATATGTATATCTATATATAGAAATATGCGCTAGCGAACAAAGGGTTCGCACCGTAGCACGCACTATGAAACGATCGAACTTCGCAGATAAGGAGTTTCT
The DNA here is from genome assembly GCA_030522525.1 of Campopleginae sp. 14b. NCBI lineage: Eukaryota > Metazoa > Arthropoda > Insecta > Hymenoptera > Ichneumonidae > Campopleginae sp. 14b. The sequence goes on from JAPYYS010000029.1 coordinate 444,108, forward strand.
TTTTCCAGCCTCATCTCTATGCTCTTTCCTGGGCTTTATTCTTTCCTATTTTCTATTTTTGACTGTACAATACAGATTAATAATAGTGTATGCATGGAGCCGCAATGCACCTTTCATAATTCATTCATCTTTGTTTAGGCACGAGGAAAAAAGTCCTGCGAAGCAACCAACTTTCGAGCTGCCATTCAATCAAATCTTTTATTAATTTTAACAATTTTCTTGCTGGATATCGCGTGGAATGAGGCACCGTTAATTCTGCTAAAAGCACTTGTACAAATTCAGTCTTCAATTTGGCGAATCGTCTACAAAAAAAATCATTAGATCGATTGCGAAATCGATACTATCGAATGTTGTTCTAAAGTCGAAATTCTTTTCGATCAAAGCGAATGACATTGTGTTTGATGAAGATGTTCAGTCGTGAATGGTCAGCGCCTTACCGGGGCCGGATGTAGTGGGAAAGTGCGCGTGCTCATCAAGATGACGAATTTGCGAACGTATTAAGTTTCGTGACAGGAAAATTAAAGCAGGCGTGGCCGTCCTGTCACACGAAGCCTGAAAAGAGTAGACGTACGCGTACTGGGTACCCACGTCTAGACATATATGCGCTTGAATATATACAGGCACGAATATGCGTATGTAATATGTATACGTGAAGTAACGTAGCAAGCTCGAGCACACACCGCTGACAGAACACAATATTGCAATAACTTCAATTACTCGGGACACGACCGCGGTGCGTTCACGGCTTCTCTCCGCGTCATCGTGGTTTGTATCACCTCTGTTTTATATACTCATGTATATATCTATAGCGAAAGACATCTCGCGAAGGCTCTCCTACCAGACTCGCGGTTATACCATTTGCGGTAAATGCGGTGATGCTCTACACTTCTCTCCTCTATAGCGCGAAATATTATTGTCTCGCTGGAGCTACCGTGCTTTCATTTCGAATGACAAACTTCTCAAAATAGATGCTGGACTAAATGCAATCCTCTTTACTTTTGGACAACCTTTCAAAACCGTGTGTGTGTGTTTCCTCTTCGTATTACTCGAAATAAAGTTTCTAGGAAAGGTCATGTAGGACAATAGTTTATTTATAATTAAACGAACGTTGCCCAAGTTACTCCAAATGTTACGACATGTTCTCTCGCCCTTAATATTTTTCAGAAGTCGATATGTGTACATGTATCCATAGAAATACATATAGAGCATTACGAATTGGCTTTGGGATGTCAGCAAGACGCAAAGCCAAAAAGGAGGGTGCCCTTTTAAACAAGTGCTCCTTAATAAAGCATTGAGGCGCGAAACCACCCTCGAAAATTCGCCGACGCGCTCAACGCGCACAATTCCCTCACAGTGGTTCACGATGTCTTTATATATTGTGCCTCAGGGTTTTTCGCGCCTCTCGCATACTGTTCCATCGTGTGTAACTATATCCATGTATATTTGTGGCGCGATATTTGGGCACATGTGGATCTATATAGGCTCGACATTCGATGGCATAACGACGATTGGTGCTGAGGGGCTTTCTCCAACTATAGTCCCCGCAGCATCAGTCATTCGAAACTTTCCATCACTCTCGTTATTTCGTTAAATTTTGGTAAAGTAAATGTACTCTCAACGGGATATCAGAAGGCATGAGAGAAAGCTGCTGGAACGAGGAGAACGCAGAGCGTCGAGTAGATTCTTATGACGGGGGTTGTGCAGGAAGCTTATTCGCTCGACTTCTGTAGTTTTTATTCGCTTGAGGAATATTCTGAGAGTCCCTTGTGAATCTACCATTTTGCGGGAATTCAATCGCGTCATCTAGTCGTTGCTCTCCCACATTAGTAATGATGACAATGAATGACGGTTGCAACGCCCCGAGGAATGAGTGCCCACCAAATATTACGAATTACTGATGTTAACCCGGCGTGTGTATTCTGGGTCTTTAAAGGAACAGTAAAAATAACAAAATTTCATTATTTTCCGCTTTTTACATGAGTGTCCAATTTTTATTGAGAACGGTTTTGCATTTTCGAAGGAGACAGCTGCTGGACCCTATAGTATACGCTACAATGAGTAACCGAGAAATTTTCAGATATTTGGAAGCCCAGAAATTTGGTTGAAAACGACTGTTCCCTAAAAGACCCAGTATACAACACCGTACACTCGAAAATATAGTATACGCACACGCCGAGTTGAATAAAATCTCTGTGAAAAGGGATTGATATTTTATTCGTCGTCAATTCTTCCTAAATGGCCACTTGATGAAGCAAAATGTAAGCTGAGTTTCTATTGTCGCGTGAAAAATGCCGATAAATCATTCGTCTCATTATCGTGTGAATAGAGTATTATAAAAATTTGGAGAATTCCCGGAAAAAAAAATCAGTGCTTTTTTTTCTCCCAACGATCGTAAAGGCAATCGCGTGCGTATAGCGATTTGAGAGATTGGAACTTAAAAAAAAAAATATAAAAAAATGTCCACGCATAGCCTCGGGGGAGGTTTGCGACTAGAGCAGGGGTTGTCGGCATGTATACGTGTGTGTACACTGCGGGTCGACGGTGTGACCCCTCGTCGCGCAGAAGAGATCTCCGTTCCACTCGAAATTTCGCTCGACTAGCGCTTTTTTTCAACATTTATTTGACAGCTGTCGGCCGCAACGCGCTCACGTTTTACCCTTGAAGCCAACATGTATAGCTTGCTGTGCCAGGGACTGATCACGGCTCTCCACGATGCCTGCTGTCTTCGACTTTTGTCTCGAGGGTCGCGACCAATATGTGCTCTCTCTTATTTCGCAGCAGCACGTGCAACGATCCCGGTACGCGTACGTGGCAGAAAAAGGCTCTTCTCTTCCGGTCAGGGAGACGTAATTAAAAAATAAAGAGAATCCGCGAAATTCTTCAGGACTTAATTTTCCTCGATTGCGTTTGTTTTTCCGGAAGCACGTGCCGAAAACAGTCCAAGTATCACGCACGCAACGTAAGAGTTTCTAGTCTAGACAAGTAATTTTTACTTTTTACTCAGTTTTCTGCTGAAATTGTTGGACAGATATGTATCGATTGATAGCCATGATCAATGACGGTCCAGCGTGCGGGCGTTTTCTACGCATAAAGAGAGAAATCGGTTGCTCATTGGTTAAAATTGTTGTGTAAAACCGGTGAGAGTGGAATGTAACGAGAAATGATCGTCGAAGCCTGAGAACTTTGTCAATTAGAGGACAACAATTAGTTGTTTGAAGTAACTGCAGGCGCAAGAGTCACGCGAGAGTAGACCGTCTCTTGTATATCGAGGGCTCGCGAGAGAGTGATAGGTAATAAGTAATATAACGGATCGTGTCCACACTCGTATTGTGGTGAAACCATAAACACTCGTCTCGGCTTTCTTTCCTTTCTGCTGCAATGTGTTCGAGTATGGAGACACGAACGCACTTTGCTGCGTATTCACATACATATTAATAAAGATATATACATAGACATGTTTATAGTGGAAAAAGCCAGCCACGCAAGCAGTTGTAAACCATTGCTAGATATCTAGATAGAGGATATGTGTCGTTGAACGCTCACCAGGAACCCGTTAATCGCGTATACACGTGCGAACGTTGGCGATAATAACTTCCTCAGCTTTTCTTCCTTCAAACATCGCGCACTTGACGGCACAACATTGCTTCTTCCTTAAGTAAAACATCAATAACTCAATTCTCAGGTTCCACACACTTCATCGAGATTGTACAACAGATTTCTTTTTTTTTAAATATCGTTTCTCAAGAAATAATCAGAGATATTAACATTTTTTTAAATGAGATTTCGATCAAACAATCATCTTAATCAGTGCGTTGGAGACATTTTTGAATAAAATTTTGCACCGGCGTATTATTACTTCGATTTATGAAGAGACGCGGCAGCGGCTCGACGCCAAGTATTGAAAGAAAAGAGTAGCACGAGGCCTACCGCACTCTTCTATACGCGAAAATGCCGATCTTGTGACGTCACAGCCACTTTGAAAAAATTTAATTTTTCCTAATTAGTTTTTTCGATTTTTTCTCGGTTTTTGTTACTCATAAACAGTGGTACTGCTGCGTATGCCAAATTAATTTTTGGTTGTAAATAGATCATCAAGAGGGAGATGAGTCCATTTACAAAAACCATCAAACATCGTCATGCATGCCGACACACTCTTTGTAACGATATGGATATTGTTTCAGCAATGAAAACGTGACACCGCCCAGTTTACTAGCGACATACATAAAAAAAATCTAGAAGCTATTGGCGCGTGCGAATCACGTATGTAGACTCTCAAGAATATCGTGTGCAATATCGATGATTTTTACCTCGTTAACGGGTAGAATCATTCCTGAGAGTCTGACATACACGAGAACGGCGGCGACGCTCGGCACCGATAAAAATTCTTGAGAATGTTGCTGACTGCTGCGCGCATGGGTAAACACGTAAGATCTTCGGCGCTATAGTTGATCTTGCAGCACGAGCAGCGAGCCTACTTTCCGAGAGTTTTGAGTCCTGATCAAGCGGACAATCGTCTCGCCAGGAGCCCGTTCTCCTTTCTCGCGACGTCAAAGCTACAGGGTCGGTACCGATCGCGATAGAAAAACTCTCGCGTCTGCTACTAACTAGTAGCGTTGAAGGCTCTCTTTGAACTTGCGCATGTATGTGTAAGTTACACGACTCCCTTTCTCGATCCTTCGGAATACAGTTCCCGACATTTCTTCACCACAGAATATCTCGAATGTAATGAAATTTTTTAAATATGAATTCATGGTACGATGGAATGCCCGAGGCAAACGAACATCCATACCGCAATTGGTTGGTCCTAAAGCCTACAGTAGGGTCAACAGCGGGTGGAAAGAATGGTAAAAAAAATTAAATCGTCCGAGCCCTCGAAAATATCGCCAATTTAGGTAGACGATCGCAGGTTGCCATAATCATGATATTTATCCCTAATGAAATTAGTTGTGCTCCTCAAAACACGTGGAATAGATGCCGTACCGTAAAATTACTATAATGGTCGCCGGCGAGGGCCGTCAAAATCTATCCAGACAAACGATCATCTCCACGTACCAACTCGCGCACACGCACACGACGATTCATCCATACGCTTTTACTTAAATCATCTCATGTATGTTGTGTACCAAAATGCCATAATAACGATTTAGTTTCTCCAACGGACTAGAGACGAAATGAGAAGGACGAAAGGAAAGAGGAAGCCCGTGAGCGTTCCTTCAGTCAAACGGGCCTCCTCCGTTCACCTATTCTTGCTGAACTGCGTTCATCAAATCCAAACACACACATGCAGTTAAGCAGGTTTTTTGCCAGGAATTTAAAATTACGGTCGTAAACAGAAGAGGCGAGAGAACCGAGGCAGAAGATAAATTTGAAAATTCGACCCCCCTTAGGCTATTTTCAAGCCGACCATGGAAGACCGAGTCAAAACATTTCTATGGAGTACTTCGCAATGGATTAGCATCATCCAATGGTGAAAATAACTTCCATTCATATTTCAACAGACAATGTAAAATCGAAGTCGATATTTCGAGAGTGTTATCTTTTTTCACCGGTTTACTTTTTCCCTGTGGGTGTATGTGTGTGTGTGACTGGGATGGTATGAAAACGGATGCACTTTAGCAGAGTATATATGTGTTCCGCGGATTCGAACGTACGACTCTCGTCTCCATGCACTCTAGGGGTTAGAAGGGATACCCGCAGCCAGAAGCCCAGCGGGATCGTTCTGCTGGAAACAATTGCTGCCTCCGGGCATCATTTACATCATAAGCAATCATAATGATCGAATTTTCGGCGAACGAACGATGATCCAATGAGTGGAACGATGAGGGTGAGCCAATTCAGAAGTGGGTACCCACTTACCGACGGCTACGATGCACAGCCACTCTTCCATACGCATACCACACTCGCTGTTAGTTCGAGTGAGACCTTCCTTCCTTCCTCCTATCCGTACTCCACCCGCTCACTCATTCTCTTTTTCTTTTATACTCTTCTTTCAATAGAGCTGCCTCACTTTTTCAATATATAGCTCCAGGCTACCTGTGCCAGTTTATACCAAATGGCAACTCTCCCCAGAGCTTCAGACCACTTCTAGCAGTATTCTCTCAACTGCCTCTTATTCTCCTCTTTTACGCCTTAAACTCCCATTCGCGTACCACCTTTACGCATCGGCATGAAGTTACCGCCAAAATACTTTGCTTTGTTGCAACTTTGTAGACGAACGCCAGTCTCTAATTCCGCTCCTCTAATACTCTGCTGTCTTATTTTGCAAATAAAATGCAACAACTCGGTGGAAATCTTTCAATCAATATTTCTGCCAGATACATTGGTATCGTATCACCTCGTGAGAGTTATCGAGTTCACGTTTCTCGTTATCCAGTATAGACAAGTTCGTAGCATTGATTCTTCAACGAGTCAGCTACAGACCCAGTTCGACTTGCTGCCGTTTCCGACTCCGATGGAGCATTTTCTCTCAGTCTCAAATCCCCTGTATTGTATCTTTGCCAGTTTTACCCCAAGGACTACGCGAAGATATACACAAACTGATACACAGATAAACGCAGACAGTAGCAAATACGACCTCACTAGTGCACACACGCACCTTGTCTTATTCTCTCTTAGCGCACACATTCGGCCGCCTCCGCATCAGTATGCGGACCACGAACCCTCTGCCTCCCCCATTCCTCGTGCCCCACCCTTTTCCCAACTCGCTCTCGGTCTTTTCTCTTGCCTTGTATACGGCCCCTTACCAAGAGAAACGATGGTCCTTTCCAAGAGAGTGTTTCCAGCGACGTAATGCCGAAACGGTATTGATTGCAACTGAGAGCGACCGTTCTTGAGCTTAACATTGCTTATACTCAATGGCGAGCTGGCGGCAACACCTAAAACATCCTCGATCCTTCGAGAAATTACTGTTTGGATATACTCGCTCCGGTTCCAATTCTCCAGAATACTCCTACTCCAGTGAAAGATCCTGAATCTATTTTTTTCCTCCAATATCGGCGTTTTATTGTTGCGAGTGATCTAACGATTGCTTCAACGCTGAAATCCATACACGCTGGTCAGCCTATTTGCGTTGCGATATTCAATACTTTTGGAGCACCTGGACCGGCGGGTGAACCTTTTTTTCTGCAAAATATCCGTATCGCAAAAATGAGAACGTTCGAAAAAAAAAACGAAAAGATCTCCTAGACATACACATCGAAGAATTCCCTTGAACGATATCCAATTACAGAATTACGTGGCATGAGGATCGAAATATTCTATTGAAGGTCCTCGCACGACTACGTTAGACAGTCATGATGAAGTAACAATGACCTTCGAGGGTCGAGAGAAGCGTGCCCTACAGAGTACGGAGGATAATACTGAGGGAATATGGATGGCGACTTAAACCGCAGATCCACCTCGTGGACGATGAAGCTGGTCCTTTCAACCGCTCTAGATAATTATCCGATAGACGAATAATCGAGAGCACTTCGAAGTTATGTCGTATAACTGAGTCGGCAGAGGTCGTCTCACTACATATGTAATGGCACATGGACGAGCGAACTCCCTCAGGAACTAAGAAGGAGCGGTTGGTAGCGATGAAACCGTTGAATTCATGTCACCTTAAACTGAATTGCTTCCTTTCAAGCGAAGTAACTTAACGATAAATCTTTATCGGCTATCATTTTGGTAGTTAACGAAAATTCGAAGATTGTTCGCCAATTGCTTTCAGGGTTGTAAAAGCTTTTTAGAAAAATGGGTCATATGGATGTAATAACGTTGCAAAAAAGTTGAACTGGTCTGTACAAAGGAAACGATTCGATCGAAAGTCTTAAGAATTTCGAACTTATGAAGGCACCGACGAATACTCATGGTATTGAAACCTCGTCATAGTTTTCGAACAAAAAATATAGGAACGGACCAAAAAGTTTCGCGGAATCACTCGATTTCGTGTGACTTGGAATCTATTCGGGGTTTTCTGCTACATAACGAGGCGGATCGATTGCCAGATACATTATCATAACAATGTCGGAACACCCTCCTGCGCGACTAGCGTCTAGAGTACAACTGCCGTCTATGATGCCTAACACAATTGATAGACGACAGAAATTTTTGGAAGAAAACAGGGAAACACTGGGGTGGCAATGCCACGAGGGTGAGAGGTACGGAGAAAGTGGCACACGCACTGGGGGCCGCAAAAAAACGAAGAGGGTCAGTCACACCAAGCGGCTTATTAGCCAGCTATGTGATCTATTTGCCCTGTACGCGCATAAAGAACCAAGCAGCGTTATTGTACCGTTATGTTACGAGCGTAAGGCATATTATTGGCCAATGGGGACCTCCAGTTAGTGCTGGCAATGCTTTTGATATGGAACAATCCATATAGTGGTATAGGGCTACATAATATCAGCGATACTCCACAGTTAATAAAGCAATGGTAACTTCAACGTATACTTTCCCATTTACGCGAATGGCCCCCATAACCAGCATCGATATGCCAATAATTCTTCCTCCAATTTAGATATTGCTCTATTATTTTCTATCTGCTCGAAATTTATCGATCATATACCTTGTCACCGCTGTCGCAGATTTGTACATAGTGTACGATCTAAAGTACCTGGGACTTGGGCAGTAATTGGAGTTGTAGTGGTATTTCAATATCTCTGATTGGTAAATGAACCTCTTGAGCTAGAATTCCATGACACGAAGGGATGACGGTTCAGTTTATAGGCCCAGACCGGAATCTCTTGAGAATTTTCCTAGGACAGATGTACAAGAATGATCGTACATCTTGGGGAGATGGAAGATTCTTGCGCCCCGTGTCTATTATTTCGAATCGTCTTAGCATGCCGAAAGACGTCCAGCCTGTCCTTGGAAAGAGAAAGCAAGCTGCTTGCAATCCTGAGCGTAAGTTGAACATTCCAAAGGTACTCGTTGACCCTCCATTAAACTCAATACAATTTCCGGTCAAGCTTTGGGGAATGGACCTGAAATTTGAAAAACATTTCATTGAGCAGACTCCTTGGTTGGATTATACTGTTTTGCCTTTGTAATCTGCTTGATGACAGTTCAGGCCATTAATGAAAGTAATCGTCTTACAAACAATTGTCACGAATAAAACAATGGTAGTGAGCGTAGGAACGCTTTGAGAAAATCCATACCCGGTTGAGCCTCATCGTACACCGTACGTACAGGATTGCGCTGTGGCGGAACACAATGGCGCGTTCTGGAAGAAGGCTTCGGGACGAGGTGGAGCAGCAGAGTCTCGGAAACGAAAAGAGTGAGACGGGAGAATCGAGATGCCGGCAAATAGCGAATACACAAGGAAAGAGGGAAAGACAAACCGGGGTCAGGCGAGACACAGAGAGCGAACGAGAGAGAGAACGCGATAGGAGGGGGAAAGAGCGAGAGAAATGGAGGTATGTAGCGAGGTAGCGAGCGAGCTTGCGGCGGTCCTTGCCCCGAGTACGTGCTCGGAGTGTCAAAAGCTTCTGGCACGACATGGGAGCTGAACCGAGAGCTCCGTAGGCAAGCCACGAACTCGGGGATGACGGTAGACCAAGGTCTCTGCCGATCGATAAACACTCTTAACTGAAACACACTACGTATGCGATCAAGTTTGCATGGTGATTGCGACTCATAAGACAGGGTAAATCGGTAAGGTTCATCCCCCCCTTGTGCCTCGTGTTCGTTTAAGACACATCACTATACATCCAACGGTCATGGCAGTCGGTAAATTACGTCGTTTTTTTCTTTCCACATAAAAAAAAAAAAAATGTCGGTTTTCAATTTCTACGTTTAAAATCTGAATCTGTAAATAAGCCACAGGTATGTATATGTAACTTACACGAATTGAATGATCCAGTATTACGGAATACCCTACAGATACACGAACAACAAAAACACCGATCGTATTCTTCTCCATAACATGTTCACATGCACATTTGGGAAGGTTTTGAGGGTGCACTTCGGCAGAGGTGTCGGTAGATCTCTATCTCCAGCCCCATCGACTCTACTGCTTTTTATCTTCACACGTCTGCTTCCCTTTTTCTGTTTTCCTCCTATCTCGCTCTCTCTCCCGCGTTTGACATACCCGCCTTCGCAAGCGTGAAATGAAATTTGACAGTTCGGAGCAAGGACTATCTTGCTTTCCTCTACTATTCCGTACACCCATTCCGGGGATAGCTCCCTGGCAACTTTCTTTTTCATCTGAGATCTCTCCGTTTTCTCTTACGATTGTATCGATCATCCATCTAGCATCTACAGGCGTGATCTGCACATACTCGTTCGATATCTCCCTCACTTTTCATGTATGCATACTGAGCAGTTGGCATTTTTCTATTCTTCGTGGTTCCGAAGGCGTGAACATCTCCGTCTAGTTCTCTAAAATTTCTTCAAAATGGCGTTGATGTAACGTTCTCCAGCACCTCACAGATAGCCGGCGGCCGCGTCTACCTACCAGCCGTAGAGCTTATCCGTACTACAATCTCGCTTTTCTTCGCGTGTGTATATGCACAAACGTGCGCACGTTTGTGCACGGTCGCACGAGAACTTGCCCTCATCCACTTTTTCGCGCGCACCCTATTTTATACAATTCTCTTTTATCTGTTACTTCCCCTGTCTCTGGCTGGCCCGTCGCTTACGTTCCCTCGGGGCATCCCGCTCGTTCGTCGTGCGGGTTTCCTTAGTTCCAACCCGACACCTTTTTACAAGTACAGCACACGCCGTTCTGCCTATCAACCCCCCGCGTGTACCTCGCCCTCGGAAAGCCCGCTCGATCTCCTTTTCTTTTTTTATTCTATGGCACTCGGCCTCGCGCGTTTGTATTGTATAGTGGGTGCTACATTTGCCTAAACACATCAAATGCTCAGGGCCACTCGGCCATCGGTTCGCTGGGCAGGTACTTAAGCTGCTTTCAAGCGTGCACATACAATATGCGAACACTATAACATTACTACTACCATGCTTTATCATTGAAAGGGGGCCCAAATCGCCGCGGGCCATTTTAGGAACTACTCGATCAATGGATGGACCAATAAGCTTTGCGTGTATACTTTGCTCGGCGCTTCAGCGTCGTATCATATAACTTCAATACGTTGCAGTGAGTATAACGTCACCCGGCCCAAAAGATACTGAAATAAAAATGAGAGAGACAAGAGCAATCTGTGCGATCAAAGTGTACGATGCTATCCGAGTGAATCGAATCGTCACCTCCACATCTATACACCGTTAGGGATCTGACCAGCATCCTAAAAAATCAGTCGTCGTACATGACGTTCATCCCCTTACGACAGCTGTCCCTGCATATCAAAAACCAAATTATATCCTCAAAGAATCGTTGATCTCTATTTAGATGTTATCACTCCGTACGTGACGTAAGCATCGCGCTCCGACACCTCATTTCGAACTCCCATCGTCTCTGACACGATTATAATCCAATGTTCATGCACCCACCAACACTGAGACTTGAAACTTGATGATCCTATTTCACTGGTGCAGAGCAATGTTTTTTTTCTCAACGTTTCATCACACTTGATACTTTTATACTCCATAGTGATCGATAGGGAAAAAAACAGCATCTCCATGTATTGATGAATTGTTTGCTGTCATCGACGATTCATAATCACGATACACCGTGTATTTTCGTTTAATTAAAAAGCTGTTTCCGCTCATGGCATTCCAGAAATATATACGACGTGTCTGGAAAAATGGAATATTATTCGACCCGGGAAGCTGAATAAGTCATCGGAGATATGAGGGTTGAATAGAAGTCAAGATTCCTGAAGGGTGCCCATTTAACAAAGAACATTCTTTTGAGCCCAACTGCACCACTATTGGATCAGTTAATTATCCGTGAATTTTTTGGTACGGCAACCCTTTGTCGCAAATGCGTATCCTCCCCCAAGAAGCAAGCCTAAGGGGTTAGCAATGAACTTGTGAACTCCACGAGCAGTATAATGAAGCGTTGCGCGAACCCATTCTCAGTGGACGAATCGTCTCGCCTCTGCTTGAGATATGTTTTATAGGACCACTGGTACCACAGACCCTATCGCTGGCCTCTCCCTCATTCTTCAGCTTTATCATCACCATGGCGATGCTTTCTCCACCCGCGCTTCATTCCCTCGGAGAGAAAGTGTGAGCGTACTGGGACTCCCAGTATTGCTTAGTGTTCTAGCATTTCTCGTTGTCGGATTAACCCTTCCTCACGCCCTGATGCGTATGGGATACTATAGTTCCCTTCACAATTCGTATGTTTTCCAGTGATGCTCAACGAGCCGTGTTATCGCGTACGAACTGATATATAAAATAGAACAGTTAGACATTTGACTGTCCTTGTCACTTCGACGACTTTTGGTCAGTTAAATAAGCTTGATGGGTCGCAACGTCTCTATCATTGGTATCATCGTATCACTAACAGTCGATGATAAGCTCAGAGGAATGCTGTCTCAAGCTGTGTGTGCTGGAAAACATTTAGTGGTCACTCTCATTGATAGTTATAAGTGACGTTTGAGAACCAACCAAAGCTTCTGACTGTGCTACGCTAAAACTATAATGCGCACCCTAATCCGGCAATATATCTCGTACTGTCTTGCAGGATTCATCGCTCATTCGATACAGCTTCTCGCCCTATTAAGTAGATCATATATATTATACCGTTCTTAGCGGTGGCTCAACCCTTTAGCAACCAACTTCCGTCTCTAGATGAAACTTGAATTATCGACATTCTTCTAAAGCTTTTCACGGCTTATTGTTTCGTGCGAGTATAGAGGATCTCGATGTACGCGCGGAGCCCAGATACGAAGATGCGGTTTTAGTTTATATGACGCGGGCTTTCGTATCCATAAATTACGCCTGACCCTACATACTGAACTAGAAAAAGCTAGGATGTACTTTACGGCTTTCCATCGTTCTCTATTTTGTGTCGCAAACGATGGTTGCCGACATCGTCTTAGAGCAGCCATCGGCATCTGTTCACGAAGGAATTACGACGTAACTTTGTCTCCTAAGATAACGTTCTACTCGTTGGCGACAGGTCTCTGCTGCTGAGTGGTACTGCACGGTATGTCGAGTGAGTCGAGGTATATAGCGCGAACTGCGAGCACAGGAGTGTGTATGATGGGTGGGATGAGACTGCAGAGCCACCGCCGGGTCTCGAGTTTCCATCAGGGTGGTTCTTGCGACGATATAGTGGGACTATATGTGAGCTTTCTCCGTCTCGCTTTTGCTCTGGTCTCTTACTGTGTGCCTCTGATGGTGGGTGGTTGGCGGGAATCGCGGGGCTGGCACGTATACCTCTCCACCCCTACGTATATATGACGGAATCTGTCCTTTTGCAACTCTCTGGTAATATATAGCTCCTTCTCACTTTCGCTCGTACCAAGTTAAGCGAGAGCTTGTCGGGGTTGTTCGGTCCCTGGCTGGCTCTGGGCGTCGCGCCGCCAGTTCCACCACCACCACCAACGCCACCACCACCGCCGCCATCACCCCTGATACCCGGAGCCGCAGTCGCTTCAGCAGACCCCAGCGAGACATACAGCATACCCACTATCACCCACAGATAGTGCGGTTCGGTCTCTCCTTGCTATGGGGTGTCGCGAGCTCATACATATTCAGCGGATGCATCACCCGACCTCTACCGCTCGACGTTCATCTATTGACCCGACTTCCCACAGGGACAACTCTGTTTAACGCCTGACAATACTTTTCCCAGTCCCCTCTATGGAACTCGAATTACAGGCCAGTTTTCGAGTCCGATTGATGTTTAGGCGTTTTATCAAAACCTGAAAGCGCCGCTGGGACCTGCTCCAACGACCTCTCACCATACACTCCCCCGCAGCAACCAACTCGGGTGTCCCATTTCTCCTCCACTCTCTGTCCCTCTCTTTCCTCTTACCACCTATGCCTGCACTTTTACACGTGCTATCGCTCCAACTTGTCAACTTTGCTTTTAACAATTTTTTTTTTCATCGCTTCTCTGCAGCCTTTGAACGATTCAAGCTCACCTTTATCCCATTGTACTGTGATAAACAAAATAATTGAAAAAATCGGTGTAAAAGAATCAACACTACGAAATTGTCACATCAGTCAACATCATTTTGATCGAACATATATTTCCATAGAGCCATTGATCTTTACTAAATCTGACGTCTTTGTGACAATGTCGCTGGTCAGTACATTGAGCCATCGCGAGAGCGGATGGTGGCTTTACCAATTTGCATAACAATCGAGGTCCGGTCGCAGAACGACACGTAATTGATATAAATATGCTCGACGTAGACGGGCACTAGGAGAAAGAGAGGGAGAGTGATCTAAAGAATGGGACAGACAGTCGGCAGACCGTAGCTGCTGCTGGGCCAAGCTTTATGGATATATCCATGGATTGGCGGTCCGACTGCGACCGTGCGCGCATAACTTAGCATAAATAATAAATAATATCATGAACACGTGCCAACGCGGCAGCGTGTGCGTCATTAATGCAACCTATATATCGGAATCTGAAGCTTGACCGGATCTGTCAACCTGGATGTAAACGAAACATATTAAGGGTAGGTGTAATAGCTCCTGTATTGAATGTAAGGAAATTCAATACCCATTGAAAAATACGCCAATATAGCCGTGTACATCTATTACAATTTATTTGCATGTCATTATAAGCTGCTCGTATTTAGTAAACAAAAGTATAGATCGCGTTAAGTAACGCGATGTCAAGGTGTTTTTTTTTTTTTCGTCGTCGTCGTTTCAATGATATACGAAAAGAATGCCATCTGCTGGTATTCGTTTATCCATTAATGCCGCCAGAATTCAGTGTAACAGCAAGTGCACGACGAAAAAGCCCGAATTTATTTGATAATTGTTGTTCATATATTAGGGATCGAATATAGGAGCAATAATGGCATCTGTTAAGTTCTCTGAAGGGGCTACCACGACGATATTTATTCGTGATCCAGTGTGGTAAAAAAAAATCATTAAGAAACGGGCTAATGTTCATGAGTCGAGAGCCCGTGGGATGAGAACGTGACAAGTCGGGCGAGACCATCATGATTCGGTGGTCTCGCTTTCCGGCTTAGCTCATTCGTTCTCTTGGCTCGTTCACGACGAGGCGCTAATGACTAATGAGAGCGTGGCGAAGAGTGAGCGTCGAGAGCAGCGATTGGCCCCTCGGTCGCATTCGCGTGTTACCGAATAGCGATGCTAATCTTGTCGCGGTCCGTGGATACTTGGAACGCACCGGGGCCTCTGCGTGTCCCGTGCCCATCCAGCACTTCTTCCAACAGCAGTTTTGGACTTGCTTTCGTTTGAAAAGGGAGAACGCGAGAGTGAGAGGCCGAGAGAGTTGCTCCGACTATACTACGACGGAACCGGACCGCAAGTTGACTATATCGTACCTATAACCAAAAGCAACTGACCCAACCACCCAGACCGCTTTAGCTCCTAATACCTTTTATCGCGAATTAAGATGTTGTCGGGGTGCGCGTGCTGATGCTCTCTCTGGCTTCTTCGCTACGCATATATATATACCGAGAACCAAGTCTCATCTCTCCCTTTTCGTCTTCCCTCCATACCGAAATACCTCCAGTTGCATTATCGTCGTAGTTTTATTGCTTCATTCCGCATAAGGTCGCCCGACTCTCGCTCAAACTTTTACCGGCCAGACCGACCTTATAGATATGGCTATTATCGTTTATATCTTTTTCCATTAACTTTAACCGATCAGTACGAATACATCGCTACAAATGGAATGAGTAATATTACGATATGTAACACATACTTCAGAAACTAAACGAGCACTTAGGAACCGGTTCAACAAGTAATAAAGATGGACGTACTCATCATTTCGCTTTTACTTACATGCTTGTCCAGCGGAGGCCAGAAGTGTACAGCGAAATGTTTCGGTCGAAGGTAAACTAACTTAATGACGTAATAACGAAATTTTTATCAGAAATATGTGAAGTGTAGGTCGCTGCACTTTTATGACGAATATCCAAAGCAGATTTTAGACCCTTCAAACCCGCGAATACGAATCTTGTAGTGTGTAGTGAACATAAGGATGGCCTAGGATTTCCTGTTGCCAGGCACTTTCTCCGATATTCCAGTAGTAAATGCCATCTTCACCCTCAACTCGTTCTATGCTGTTCTGCGTGCGGAAAGGGCGCATACTGCATACAGCACGGATTCGTGATGAACGATCGACCGTTATTTCTTAGCACCCCGTAAATAAAGACGCGAGTAAGAGAAGGAGCACGAATAGCCAGTAAACATTCAATAAACGGCTTTGGAATCGTCGGCATTTAAGCAAGGCAAGAAAACCAAAAGTACCTCTAGATCTTTTGCGCTTGTCATCACACTTTACGGCATGTTCTGCGGGTGTTTTGGACGTTACTACGGATAGTATACCGCCACGTCGTAGCTTAAACGCAGTTACTTATAGTACGTTAACATATATATATACGCCGGGCTATGATTTCAGGAGCGAGCCAAGTTATACGTCTTCTCGTCCCTCGGATCTAGAAACTCTTGCAGGAACAAGCTTGTGTGGTAGAATGTATTCCCAACCGTACGTACGCTTGTAGCTCATCTAGGTACACACATGCCTATACCTTTCTGAGTTCGAACTGGCAGCTACGGTAACTTAGTATAGTAGTCCCTCCGCAATTTCTGCATATCGGTTATCGTTTTGGTCTCGTTCTTTGGCCGTACTGCAGCTGAAGGCTGTTACTCGAAGTTGACTTTGGATCCTATTGCCCCATGTCTATCCTCTTGGCGAACTCGTGGTAGCCATGGACGAACTTGAACCCCATCCTTTTCATTTAACTCTCGTCTCTATCATGCCAACTTCGGAGCTCTCCGACCGATGCACATGCGAAAGCCAAGAGTGGCCGTATCGGGATACCCGAGTGGTGTGAGAAGCTGCAGTCTGAAATATGCCGCTCGCGTTGTGAGTTAGTTTAACATGCAAATGGAGAAAGATAACAGAGCTGATCGGTGAAAAGTGGAAAGGCTGTTAAGTCGTGATTCCGGTAGCCGTGTCTATCTCCTGTGTATATAACAGCAACGCGGATCAGCACGCTCCAGTCAATGCACCACACGATCGTCTTTCTCATTCCCAATTTTTCGTTGCTCTGAAACTCTTTCACACCGGCGAGATTCTACGGAAGTATTCCGGCCAAGGACTGCTGTTTTATTGAGCCGGATAAGGCACATTGTAGCATGCACTGTGGGAGGGAGAGATTCTTATTTTATGTACCTGTGATTGCTCGCAAACACCTCGGTGGTGAGCACGTAGTCCCAGCACTCTGACCCGTCCTAGTGAGAGATAAGGACCTTCTATTTGTAATTGCTCCCGGGAGAGCCTGGAATCGCGCACCAATCGAAATCTTTGCGTCCGCATTCTTTCGCAATCCATACCTCAAATTTCGAGCGCGTGAGGAAATCAGAACAGACGATCCGACGCAAAAGTGTGGTTATCGATCGAGAAATCGTGAAGTCGTTGAAAATCGGAGAAGAGGTCGTGCCATGGTACATGTGAGACGATTCGACCCCCACGATGTGCTATCTTAGTACCTACTGAGGTGGGGAATGCTCATGGTAAGTGTTTATACTTGGGCACTTCTTCATGTACGAGAGAGCTATATAAATGTGTTGGTGTACGATAGGTAGCCATGAAGACAATATCGCGTCGGTGGCAGAGTGTACGCGGGAAACCGTGCAAGGTTATCGAGTCGTTGAGCGAGAATATAAGTGCGCGCGCCAGAAAGGGTTGGTGGCTGAGGTGGGTAAGCGCTTCATTAGGCCGCGAGAGCTCCCTAATTACACACGGCCTCATTAGCGGCTGCTGTCCTCCCCGCCCCCGGTAACCCTCTCCAAGCCCCTTAGTCAACCTTCCTCACGTTGGCTCTTTGCTCTCGGTCGTTCTCTGTGCAGACTCGCAGAGTTGTCGTCTCGCATGTACCTTCTTCCTCCGTCTCCTATCTCTTACTTTCCTTTCACGGCATGGCACGCTACGCTACACGTTATAGCGTGGATCATGAGAGACGAGAGAATGAGGCAGATCGCCAGGACGACAACCACTTCCAGCAACGACAGCAACTCTGTGTTTTATCACCTCACAACTGCGAACTACGCGACCATCCGATCGTAACATTCATCTCGTATGCCATCGTATTACCTTGAAAACCCCATCAGCGTGATACGTGTCGACCGGCATTAGTTCTTGTATCAAATTCGTAATGCTTATCTCTGTACTATGCTGGGCACAACTATTTGGAATCAAAGACAAGCCTCGCAGAAAGAAGCCTGGATTGATAATGATCGATTGATCTGCAGAGGACGACGCAAATGAAGAGAAGAACTGAATTGTTAATTGAGTATCTTTTGGTACGGTCTCCATAAGAGAAGCACTTCATTAGTAATTCATTAAAAAATAAAGGCAGCTGCTGTAAGGAGCTTGAACGTGCAGATCGCGACCCTATCGTCTGAACGAACCGCCACAGTGATCTGTAGAAATGACCGTCTCTGCAAGTTCCAACACTCGGGAGGGAATCGGCCTATCCAATGGGAGAGCCGATTCGTTCACCACCCTTCATCCTTTCAGTCGACTAAAAGGGGTGTGAAAGCTCCGCAGCAGCATCACACCCTTCAACACCGAAACACCCTCGGTGGTCTTAAATATCCCCCGAGGCTTCGTTAAAATCACCTCGACTGCCCTGATGCTCGAAACGGATGTATTAAGATTGTATCTCAAAAGCTAGTCAACCAACGCCAAATGTTCTCGCACAGTTTTTATCACCTGTTCATTAATTTTTACGTGGTTTTCTCCGACAGGATAAAAGACAAGAAAAATATTGATAAATGTGGGAGAGTAGTTCAATAAATTGGTGGAAAATAAATTGATTATTAAGATTTTAGAAGTTTATTTTCTTTGCACTAAAAAATCCAGCATTTGGCTCGATCGATACGATCTTTTCCTCAAATTCTTTCAAGTCTCGGGGATCATTGTTTTCTCTTGATTTCGGGATGGATGTGACGGAATCCGTTGTTTGCTGGACCGCGCTGGAGTTCGTCAGTCGAGAATCAAGCGATTCAGGAGACATCCAAGGACGAATAATCGGCTGGGTTACTCCGCGATTCTGCGGTACACCTGGTACACGCATTCGATGAAGCGACGAGTCCACAAGCATTCTCTGATTGATGCGTGTCGTTCTTCTTGTCGAGCGTTCTATATATGCACTCTCTTTGTTGCTCTCTTTCGAACGATGCGCGTCGGCGATGTTACAGGCTTGAATGGGATCCGCGCAGCTCCTAGCTAGAGAGCCTGCACGGAGAAGCAGCAACAGCCGCCGACGCTGCGCGTCCCATCGCCGGAAACGGTCCATCACATGACCACGTGACCACGTGACGGTCCAGCCTTTGTTCAGCGCGATCATTAGTCTGTCAATATGCCCAAACGACGCTCGGCTCGGTATAGCCGGTTCGCCAGCCCGCCCTATACCTATCTACCTGCACAATGCGCCCATTGTCTTGCTTGCTCGCGTATTATACACCCCCATTATGCGCGTAGGCGCGTGCACAAGCGCGAGCACGAGCCGCGAGCTTGTTCCCTCTATAGCTGCAATCCTCTTTCGTGGGTGGATAGTTTCGTGCGTGCTCGACGTGCCAAGCAAGTGATGCACGCGTTTCGCACTCTCTATTCTTTGTAACACATCAGCTCTTTGCCTGCTCAAATGAATTTTCATCCACCGTGGCTTGACGTCGTTGCAATATTTTAGTTAATACGGTCCAGATAAAAAAACACACGACTTTCTTTTCACGGCTTGCTGAGGAAAATTGTACTCGGCAGAACGATGAACCTGGAAAGGTAGACTCTTAGAAAATTATGTTCACCTGCCCGAGGAGCAACGATTCATTACTTCTTAAAAATGTGTGCGACTGGTACAGGCCCCAACGTTCCGTAAATCACTTTCAAGTTCTTTGGGTAATCCTGGTGGTGTTAATGTCTCCGCGTATTCAGTGCTTTTCTTCCCGTTTAATGCTACGTTGGAATGTGGCAATGAACGAACGCGGTGCGAGGATCTTTCCCTGATCCTGTAAGCGTTTCCACCCCTTGGAGCTTTCACCCCAAGAGTATACAGTCGTCGCGTGTTACTTGAGAAATTGTGGCGGATCAGAAAGGGTGTGGTAACCATGAAACCTACTATTCTCCTCTACCATACATGCTTCTATACTTGGCTGACTACGACAACGATGACAGACTTCAGAGGAGCTTCAAGGGAACGAGAGGGGGCAGGACGAAGTGCACTAAATCCAGATATATGATGCGCGCTCGTGACATGCAAATCTGCCCAAAGCCCGAAGCCATTACATTTTCAAATCTTTAAAGTCTGTTTAGACAGCCGCCTCTCGCTTTTGCTCCCTTGTCGTTGAACCGCCACGAATAAAACCAGTCCAACGCTTGCGATATCGGGCACGCTCGTCGCGCACTTGTTTCACTACCCGCTTTTAATCGTTCCCGCGGAGCTCAAACTAATATCGTTTACGAAAATCTCCATGCTTACACACTTCGTTCAAAAGACAGCGCTTCCTCCTCAACTATAATGAAATAAAGAACGATGACGATCCTATTCGTGCAAGAAAAAATAGAGCATTGATCCAATCTGAAAGACATTATTTTAGGAATCGGTAAAAATCATTTTTGAAAATGATACACATCGAATTAAAAACACAATTTTTTATGTATAATGTTTCGACTTTGTCGGCTTCGTCCGAGAAAGACACAAGTCGATGATTTGTTAGTTGTTCGTTTTGAAATGAGTTTCGGAAAAGTCGTGCAATCGAGCACCCCTGATGGGATCGGATCAGCAACGGCGATCTCCCTTCGCTCTGTCTGCCGATGTACGTGATCGACGATTGATGCCAGTGGTCAGCGGAGACGAGTTTTTGTCGAAGGCCGTGAGTTGTGCCGTCTCGCGGCCAAGAGCGGGCCGAGGCACTGCTGCACTACTCTCTGTGATTATATTTCGTCGTGGGCCAGACCAGACCTCTTGGACTGGTTCGATTCTTACGGTGTGGTCATCAAGAGTCTTGCCCCGGGGGCCTCACCCGGACCTCTAGTTTACGTTTTATAGCTGGGCCAATTAATGCCCGATAAAAAGTAAACGGACTCGAGGGTGGTCGACACTCGACATCAAGTCGCAAACTTTATACGTATGAACATTCCCTCTCTTTTCACTCTTGGGCCTTCTCTTCTCTCGACCACTTCACCTCGTTTTTTTCCGTGTCCGTCTACCTTTTCGGGCTCACATATTCTTTACCTGTAACTGTATCCCCAAGCCCTCTTGTACCTGATCGCTTGGCTGGCTCACAGCTGTCTCTGAATCGAGATTTACATTTTTTCCTCGAGCATCCTCTTTGCCGATTCAACTTTAAGAAGAATAACGATCGAAGCGCTGTTGTTTACTGATCGAGCTTCCAAACGACCAGGGACGAGTGTTTTCTAAGCGGGAAATGAACTAAACAAAAGGAAGAGTGAATGACGCTCGACAGTTTTTGCAAGTTTCAGTTCAATCGATCGTTCCACCCAATGTTGCCCATCGTTCAATGACAACCACGGACATCATCGCATTCGGTTAACAGGACTTATACCATTCATCGAAATCCATTACTCTTCCGAGTATACTAATGTCCGCCGTGATTGTTGTCATTCTCCGAACGATTTCGATTAACCGGAGGTTCAATCGAATGCAATTCGTGTGTCTTCAATTAAATCAATAAATATAAAAAAATTAGATGTTCGATGTATATAGGAAGGATTCCAACGACTCGTCACTTTCGCTTCTCCCAAATCAGTACAAACGGATATTAATGTACAATGATAAGAGAAGAAGTGATGCAGACTAACCGACTGGACAAACTCGTACTCAAAGTCCAGTCAGGCGCGTACGTGGAAGTCGCCCGAGCATTTGGCGAACAATGGGGGACAGGAGGAGGATGAGAGGTACCACGCCGCACGCGCACGGCCCCAAAGTCTAACCAAGAAAGCAGCAGCGGACTTGAAAACCACCGCCAACACAATGGGAACCAAGTCGGCGAACCGACCTCTGACCCATGGCAAAAACATCCACTGCACAGTCACCACTGCCGACGCCGCCATCGCGAGCATTCGCATTCATATACGAATATATACCCGCGCGTATTCCACGGTTTTGTCCGCTGCGACTCCCCGTGCCTGCTGCTATCTCTGTTTCGATTGTGTGCTAATGCTACCGCGCATTGCGCTATACACTAATCTCTATATATGTATTCAACAAATCTTAAATACACGACTGAGACAATGTTTTACGTTCTCGCACCCGGGCTAACTTTCGTATGCAATAAACCGTTGCTTCGATTTTATTCCTGCTGAATTTACTCTGAAATTTAATCATATCCATGAAAATAGAAAGTTTCTTGAACATCTGAATCCCTTTATCCATTCACTCGGTCTTATCACTCTTTAACACCCAAGTATCATTGAACATCCGGATATATAACGACGATACGGATATTTCTGAAGCACCGAATATCGAAAGTTAATGAACCTGAAGTTTGCATCGACGCAACGCTACGAAATGAATAAAAATGATTCATCACTTTTTTTCGAATGCTTTCTATTAATTTGCCTCTTGTTTTTTTGGACCTCATCACTAATGGATTTGTAAAATAAAAAAGCGACTAAATTTTTTTTTTTTTTCGTTTCGTAGCATTGCGCCGAAGCAAACTTCAGGCTCATGAAAGTTAGACAGTTTTGTCATAATTTTGCTCTTCGCTGTTTATTTATTTATTATAATTCATCTCTTTCGTTGAGACATTATCGGTTTGTTCAATGATTCAACTGAATCGACAGGGTAATTGTATTATAAGGTTGGAAAAGGGGAAAGAGAGAGAAGCTCTGATATTTTTGGTAGTACGCTGACCTTGCAAGCGAATATGAAACTTTTCCCGTTAGTTGAGTAGAGAAGTGAGAAGAGAAAGCTCGAGGGTTCGGGACGAAGGTCAGTGTCTGCATGAAATCGCAGTTGAATAAGAGAGCGTGGAAGAGGGCGAGAAGGAGAGGACGGGGAGGGGGGAGGCGGTAGGTGTGTAGGCCGTATACGCGCCTCCCATGCTTGCGAACGAAATCCACGCGGCGTTGCGCTCTACTCTGTGGTACTATCCTTGCTTCTCTCGGCTGGTTTGTGCTACTATAGAGTAGAGCGCGCGCGGCGAAGGTTACCCGGCTGACTGGGATGGCCGTCGGGTTGTAGCATTTGCTATGCTGGCTGCGCGGCTCCAGGCTACGTGCTTTGCCTCGCGAGTCACGACTCAAATTCAACTCAAACTCTCGGATACCGCGCTTTCTGCATGCGCTATCCCGGGCACCAAACGAGCGCTTTACCCAAGTCACTGTTGTCGTACTCTTGCTAGTGGTAGACTGGCTGCGGGCTGTGCCGCCGATGACGTAGTGACGGGGGACGTCTACGAGGGATGTCCGGATGCGACCTTGACACTAGAGTTCATGCACTTTCCACGACGCCTCCCGCTCGTTTTACCGGGTCACAGTCGATCGACAACCTACCTATTTTTTACCGCATCACACGTTCCCAACTTTTAACTCGTTTAGCCCATAATTCAATGTGTCTACAAGTGCAGCTCTATTATGCACGCAGAACAGGAGATGCTGCTGGGTTAATCTTTGAAAATTTAATAAGCCTTCAATTTCGAGCGAAATTATTTTCGAGTTACAAAATTTGTAAAACAGACGGGGACGCATCATTTCCAGAACAATTTCAAATTCATTATGACTCTTAAACATCGTTACAACTGCAAGTCAGCAGCTGCTCGAGCAAGTGATCAAATTTTCTAGTATTTCAAAGCCGTCATTTTCTTCGGCCGTCTTACAGATTCATTATCATTTCGAATGTTGAAAAAAGTTGATGAAGATTTAATTAAAACGCACGGCAGAGTCTGCCCGCGGGTTCCCATATATTGGTTGGACCGCGCGTTCTTCACAATTTATCGAACATCACTGGACATCTCTCAATATCGATGCAATAACACATAATGCATATGCCATCTACCCACATGCAGATTATCCATAATGTATGATAGTTTCAATGATTTATTTTCGAAATGAGAGTGTGCGCAAGTAGCAAAACCGGATTCGGAAATTGACAGAAGAAATCGATTCTTCCTGAACAATATATGTAAAGGATGCAAGCAGCAAAAAAGAAGAAAGACTGGAAAGAGTATTCTGCTTTGGGGCCTGGCTGCACTCGTACAACCTGTTTTCGTGCGTTTTCCTTTCCTCGAGTACCTCGCTCGCGGCGCTTAAACTATTTTCCAACTGTTTATTATTTCGTTGTACATTCTCTCTCGCCCGTGCTCCCGTTAATTGCGTCATAAATATAATATCGTAATGGCAATCGGCGCGGAGTCGTTTTGTCAGATTGCCTTCTGTGCGCGCCCGCGAGAGTTGTGACTTGTCCGATGAAGCGGTAGTACGGCTGATATGATATGCGGAGCGGGCCAGTGAAAAAATCAAAATAAACTTGCATGGTATATTGTCGGAGAAGAGAGCCAAAGAGCGTGAATGTGAGAAAGAGAAAGGAGGGAAAAACGAGAGCGAGGAAGAGACACGGCTGGACGAACGAGGGTACAGCGAGAGTAACTGCGGCCTTACCGATAATTAAACCGAAATAAAAATCCATCCTGCATGCTTGCTCCGCAAGCTCGTCAATCCTCTCATCCGACATTCTATCCAACTGCTCGATTACCTTATGTTATCTGGCGATCCGCGCGCTCTCCCTTTTTTCCCCTTTATTCCCCAGTCCCCTCGTATATCACCGCAAATTCGTATCTGTACGTACCATGTTTCTGTTCCAACAGCACACAGCTATTTGGCAACGTTCAACTGATAATTGTCATAACCTGTCCAGTCTTGCCAATGAAAATTGACTTTTACACGACCACACGAGCAGCAACGTCGCGGGAGAGGAAAATAATATTCATATGCTTGAGCTCCCTAATAAGAGGGTATCCCGGTATATTTCGCTATATTCCCGTGATCACTGTGCATGTATATTTATTGCTAGATCCAATGTATATTTCATGCTCACACTTTTGCCATTTTTTGAGGGGATATTCATGGATAATTGTCGCTATACTGTGTATACTTTTTCAAGATTCGTGCATGTCCCATTCCTGTATAATATACGATGCGAATGAAAGTTTACTTTGGACTAAGATTTGCAAGTCTCTAAAACGAAAACAATGGCATTTTATGAGCTGGAGACTTTCTAGCAATTTTTAACGAGCCAAGCAAAAGATAATCTTAACGAATAAAAAAAAGTCAAGAGCATTGAATTCCATACATTCCGCCATTGCTTATTCGAAATCTTCGATTCATCGTCCCTCGAACAGAGACGAAGTTCGATTGTCCGATTGAAGCCGAAAGCAACAAGCCGTGCGGCAAATTCAAGACAAATTCCAAAGAGGGCTGCGTATATATCTTACCAAGGAGAACAGAGTGAGAGAGGACGAGAGAGAATGGTTGAATCAGCTGACTAGGAAAACTGACCTAATTATTATGCATTTATTCGCGCGTATTCAAATGCGCCGGGCGTACGCGACGCTGGATTCTCTCATGCTCGCGCTCTATCGCTATACAGCCAAATATACGCCGAGAGTACCTCGCACTCTCGCACATGAATAAACCCACTGGTTACCACGAGAGCGCGCTTCTATCGGCAGCTCGTATACTCAACCAACGAGGCAACGTATTTTTTTCACATGCGCATTCACTATATCATCCTCCACCAATCATTGTCAATATACTCAATTTCCGGACGATTGACACGTTATGAGGATTGAATGGCGTAAAGACTGACAATTGTACATTCCATCATGTCGTCGGATTGGCTTATGGAATTTTTGAATTAAGATTATTGATAAAAGTGACGGACATCAGTTGCCAAGGATGTTGGATCATTATTCTACTATATTTTTCGAATTCTCCTCGGCAGTGGAACCCGTAGAACAACATTGAACGCCATTGCGGTATGTGAAGAGACAGGACTTTGTGAGAATCCTCGATAAAAGGGTCGAGAAGGTGGAAAAGTAGCCTATATATGTGGATTTCTCGGCGTGGCCGAGAAGGCTCCAAGAGTATGGAAGACGGGGTTGCAAAACGTGAAAGAGAGAGAGAGAGACTAGATTGGAGGGCGGGAGAGAGAATCCGACAAAGAGGAGAGAGAGAGAGGAGTACGAGAAAGAGTGGATGGGGGTGAGGCAAGTTGGATAGACCGAGGGTACAAAATACCTTGCTCGTGTCCTGCTGGTTGTAAGCGTCGGTACGCCTGTCTGTCGGTCGATGGTTTGGTTTTGTCCGCGCGGCGGGTATATCGCGGGGGTAGAACAGCGGGTGTTCGTTTTCGTTCCCTCTCAATTTCCCTTGTAGACTCTTGGCTGAGAGGGAGAGAGCAAGAGGGAGAGGGAAAGAGAATGAGAGAGAGAGAGAGAGAGAGAGAGAGAGAGCGAGAGGGAAAGAGACCAGGAGAGGTTTAGCGGGAGGGCGTCTCGGCGCCATGCTGATTTGCATGTTGCGCCGCCATGACGGCCGCCACCGCCACCGTTCGCTCCAACACTCGCTTGGGGGCTGAAAGGGGTTTGAAGAGGTACGAGGGGTTTGCATCGATCGTTCTCGTCCGTCCTCGCCCATCTTCCCTCCGTGTTTAAACCTGGCTCTTTCTCTGTTACTCACACTTGCACCTCAATCTACGTATAATTTCAATTAATTTGTCTATCTATCATCAATTGTTTTGTTTTATATATCCATAGTCCCTCGAACCGTGTGTTTCGATAATGAAAACGATGCAACCTGAAAATTGTACCTTCACGACAGTTTCCAACCAACTTGGGATATTTGTTTGATCGACGCAATGGACTTGACGACGTGCCAGACAAACAAGCCGTATCCGGACCGATCGTAAAACATTTTTACCTTGCTACTATATATAAATGAGGTTTTAGGTTATTTACGGGATAAAAAGTGGTGGTGGAAAGTCGAGCAACAGCCCGATTCTTTGAACGCGAAAGCGCGGCCTCATTATCCCGGCGTTACATATACATATCTCTAAGTAAGTCTCACTTAACGTCTTGGGTTGCTTCGGTTGGCGTACATCGGCCGTATATTGCGAATAACGACATTGGTAACCCGGAGTCTAGGCTACGGACCCTTGCTAATTTGAATGCACGCCAACGCTACGGGGTGTGTGTTCATTCGCACGTGTGTGTATTTATCCTCACGCGTGCACGCACATATATATACATATATTATATACATAAATACAAATGTATGTACAAACACACTATTGAGAGAATTTACGCGATTCCCGGGCATGCTCCGCGTGTGTCGCTAGGGATACACGAGAGTATGCGACCGGGTGTACAACTACGACGCTATAATCCTTCCGTTGTTGTTGCATTCCTATGCTACAGTCTCCGTTTTTTCTTCTTCACGACTTTTCTTTATGGACACTTACACCAACTAGATGGGACTTGAGAAATGGAGAAAACATAAAGGCAAAAAAAACGAGAAAACGAAAACGAGAGAAGATAAAATTTTACGGTTTGCTGCTGGTAGTTCTGCAAGAAAGTCTAGTAGATACGCAGTGTATATACTTAAGGACACATTATGTGATACAATATAATAGAAATATCCATATGTATATATTTTCAGCACATATATACATTGGCGCAAATAACACACCCACGTGGAGGAACCAAGACCGACCGTACGCCCTATATTTACTTATGCTGCGATAGAATAGCGCAGGGGTTGCTACCGAAGCGACAGATCCTCATGAACGTACAGGCTTGCCTCTGTTTGTTTTCGTTGGACCACATAGCGTGATACGTTTGCGTAATGCGGTACATCCGTCGGTTCTCGCTCACAGCCTCAATCCGTAGGACCCCAAGTAGAGGAGATGGGATGAACCATCAGGAACGGAGGTGGAGAATCGCGCGCTGTAAAATCCGCCAGGCAGTAATTCATCCTCGACCAACTGTATTCGGATACAACCACCCGTTTTACTCTCCATTTTCATTCGTACTTTTCTCACCCATTCTGCCGGAGCACGACCGCGAGTGCGACAGAAAAAAAGGGCAATTAAACGTCCGATGTGGGAACGAGAAGATTGAAATAAATGTTCGCTGTGTGCCGGTTGACCGAGAATGTAGCCGAATACATTATTTCATCGCGACACTGAGTGCTCAATTCTCGATCAGATTTAGCTGGAATTTGGGACATGGACATTGTTATTATTTTGACAAGTGTTTGCAAATTTTAGAGATCGCCGCTGTCTTTGCCCATCAATGTACGCGTACGGCAGTTTCACACTGTAGATATACCGATAAAGTTGAAAACTATCGATAAAAATTCTCTTGCAAAGTCTCCGATCCAATTAGTTTCGCTTTCCAACTTCACGAGGTTATTTTTCTGCAAAGTTCAGATCTCACTGGAAATATAGCAATTGGAAGAGTGGCAAAGACGATTCGAGTTTGACAGCCTAGTTGTAAAGTCGTTGGCGCAGGTTCGATTACCCGCTGCGGTTGCGGTAGGACTCACATACGGCTGCGCTTTTATAACTTGGAGGTCGAACGAAACTTTCCGGAAAATCCTTGGCGTGCTCGTAAAAAGCGCGCGAGAAAGTGTCCGAGATAGACAAGGAAAGGATGAGAACGAAAGAAAGAACGCGACTATGGAACGATATGAGGAAGAAACAGAGGAAAAGATAAGGAAAAGCTGGGCCAGAGAGTGAACAAGAGTATTTTGTGTCCATATACAAACGCTAGTCGTATACTTTTCGTCTACAGTTGTACGGACCGTAGTACAGATATAGAATACCGTGACGTAGTAAGAGTTCAGAGCGGTGTAGGAATGGTATTAGAAGTAAGAGGGGAGAGTGGTAACAGTGTAGAATACAAGAGGAAAGAAGCGAGATGAGGAAGTGAGAGGGAGAGGGAAAGAGAAAGAGAGAGAGAGAGAGAGGGAGAGCGAGCATCGGATGCCGTGGACCCCTTGGATGGGTCGCCTCATGAAAGATGCATAAGACGACTCACCGGGGGCGCGATAAAGAGTCGACAACAGACAGACCGACAGTCACCCCTGCCTGCAACCCCTAATACTTCGTTGCAATACACTGACACGGGATCGACCCTGACTGCAGAAACTCCAATACTCGATTGTATGTATACGCGTCCACCTTCCTTCCCCGACCCTTCATCCACGTTCATCGTTCCTTTCTCGTTTCGCCTTCCCCCTTCCACTACTATTCTTGCTTGCTGCCACCCACCACAGGGGGTGGTTCCACTATCAATTAATTATAATCTAGATTGATGGATCCGATCGGCGCGTATCGGAGATTAGTCTCGCTGCTGTCGTTTTTTTTCGGGAAGCATACTATTCCGATCATGAACATTGTTGCATGCGTGTGTGTCTGCATTGTATCCTTTTTTGTCTTTGTACTACGCAGTACCAGAGTTATTTCTAAGTAAATAGAAATTTTTACCCCGTATTCAAATCCCTTGTCACCTTTTCACGAACTTTCTAGCAACAAAGTTCAACTTTGTCTGAACTGAAAAAAAAAATAAAAAATGGGAGCCTCTCTATTCGCCCTAAGTTTAAAGAACATGCAGAGATAGTATACTCATGACTTTTGAGAACCATCAGATTGACTCAGTCGTCGTTTAATAACTTCGAACAAGTTCGAAGTAGATCAGAATGCGATTTCGGATTTGAGGTAGAAGTGAGTTTCGTCTCGGACCATCGGTGTATCTCGTGACTCTTGCTAGTGTTACGTTCCCGAGGTCTGTAGGCTAATGGCATGCAAGCAAGCAAGCAGCCGACCAACCGAGCTCGACTCCCGTCCGCGTCGGTCGATAAGGATTAGCATTTTTATGGGTCTATCCCGCTTATGTGCCACGGCGCCTCGTGCCACCTTGTTTCCTTCTGCACACTCTTCGCACACGCGCCATCAAACGCTTTCTCATAATACACATGCACGTTTTTACACACACACTATGAAAAACGGCAACATCGACTACTTCTGTGGATCGTCTATTAATTGTGTACTGTCCTAGCCGAGACTACAACTGTATTGTAACTCAAAACCAGTCAGTGAGTGTTGATTATGCGCAGAATGAGACACGATTAGATTCTTCGCACACAAATCATTACACGATGCGTTCTCACTGAGCCAGCGATGAATTTCACGCTTTTCCACGCTACTCGAGGCGTCAAAACCAGAACAGACGCCCTCCTCCATTTTTTGCTTTCCCTCCTGCCCTCCAAAGCAGTATTTCCTTCATCCGTATGTATACGCTTTTGCGTAGGAGTGACAAGGGTCCGGCAGACGTTCTACGCAACAGCTTCATCTCCCATGTTCATCTGACCTCTACCATCTACGGCTTCTTCGATCCTCCTGTCTTTTTTATTTCATACAATCTTTTCGACGAACCAATACGTTCGAACCCACATGCACCGGAAGCTTTTCGTTAAACCACTTTTTCCTTTTTCTCTACAAACGTACGGAGTTTTTCCTCTTCCAAACTTTTCGCACAAAAAATACTTTCAGCCTGCTCACTTTCGAATATAATGCGATAAACATTAGACAAAAAAAATTCAACTCCCACATTATTATCGATAAAACTATTTGAAGATATCGACGATTTATTCTCAAAATTTATGAAGCAAGATTAAATTTGACCATGACATTTGGCTGCAGCAATCACGAAGATTACGACGGATCTTACGAGAAGCCATCTGCGAAATTACAATCGAGATACCAGATTATCAAAACTAAAGCCTATTAAAAAATAAAACTGGAAACAATTCCAAAAGCTTTTACCGAATGAAACGATAAAATTGTATCCTTGCAATAATTTTCATGAGGATTTAGTTATTATAATTGTGAAATTTTGAAAAATTGTTTCCAAAAGCATCCTGCACCTGCTTGGTATTGGTTTGGTCTACTCGCAGTATTTTTTCCGTTTAGCACAAAGCGTATCGTCACGGTATGTATATGTATTTGTTCATATGCATGAGGATAGGATAGATATGACGGAAGCACGAGTCTCGAAAGCATTTCGTATATGTAACGTGCCACACTATGTAGCACTTGGTGAAGTAAACACGCGTGTACCGCCGTAAAGCTTGCGTACGAGCCATGGGGTGTTTAGTGCGTGTTAACGGGGCGCGTCAGCCATAGAGCGGGAAAGTGAGGAAGACACAGAGAGAAAGAGTGAGGAAGAGAGAGAGAGAGAGAGAGATAGACAACGAAAGATAAAAGGAGAGTAAGAGGGTGGTTCGAATAAGCGTCGAGGAGGCTCGGCACGTCGAAGGGCCGTCGTCGAGTCCGACAGGGTCGAGGCGCCCGTGAGCGCTTGCGCGTTTCTATGACTACCATGGTCGCTATACGCCCCCGCACGCCGATTTTCCCGTTCCATCGGATCGCCTCTCTTCGCAAGCGCAACCCATCCACCCTTATCCTCGCCCTTCGTAACACGTACCAACCGCGTCTCCCTCTTCGTCGTCCTCATCGTTAGTTATCCCTCTTTCTTTTGCGTTCACTCTCTCGCTCTCTCTTTCTCTCTCGATCTCTTGTGCACGGCTCGTCCTCACTTTTACTCGCTTTCTCTTCCTTACCATCTTTTTTTTCTACCTTCGTTCCATCTCATTCCCACACAATTCCTGCCTCTCGCCTTCTCTCATCGTCCCTCTCAGCTTCCCAAATACCCGCTCTACGCGTCACCCTTCTATTTCATCCATTTTTATCTACGTGCATACGTATTCGCGCGTATATGTGTGTACAAATATATCTTACGTATACTCTTAGATATCTCTCCTCTCGAACCACCCTATTTTCCTCCAATGTTTGCATCATTCCGCGCCTCTCGAATCTCGCATCTAGCCTTTTAACGCATCTACCTTTATCTCCCACTCGCCGCGAGAGAGGCCACGAAACTCAGACGTTATTCTCGTTACGTACAGATCACATTAGCATATGCGCGTATTAGAGCTTTCGCTCACGAAACGGAGATCATGCTTCGCTCCTATACGTTCCCTTCCTTCTCGTTTCTTCCACTGTACTTGTTTATGTTTTTATTGTTCAATCGCAGAAGTAGGAGAATAAATCTATTTAAATCATTTCCCACTATTTAGTTTTCCGCAAATCATTCACAATTCCATCCGTGCCACTGTTCAATCGTTTTATTCGTAAGCACAATACTCAGCATTGCATAATCTAGCGTTACTTCTTCTATCCAATGTCACGAACTTGTGTTGAGCGGCGTAGTGTCAAGATTGACGGAAGTGGGAAATGCCAGTTTGCAATTTTTAATAGCCCGTTATGTACGTGCCATGTTTCAGGTCATGTCGTTCGAATAGAAAAATAATTTTAATGAACGTACCAAAAAAAAAAAAAAAAACAAAAAAAACGGGACGTGCAACACTTTGGAGTAGTTTACGATGTTTTAATTGACGATTTAAGTAGGTGGCGCGATCGAACGAGCGGGAAAAAAGAACGCTATAATAAGTACGAAGCGTTTGATACTTACACATATAGATTGTATGATATAGGTGTATAGTAAATACGTAGTGAAGTGCTTTTCGCGCCAGGGAAACTAACCGCGTGCAGCATCGAGAGAGTCGTACAAGCGCGCAGCCACGTTCGGCTGGATCTACTCCGTTGGTGCGTGTGTTTAACGTTTACTGACGGGCGTTACAGCCGTTAGTACGCATAAATCGCTTTACGATCTGTCGCTAAAAACGAGATTTCACCGGAAACTAGGTGAGCGTGGATGAAACGAATGTTGGTTTGATTCGTACAATTGTCAAGTCATGAAAATAGCAGTTAAGCGAATGTCGTTACGTTTTGTTCGTTTTGATTATCAAGTTTGACATTTTTTTAAATTCGGAATAGTTGTGTGCCTTCGAATAGGGATCCGTGTATCTCTGACCCTAAACGGGGAGTCAAAAAATATTTTCAAAAACCGCGTTTGTGAGCGTTTTGAAAATGCAGGAATATTTTTTTTATGTTTCATCAATCTTTTTATTTTCCACTTGGGCGAAGACGGGTTGGAAAATATTTCGAGAAGGTGCGGCGTTAACTGTTTAAACTTTCCTAGAGGAGGTCGTGATTAATGTGATTTGTCTTTTACGAGAATCTTGTATATTTTATATATAGAGGCACAAATATGTATATACAAAGGTATATTTGTAGTGGTTGGTTTCTCGCGAAGAGAAAACGAGCGACACAACGTCTTGAGTGTATGAGTGTGTATATGCGCAGCAAAGCGATGGTCGGAAAGGACGTGGTAGAGTAACCCTGTGCAAACGCTAACCAGGCCGCGCCGGAGGGGTATTTGAGGTGGACCGCCTCCCTCCACCCCTCAATGGGTGAAACGGAGGACAAGATGATGGATGGTCCCTCTCCACCCCCTTAACTATGCTCGCTCCGCGAAGTGGAGGCCTCCCGACGCTGACGACGATGCTGACGCTAATGAGCAAAATATGAGGCGCCACCCCCTTTGGTATTCTCACCCTCTTCTCTCTTCCCCACCGTTCTACTTTTCCGCGTGCACCCTCTGCTATAGACGTCCCTTCCGTCTGACCTGCCACCGTCACCACTGCCGCAACCACACCGGCCAACCTCTCCCTTTCCCTTACACACTCACGTACTTTGACTTGGCACCCTTCGACTCCCGCGTCGCAGTTCTCTTCTGTCTCCACCTCGATATTGATTGTCACTCTCAATTTCTTATATACCGAGACCAAAACGAATAAATAATGACAAAACAAAAAAAAAACCATGCATCGTAATCGCAAACCACGATGGTGTTATGAAGGGGGGTTCGTTGGACAATAACATTTTTCCTTCCTACGCATTAGCTTCTTATTACTATTCAATACTTTTCGAAGCGGGTCTGCCAAAATGGATAACCAAAGAAATAACTTTACTCACGTGTTTTGTAAATTGCAGGTTGGTTGAAAATTTTTTGATCAATTAAAACCTCGATTTACCTTTCCGAGAGAGAATATCGGTAAACGAAGAAGTTGGACAATTTGCAAAGAAAAAAAATAATGTTAATTAACGACAGAATAAACGAAGGATTAATGGGGTAATTTTGAGAAAGCCTTTAGTCAAGATTCTTGGGCGAATTGTTAACTGCAAGCCGATGATGGGTCGTGAGATGGTGAAAACAAAACTAATTAATTTGGCGAATCATCGGGTCCTTGTGTAAACAGGCTGGTTCGATCTGTCTTCTCGGCAGAAAATAGGGGGAGATTGTCGTTGGTAGAGTTTGAAATCGTGACGAGCTGAGCAAGCGCGAGGGTAGGAGGACGAACGCTTTGAACGACCACAGTGAAATGAAGGAGGTGAACGAGACAGAGACGAGCGAGATAGAGCGTAGGTGGTTTGAGAAGCGGAAGCGAGGATGGAAGGAAGAGGGGGATCGCGTCCTTGGCTTGCTCACAGGGGATGGATATCAAAGGGGAAGATGAGGAATATCAATCCCCACGGAGGAGAACGAGAGGAGGATGAGAAAGTGGAAAGAGGCGAAGCAGCGACAGCCACAGAGACTCAACTTAGCTTAAGCCATCGCACTCCCTCCTCCGTAGCTCTCAACTGCAAAATCCTCTGCTCCGGAATTTATCGCTGTCGTAACAGAACACTTCCTTATATCTCTCCAAACTTCTCGTTCCATCCACGAGAAAAAAAAAAAGGAAAACGCTCGATGTGTATTACAGAAATCGTGGAAACAAACTACTTTCTTGTCTCTTTTTAATTTTCTACGATCTACCTACATCTAAGGAAAATTTCGTGGCTCATTTCTGTACTAAACATTCATAAAATACCCACGACACCCATCTCCAAAGTATCGATCACTTTTATTCATTTATTCTTCTTGGTGCAATTTTCAGCTGAAAATCGATCGATCGATAAACGATGTCATGTATATCGAGCGAGATAATGAGGTCGCACGAGTTGCCGAGGGTAGTTTACATTGTAGAGCTGAAAAGTCAAGACACATAAAAGAAAAGAGCGAAAAAATCAGGGGGTTCGAGTTAAGTGGTACTAAAGTAGCGTGTACCGGGCGATTCGAGTATATTGTTGGTGAAGTATAGCACAACGTTATGAACTATATAGTATGTACAGAAGTTAGGTTAGCATGGCCCTTCTATGTGTGATACACAAGGCTAGCTTATCGGCGTCTGAGAATCAAGCGGCACGTGAGGTCAAGGCAGGCCATGTCGAAGCCACGCAAACCCCTACCTTCGGGATGTTCAGAGGAGTGTATACCTGTCCCGATGGACGCGAGGTCACCTAGCTCTCTCTCTCTCTCTCTCTCTCTCTCTCGCTCTCTCTCTCTTTGTGTCTCGTACGCCGAGCTACGCCGCGGCGCGCTTCCTTCCGATAACAAACGACCGAATCGCACGCTCTAGCCCACCTCTGCAATACATCTACCGACCCAACTTTACTTGTCTTTCTTGCCAAGTCATTTTACTCGTTTCACTTCCTTCTTGTGGATTATACCTTTTCTGGATCGAAGATAATATCTCATATTTTTTTGTTCCCTTGCCGAATCGTCATACCGGAGTATAACCCAGTGTTGAACATCAAAAGGTTTCCCTCGCTTCTTCCTCTTTCTATATGTTATATTGTACGATAGAAATCGCGGAAAAGTGTGGCACGAAAGAAGAAAATCGTGAGCACCACTATATATCGTGCGCAGGCTCCCTTTTGGTATATCAAGCGATCCAACCAACCGGTCTCTCACTCTTTCTAACTCTCCCTTATATTCTCTCTGTCGCGCGAGATAGGGGTTGAAAGGGGGTTGAACTGCGGCGGGTGTGGGTGGCCAGGACTTGGATATAGGGGGTGTTCTTTCCCTCCGTGACGGAGGAGTTGAGAGTGCCGTTGAATATGCATGAGGTGCTACGAGTCCCCCTATCTACCGTCCTAAAAACATTCAACCCATATATATAGCCACCAAAGAAAGAAGAGGAGAAATTGAGGGAGAGAGCGATTGTGGACGATGCGCGCCAGCCGGCGGACAGCCTCTCTAAAACTTTCGCCAATCAATGTCCCATGAACGGCTCAACCGCCAATTTCAACACAAATAACTTGTTAGCAAACATGTCCTCTTTTTTGCTTGTTTCCGGCCATCTCCGTGAAAAACCGATTTTGCAAAACACGAACCATTATCAATCATATCACGGCCCACCGACGCAACGATTCGAAAAGCTCCGCAAGTACCGAATAATTCGTTGGCCTAATAAGCCAATACTCGGAAAAATTCCGTCATCTGAAAACTACTGCTTGTTCTAAAACTTTGAGCATAGAAAGAAATGGCCAGTCAACGGCCGCGATGCATGAATAATTCTCCAAGTTCAAATAAACGCGATGTTCAAGTCATATACCCAGCAGACGCGTGGCGAGCGAGAAAAAAAAATCGTACAACGGAATAAAAAGCAGATTCACGGTGTCGAGTAAACAAATCGTAAAGGGAGATCATAAAGTTGAGTTTTTGTGAGACCACTTATTATTATCGTAACATATAGTGCTTCCCAAACGAGCTTTGCACCTTGTCTCATAAAATGAAAAGTATAAAGATAGCTCGAGCGATACGAAGATAAAAGAGAGTAATGAAATAAGTAGGAACGCACGTGAATGAATATCGACCTAATAATAATAATTTTTTTTTAGTTTTGGAGGAAGTGGGAAGAAGAGAGGAATATTGGAATTTGAGGGTTCCGGTAGTAGTAAAGATATGTACTGTGCGGAGGAGCTCGGTTGACGGCACTATCGCCATCTGTCGCCGAGCTTGCGCGTTGGCGTAGCCATTTTGTTTCTGGAGGTGGCCAGAAGGTCGCGGCCGTGGTGTCGCGGCACACCCGCGCATGTCCATTGGTTCCTCCCACCCAGTCTACGGCGCCTCTTGCCGCAGCGTTTCTCTCTCGCGGCCTCGTCATCCTCGTCTTTTTCGTCGTCGTCGTCGTCGTCGTCGTCGTCGTCGTTGTCGTTGTCGTCGTTCTCGTTCTCGTTCTCGTTCTCGAGCCTCGCCGAAAGAGCCTCGTAGAAGCCACGTTTAGCGAGCGTCTCCCCTCTCTCCAATGTCCCTTTTTCCTACCGAGCTAACACACAGCCTCGTCGCCCCCACCACATCAACCATCCGCCATCCGCCACTCGAGACGTCGTTGTTGTTCCTGTTGCCCGCTTTGCCGCGATATTATCACTCCATTTTACCCGCGATTTATCGGCCTTTATCAACTACATTGCCACCGAATACTACCTTCTCTACTATATTTATTATTGCCACTATTTCCCTTTCCGCGCTGCCACCTCATCGTCTCATTCTTGGCTGATAAAGCGACAAAATGAATCGTCATTTCCATACAAATATCCGATTCCTTCGTCCAGCTTACTTGCTGCTTCCTCACACGTTTTTAAGATCTACGATTTCTGACCGATTAATTTTCTGTGAATCGAAGCAATCTTCTCTCTATCAACGGAACGGTCTTGTTTCCTACATTTTTTTCCTCCCGCATTAACATCCAAAGTTGACTGAACTGCTGAGCAATGTCGTATACATATTTATTCTATACAAAATCGAAGAAAAAATGAAAATCAATAAGAATCAGAATGACCAAAAACCTGTATACCTTGTCGTTTATCAACTCCACCAAAGAGACTCCCATTATTTTGATTGCTTTATTTTTTCTTTTCTTTTTTTTTCTTTTTCAGTCTCATTACTCATTTGAGCAGAGTGCGGGCCGAACTTCAACCTCGTTAGCATCCTGTTGCCTGCAGCTGAACGTGTACTCGATGAGATAGGGCCGTTGGTAATGGTGACGACAGCGATCAGCAGAACGGAAGGAAATGGAGAAGTGCAAGTACGGAGAGATGGCAGAACGTAAAAACAGTAAATCTGAGAGAAAGAACACATTCATAGAAGAGAAGCATAGAATTTGATATACATGTGCGCGCAGAAGGGAATTGAAACGAAAGAGAGAAAGAGAGAAAGCAAAAGGAAAGAGGTGAGTGGGTGTGTATGCGTCCTGATACACGCTAGAGTGCTTTTGAAGCGAGTGCAGTAGACTGACGAAGCTCCGACGTGCACGGTCTGGTGATTAGCGCCGCCCCCCGGGGACGGTAACCGCCAATCGGTGGACGGCGTCGGGACGCCGACGTCGAGGCTCACCGCACAATCGCGGGGTCCGCAGAAACGCGGATAGCGGGATAGGGGACACAAGCAAAGCCACGACAAAAATCAATCACCGCTTGTGCCCCGCTGCCGCTTTCATGTACACGCGATGCTGGATTCCGTCTCGGATCTCCGACTTTGCTTATACTTCGTTCCTCACAGTTTCATTTTTAACTCGCTCCTCTGCTCGCCTCAAAGTACTCTGCTACGTCACTAAAATCTATCATTTCATGCCAAGTGTGAAACAATATGACTACAAGTTTCGCGATCGTGTAAAATCATGCCATATGGCAAAAAATGTCAAACCATTTCCGTAATTATGAATGCACTGCTGCGCTGAGGTAACGACGAAGATGGCCTTGAGTTGGAATTTGAAAAATTTTCTTCGTCGATACTCAATTGTAATGTCATAAATCATTTGAATAAAGTATTTCATATCACCTCATTCTTTCGATACCCGCTATAGACTTTTTTTTCTTCTTTATCATTTTAATTAATCCCAGTGATATTGTCGTTGATGTAACAGTCGTGATTGAGCCAGGGCACCTTACAGTGGGTTTTGCTCGATGTCTATGTCAGATTGTTTCAAGATGCGCAGTCACACGGGGCTTATCCGAGGTTCATATCAGATGAGCAGATTCTCGAGGCCGTTATCACGTAATATTTCAATAAAGAAAATGACGATGGAACGTACTACTCGATCATATTTAAACTGATTCGAATTGATAATAGCGCAATGGGTACCGAAATTATTGCAGTAGAGAGGAAGGCCTGGAGCCACAATAAGAACCTGCGTGAGTTTTGTAACGTGACGGCAACTTTAAACCGCTGGGGAAAACGAAAGCGGTTTTTTCAATTTTCGGAGGGACGAGTCCGCGTTATACAATTCCCAATAAAAATGTCAAACGATAAACGCCACTTTCTTTGCGCACTCCACATTCAATTTGCATTCCCCAAATGTTCTAGAAATGAATTGCAATATTCCGCAAATATGCCAGAGTAATTCTCGCGTTCTATTGTTTTTCCTCGTTTCGCCAAAGTGCGTGAAAAGCAAGAGAATCGAGTCGAAGATTTTGCCGTTTGTTTTTCTTTTGTTTTTTATTTCCATTACGAATGACGGTTGCAATTATTAGGTGCGGTATGTGCCGCAAGTTTTTCTCTTTTTGCTTGCGGTGCTGGATAATAGGGGTTCGGGGCACGAAGCTCAGCGAGAGCCGTAACCCGTGACTGTGAAAAGATCTGCCAGGACGATAGTGATCCGCCGTTCGCGATTAATTGGTATGACTGTACCAAAGACTCTCGTGCATGCTTCCATATAGATCACAAACGTATACATGGAATGTCCGTGTGACGTGTGGATGGACACGGTCTCTCACGCCCGGTGGTGCGTCCGTCCGGGATCAGGACAGAGACCGCATCAACATCAGTAAGTCTCCCTATACGTGTCACTTATATTGTATACAATGTGCGCAACAGCAACAACGAACGTTCGTGGCCCTACGTGACAAAGAGCGTAAAACGATCGGACGGATAACGTAGAAACGCCTCTGTGAAAAAGAGAGAGGAGAACGGTGAGAGGGAGTGAGAGAAAGTATAATTTATAAAAGAGGGAAAGAGCAACCGATAAGGGAGGGATCTGGCGAGCGATGCCGGATCTGTAGTTCCGGGGTGGCCCAGCTGCCGGAAATCGCCAAGGAAAGGCGCTATACTCGCAACCACAGAGCAGCTCCGTCGAGAAGCTTACATGGAGCTTTTCCCGCAAGGCTTTCGCGGATATCCAGTCGCTGCATTATCCAGAGCATGCGCTACGTTTCAGCAAACCACCCGACCAACTGAATACGACAGAGCTTTCCTTCGGGGTCTAGTCGATCCCGAAGGATAAGGTAGAACTCGACTGGATTTTATTTTCACCTTTGAAGTTTTCCCGATCAGAAGAATGCATGTGGAAAAAAATTCTAATTTTAACAGCGCACTGAGATGTTCATATTTTGTCTTAATCGATACGGGCATTACTGATAAACAATTGCGCCTACACTGTCGGGATGTAAAAAAAAAGGGTCATCACCTGCCACCGGGTCAACTATACAACTTACATGACAAATTATGCAATGACCCGTATACGCAACATTTTCCTTCTCACCGTACATTATCGAATTGTTTGAGAATAACGTTGAATGCCAAGCACACCAAGGGGCAAAAAGGTTCGCTCGCAGCTCTAATGATAAATAACGAGGCAGGGTTTGCAGTCGTTACACCCTACGAGAGCATTACCAACGAGCGTAAACTTCTCCCATATACCGAAACAAACGAACTTGAGCATACGATACATCTTTGTTTGTTTGTAACTGACATTGAAGCTGCAGGTGCAAGTATTCCAAGATAGTTGGGTTGCATCTTGGCGGGATAGCGGCGATTGCGAGGCTCGATCCTCCGAAACAACATGAGCGAGCGAGAGGAAATTCGCCTCGAGCCGCGAGCCTCTCGAGCGTCCTCTCACGTGAGATCCTCCTCGATCCTTTTCGTTCCACCTGCGTTTAAAATATTCACCTGCGCGCGCGGGCGCGTGCCATGCTTTCTATATCCAACAGAACGTAACACACATTTTTATACAACACACATATACGCGCAGCACAAAAAATATATCGTATTTTATCATTTTGCGAGCTCAAATAATCGAACACTTTGATAAAGTACAGTAATACCGAGAAGCTCCATCCGCGATTAACTATCTCACCTAGCGTGAGGATAATCATTATATTTAATAGCTTCATTAAGCAGCCCTTCGAGATAGGCTCGTTTTAGCCCAGACTGCGTGACAGTGCAGCTTAGTTGAATTGACTTATTCGAGTGTTGCAACTTCCGTCTTGAAAATAATCCTGCTGCTTAAGACTTTCATTTTTATCCTCGTGAGATCTTGACACTTCTTCCTCATGAGAACGATAAAAAACAAAACGTGTTCATCACCCTGGTTTCTCGTGATACTTTCTCGCAGAAAAGTCATCCCTGGAAAATTTGAATCTCAAAAAAGTAAATATACTTTCTATATTTTTCTAAACTTCAAACAAGGAGCAATGAATTGAACGATTAATATTTTAAACACTCGCGATCGATGTCATGTAAACGTTGCGGCGGATAATTTTTCGAGCCAATCAAACGTTCGGTTGTATGAACTGCAGTTGAACAGCACGCAGCAAGGCTCGAGATAAGATGAAGTGTTGTCGAAGCAAAATGATACTCGATAAAAGATCATTGCTTACAAAATGGAAAAATCCAACGAGGACAGAGAGAGAAGAGTCCATCTCGCATAAATCCGCGACCACCAAAGCGCGGAGAGACTAACAGCTCGAGGGGACGGAACGAAGATAAGGTTGGAGATGGTCCGAGAGAAAAGAAGTTTTGGGAACACCTTGCGCGGCAGGTGCCATCTCTCTCCGGGCAGCCTGTCATCCTACCGGCAATAAAACCAAATGCAACGTGCGTGCGAATGGAGACTCTCGATCGTCGTACAGAACCCAAGAATGTGTTGTTGGCTCGTACGTTAGTTTGTGTTGGGTTGTTGGCTAAACTGGACGCGAGAGCCTGTGTGCACGGTACTTAAAAATATGTTAGCGGCCAGGAGCATAAGCACCGTGACCTCCGAGATAGCATCTCAAGAGCTGGCCACTGCCGGCGAGCACCACGGGACTAACAACGCCGCGCGTTCCACCACCGTCAGATGCTCTCCTTTACTCTTGCTACCATCCTCTATACTCCTTATTCCAGCTGAGGAGGGGTGAGCGTAACCGTGACTGTAACCGTCACGCCGCAACCCTCCGCTCGACCACACCACTTTTTATCGCTCTGATAATCCTTAGAAGACCGCAAACAGACCAAAGATGACGAATGTCCAAAAATTATTGAGTAATATTCGATGCAAAAACAAAATAATAAGTATAATTAACCCGATCAATTTATCACTTTCTTCGAGACCACTTAGGTTTATCGTGGTTCGCTGCGAAGATCCTAGGTATGTTAGAAAACGTAATTGCAATGAAAAAATCTGAAAAATTCCTGAACACTGTTGAACACTTCTTCTTTGAGGGCTCATCACGAATATTGCAGAAAAAAAAAAATATGGTATTTTTTGCTGTAAACACATCCACTCCCCAAACAGAAGGATAATGGCTTGGGTCTCCAGCGACCGATGATAAACGGATCGGGTTAATATGTTACCAGTAAATAATTTACT
The DNA here is from genome assembly GCA_030522525.1 of Campopleginae sp. 14b. Lineage (NCBI taxonomy): Eukaryota > Metazoa > Arthropoda > Insecta > Hymenoptera > Ichneumonidae > Campopleginae sp. 14b. The sequence continues at coordinate 486,595 of JAPYYS010000029.1, forward strand.
GTTAACATTCAATGGGTAATGATTACAGCTTCTCGAGAGCGAAATCCGAGACAAAATGAATGTTTCTAAAAAGCCTTTATCGTTAATTTTCTAATTTTGAAGTCAGAAATCTACAGATTGCAGATCAACATCTTTGTATTTAAGAAATCGTCCTGATAACGTTCGATGAAATTCTTTCAGGGTCTCGCGAAATCGTGAAGGAAGTGCGGATCGGTGTTGCTGCCGCGTAAAGCGGCAAAGACTAAAAGTAGATGATGCGAGGTCGGACTATGTTCTCGAATATTAAGCACGTTAAAGGGCACAATGAGATTGAGCGTAGGAGAACAAGAGAGAGAAGAAAGAAGAGAGGCCGCGTCATTGCCGGCCATGGACCGTGATTGATGGCGCTGGGCGTTATCTTCTCACCCTCTTACGTACCATCGAGCAATTCATCATCTCCGTCTGTTTTTCACTCACTTTATATGCAACATATTCCGTGATTTTTATTCACTCCGGAGGAGAAAAGCATCGCTTGTTTTTTTCTTGTGTGCGCCGCTGTTGCGGTTGAGGTTTCGGCGACGCCACCGACAGACGCGGCTTCTAGTAGTTTATTTCTCACATCGACCTATCAGTAAAACGACGAACGGACGTCAAACACGTTTTACACGGAAATGATAGCATCTTCGAGGGTGGAAAAAATCACAAACATGAAAAACACTCCTGTGATTTTGCTTATACACGTGTAAACAGGAAGTTAAATCCCCCGGAAGAGAACGTGACGAATCTCCTTAATATCATCTCGAATATATTTCGTATGGGAATTATTTTTGGCTGCATTATACGCTGCGATAGATTTGCTTCTATTCGAGATTCAAATTTAGCTCACAGTGGTCAAAAAGACGGAAAAAAGGGAAAATAAAGGTACGCGAGAAAAGACGAAGGTCCGACACAAAATCCCGGCGTCTGTTCCAAATTCCATCAGCCCACAATCTCCCAAAACATATATATTTATGCATATAAACCTATATTGAGGAAAGTATATTATCCCAGCAGCGATGGAGATATATTCAGGCGGTGCGTTCTGGCAGCAGTGTGTCGCACGGCGGTCAGTTTGATTTATCGGCACGAAATCGGACATGCTAAATTTTGGGGAAAATATGTTGACCTCTCAGTGGATAGCACGTGGAGAAGAGTGGGAACGAGTAGGACAGAAGAATTTCCATAAAATGAATTATTGGACAGGCTTGCTGTGAGCTTTCGCCGGCAGACGCTTTTTCTCTCTCTCTCTCTCTCTCTCTCTCTCCCACTTACGCACCCAGCTTTGCATCTATATACGTTGCATTCTTATTTTCCTTCGACGACACGAAAAGCGTTCTTCACACTTTTCCGCATGCAAAGCTACACTTACATATGTATGATTTGGACGTGTCTCTGAAAGCAGACCGAGAAATCATCAGGAGCCATTGAAGAAGAAAACGAAAGGCGAGAGGTTCTTCGTTGGAAAAACATCTGCAAAAGCTCGTACGATATATTTCTCGAAATTTGAAAAGCTCCCTAGTCTGGAAAAGTGTAGGAAATAAGAGCAATGTAATGCACTTGGCACCGCGAATATTTCTCCAAATTTCCGGTGACTTTTCATTCCACGTTCTTCGACAAGTCCGCGACTTCGTCTCATCCATTAAATTCATCGAGCAAGGAGGACAGAGGAAGCAAATCTATGGACCAAGTGAAAGTAAGAACGGTGTAGAGTAAATCCAAGCGTTCGGTAAATCCGTAAAAGCTGCTAGCACGAAATGCACGAATGTATAAGCCGACTACTTCAACAGCACAGTAGCTCGGAGGGCAAGTATCGGGGGGGGGGGGGGGGGGGGGAAAAAAAGAAAAAAAAAAAAAAAAAAAAGAGAAAAAAATAGTGTGTAAATCGGGTCAAATTCGAGGAGTGTAACATTAGGCATACGGGAAAATTTGGACGTAAGAATTGATCATGAACACACACATTCAAATATACACATAATATATAAGTATAGAGTATATGGATAAAGAAAAGGTTATGGTACGTCTGAGTTTGCAGAGGCGCGAGAGCGTGGGAGCAAGCGCAAGCAGCGAAGCGCGAGAGTTATAAGGCGGCTCGGCTCAGGGCGCCCATACGAACGAGTGAACCGAGCAATGGTAGCCTCGGAAGCAACGGCGGTGGAAGAGGCACCAAGAGCAACGGACGGTTACAGGGGAGGTTGAGGACCTCGAGAGTCGTCGCGTCCCGGAGGAATCTGCATTTCAGCCTTCCATCCATCCTCCTGGGCTCCGTATATACTCTTCGGCACTCCGTCGAGCCGAGAGAGCTTTCGAGCGGCTCGCAAACACTCCGTAGCTCTCTCGATCGTTTCAAAACCCACCATTTCACCCTCTGCTTGTATATCCACGTATATAGGCTCACTCTGCAGAAATCACCTAAAGTCTGTACTTTCTCTTTCTAGTACTCAACATTCTATGACACTATAGCAAAGCAAAAGCTGTAACATGCACGAATTAACACCTAAAGTTGATCTACTTGCCGCCCTTCTAGATACAGCCGCGCAGTATCTATGGGGCTTGCGCTTGTTGGGCGGATGTGTATGTGTATGCGTCCGTGCGTATTTGGAGAAAGCGATTCATATTGCAAATTAGTGCTCGCATCTCGCTTCTCGATCACACTTTATTCCTGGAGCCTCGGCTCATGGCCTAACCCCTCTCCAAGGATATTCCGCACGCACATGAAGCAATCGAGTCAGCGATATGTCCCCTGAATTTCACTTGTGTTTGTGCAAAGTTCTTGTATACGATCGACGCGCTGATCTTTCGTAATAGTAGACACAAAGTGGGGCGTAGCAATAAATAGTCGAACAGCAAATAAATGGCGTTCCTTAATCAGACTTGTCTGGAATGATTTCAATTGGTTTCATTAGAGAATTGTCGCGTGAGTAATATTCCAGTGTGATCGACAAAACGCGCCGGAAATTACTTTCCAAGAAATCACGGTACGGAGTGATCGTTCGAAGAATCGCGATATGCGTCTAATGACGCACATTCCATCACCCCACATTCTTCCCAGGGAGTTCGATCTTGCAGAAGAATTTTCCACAAAAGTTCGGAGCGATCTTTGCTCTAAAAGGCGTAGGTACGCTGAAATATTACAGCGAAAAGGACGATATATATTTGCATGAAAGGATTAAACGATCCGTGAAGGAGCGTGTAACGTTTATCCTCGTTGCAAAAACATATTTCGACTTGAACGTTTGTTGCAATGAAAACTTTTGTATTTTGCTTTACCTCAAAGCCCGTCAAAATATTGTGAAGGAGAGAGAGTTTCGGGGACGCATAAAAAAAGAAAAGTTTCTCTCACGGATGGAAAACACTGCTCCCAGACCTAGGTAGTCTGTCGGAAAGGGAGTGGAAGAGCGCTGGGATGCGAAGAGGAAGAGCAACCGGAAGACGGATAATTAATCCGCGCTTTTTCCTTGTTTAATTAGTTGGATTTATTCCGGCAGCAGTCTTATCCGATGTGCTTGTGAGTTTGCATGTGTATATGTTTATGAAACCCACACCAGCTCCTGCAATCATATAACTCTACACATTTATATGTTTTCATAGAAATATATATCGCCGGACTAGGAAGGTTTTGAACCGAAAGCTCGAGTCGGTGCACACATGGAGACATCAGTAGGGCGAAGTTGAACACACTGAGACATCGTCAGAGGAAGAGAGAGGTGTTCACTCCTCTCATGGTGGGCATCGCGAAAAAGAGAGACCGGGAACTAGCTCTGCTCGCGCTCTTTCGCTCGTTCGAATTTTGTGCCACGGAGACGAGACGGCAGTAGCAGCCGCTTGATGTATGGAAATGTATTCGAAGAGACGAAGCATTTTTCCAGGGCCCAGTGTGCGCCTTCATTTCCACCGCCACCCTCTGTGCCACCGCGAAACTTCCCCCGCACCTCATCTCATACTCGTCCCCCCCCTCCTTCCTCCTTCTAGAACATTCCCTTTTTCACCAAAGCACTGCATCTTCGTTCCACAACTTCTCCTTCTTCTTAATCTTTTCCGCTTCCTTTTCTGCTACATTCTTCTCTTAAAACACACCCTCTGGTCTCTCTAACTATATAATCGTGTCGACCGGCCGGCACCACACTCGACATTACTCCTTAATCACCATGAGTCTTCTCATTAAAATCGTTTCTCATAGCGAAAAAGAAAGAGCCTGAAAAAAAAGAGTTCTTCGTTAATTATTATGAAAATATAAATCGTCGGTTCGTTATCGATTATTCCGAATAACTCTGAATGAATGAGGCAAGTCATACACGTTGGTTTTTGTGACGATCTACTCACGGGAACGAACCAATTAACAAAACTAATGAATACGGGAAATATAATAATTTTTTTAACTATTTCGTTTTGGGCAGGAAACCTCCGAAGGCTTGGGTTCAAACAATTGGGAAAAACGTTGGAGAATGTTTGGTTTATGAGTACCGAAGTCCAAAAATATCTTGGCTGGTTAATGACAAAAGAAATTCTGAAACTTCCTATGGGGCAGGGAATTCCCAGCGGAAAAATAAGTCTCGATTTCCATTTTAAACGCAAACAGTGAATAAAAAGTGATATTGAGAGTGAAAGAGTAACAGAGAGGTTAAAGTATTTGGTGTTCGTGGTTAGTCGAGGTGAGCACAGAATCGTCCATCCTGTTGTGGTCAAAGTAGGAGTTGACGAGGTAAAAAGAGAGAAAAAAGGAATAAAGAGGTGTAGACGAGAATTCATCAGAGCGGCAAGACAAAGAATGACGAGAGTGGTGCCAGAGTTTATGTTGTATAGAGTGTGAGCGATAGTCGTGTCTCAGAAACCTTTTATATATATGTATGTATAAAAAAAAGAGAGGACAAGATGGCCACCACAGACTTCCGGTGTCGTTGTGCGATTATGTTGTCGTTGTGTGGTGTCTCATAAACGAAACAAAAAAAAACCGTTATCCTGCTCATTCTATACGTCAGTTCTTACAGTAACGAGCACTTTCGGCTATGGCGGCTAGTTCAAAGCAATACATTTTCAAGTCCATATTCTCTTTCCGCCATTTTTTGACTCAAAAGATGATAAAAATCCTTCACCATTACGTTTCACAACGTTTTTTTTTTTTTTTTTTCAACCAAATTTCAATAGTTAGGTGTCGAAATTATATTTCTTGTTATAATAACCTCTCGACCGTGCCACCATCTTCGTTTACACTCCAAATTCTTATCATTGTGGATAAACACCGAAAAAATCACAACTTGGAGGCTCAAAACCGTAACATCGAGTTTGTCGTCCTGTAATATTGTTTTCCTTTTTCTACTTCGTTGACACTCACCGAATCGGAAAGATTCGATTAAAGATTCAAGGACCGATGTGAATTCCAATAGGATCGATTGGTTCGGGTCAAAAATACATGAGATCTGGTTCGATCGTACTATAAGATGATTGGTATTTTTTATCATTCATGGATAAACAACATTGCAATGATTTTTGGATTCAGCTGGTTCGAATTATTTGCGATTATCTTAAATCGAAAGTTCGCACTGTGGATTCGTATCATTGACGAGTCACAGACGATCGCATGAGAATAAATTGCTCACAATCGCATTGCAACGTTTCTTCGAAACTAGTTGCATAATGTCGAGACCAGAGCTTCTCGTATGAATTTTAAATCCACTAAATTATGACAAACTTTCGACCATATCACGAATTCGTTTGCGTACAACTGCAAAGAAGTATTGGGAAGACGATAAATGTCAAAAAATCATGTTAAAAAAACTTATTGTACGGGGTTCCGAGGCATAAAGATTCTGGAGCATCAAGAATGAAATTTTCATGTTTAAATTTAACGAAACTACTTGAGTCCAATGACGTTAGATTGGCCGAGACCGGTAACGTTAACACAATTTTATTTTTTCCTGTAGTCTACGTAATTGGACCACTTAAAGCACAATCTTTCGATCTAAATTCTAACCATACTAACTTTTGTCCTGTTTTCCACCGATAGAGCAACAAATTAAATCGCGTAGATATTTCGTAGATTTATTCTCCGGTTTATAAATACGAGGATTGGAGCTTTTTTTGAGGTATGTGTTATATATGAGTTTAATTTAGAGAAGCGAGCGCTGTTCGGTAAACTAAACCAGGGAAAATACAGAAGGTTAGAGAAGAACCAGGGCCATTTGCGTACATCGTGACTATGTTTGTACGTACAGTGGCTAATATCCACCCACCGAGGTAGTACCCTACTAAGTAGTACGTACGTAATAGGTAGGAGCCCGGTATAAGGTGGCAAGGCTGCGTGACGGGGCGATTGCGGAGCCGTGACTAAAATATTTAAAAATATGTATCTTTCTGGCCCGGCTGGCGTCCAGTTCCAGTTGCTTGTGGCCACGATGGTCGGTGGTTCATTCCTTCTCTCTTTCTCTCTCCACCCGCTGCCTCGCTCGTTGCTCTCTGAGAGCGCGCGGCCGTTCACGTTGCTATATTTATTTCGCGTTTCCTTCCTGTCAGCTACTGCCGCGCAGCGTCCCCCGGAAGTGTCCTATGGCTGTAATTTTTTTTCTACTTTTTTTCGTTTTTTTGTTTTTTTCCCAAGAGCAGCTTCGAAGCGTTAATCGTTTGTTTTTACCAACGAGAATATACGCTCGAACATTCGACGTTGTCGCTATGTTTGAGCACAGAACCACGCTGCATCGGCCAAATGTCATGGTTATAGGGCGAGTGTGAATGGAATTTCAATTAAATAAAACTCTCTTTGTACGGTCGTGTCCGCAACTGCCATTTTTTCGAATTTCATGCAAAAGAAACATATCATCACGAATCACATCTCATAACTTCAGGAAACCGTTAAATGTTCCTTCGATTACTCCGTCTTCATCCGAATAAGAACGAACGACAACAATTTTAAAGAATTTCTACACCTACAACATGCCCGATAATTAATCGATCTTCCGCAATGGCATTCACAGAAATGCTCACATACGTCAGACCTCGCCTACTTCACTATTTCACGAAGCTATTGCTATAACTCATACGAAAAGCTACGATAACTCCACCTCCACCTTTGCTATCACTGAATACATGTGGATATATCGTCGTGAGACTGTTACACCTACAATCTTCCTCTTGATTGCTCGTACCCCCAGAATCAGCACACATGCACGCATACACATGGGAAGCAGAAGGTTCTCATGTACACATTGCGATCTATGAATATTCATGACTTTTTTGATCGATGATCACATACGACTTCGAGTGGAAAATGTATGTAGTGCAAGTTTTTTGCCCTCCTTCCCTCTCCCCTACCTTCCCCTCCCGCCAAGGTTGCAGCCATGCACATCAAAGCGTCATGAAATTTTTTAAGTATGATTATGTTCACTGAAAATGCGAAAACAGGCAAAGAGCAAAAAACATTAGAGTATGTTGTTCTTTTATGGTTTAAAGAATATTAAAATTGAAAAGATTTATTTTTCATCTCTCCTGTCAAGGCGATACGAGATTATGAATACTTAGATGTCATTATTTTTCTTTGTCATTAAAAATGTTTGTCTCATATGAAGGAACACAAATAGGCTGAGTGTATCGATGTATGCATCATCTACTACCGTATGGAACTATGTGCTTCCTCCTCAGAACTATTTATTGTTATATTGAAAAAACAGATTATTGTTGAATAATGGAGAAGAGAAAATAAGAAGGAAATATGTGCAACTGCGTGCTGATAAGATGTCGATGGTGCAGAGGTGAAAAACAAAAGTCTTTATTGGTAGGAGAGTCAGAATAATTGTTTCGTTCGTCACTGCGGAAAGAGGATTTCGATTCGTACTTGCGAAAATTCGTTCAGTTCGCTAATGGGGCATCAAATAAAAATATTCATTGGTAAAAGGCACAGGTAGGATGAGACTGTATATCAACAATTCTGAGATCGGAGAAGCTTCACAGTTCAGCGATATATAAACATGTATTCTGATAGCGATTTAGAGCCCCTCAATTGTGAGCGAAAACGCGACGTAAAGGTTTCACTGTTGCGTCCCATTAATTCAATTTACGAGAGACTTTCTCCACCCTTAACACCGATCCCTTTAACAAGAGAGGACACACTTATATCTTGCTCGTTCTCTCAATGAGTTCCTTCTGGATTTGCTATTGTTCGTAAAAAATCTCTCGAAACAACAGACGAATGTCGTTTCGCCGATCGTTAAAAATAAGGAAATCCCTGATGACAAAAATACTCGCAGCAAATAATTGAGAAAAATGTGCGAGTACTTGTCTGTTCGGTAAAAAGGTTTTTTTTTACTTCAGTTAGTACACTGGTTGCAAGCCGGTGTGCAGCTCCATTTCACTTCACAGAACAGCACGTTTTTCATAACAACACTAAATCTTTTTTCCCGTATGTGTTATGCAACCGAAGCGAAAAAAAAACTGGCATTTGACTTGGAACCAGTTTTCCGACAACACATAAAACAGAGCTGTGACGTTTCTAATGAGCGAGCAAAAAAAAAAAAAACTTAAAAAATATAACGAGTTTGCCTTCGACCCAGAATTTCATAAAAAGTTGCAGTCGAGTGCGAGGACGGACACATACATTTTTAAGGCAAGCAGAAACGCTTGACCGGTACCATTTAATGCTCGACGTCGCATCGTTTTCCCATTCATCTTTGTGCGCTTTAAACGATGCAAAGTTTATTTAACATAAAGCAATGCCGTCGTTTTATTATTATCTCGATATCGCGCAAGACCGTACATAACGCAGATTATGATGTAGTCGTGTCACAAAGAGCTTTTCGAGAACCAGTTTTTAAACTGTTTATTAGCATACCAGGTTTACTATTTATGCAGTAACAAGCAGCAACATATCAATCCATTCAAAAGCGAAGGTAAAACTCGAAGGCCTCCGACAAATCGTATTCAATATGGTATCGCGGTATAATTGCAAAAAAAAAAAAAAAATCAATATTTCACGAAATTCGAATAAGAAAGCCGCGGAATGGACGCCGAAGACGAACTTATAGGGAAAAAAGAGCGAAAAAACGTCGAATGATCAGTCGTTAATTTATAAAGTGATTACGAGGAAGTAAAACACGAGAATGCGCTCAGACTTTAGCAGCTCTGACAAAGGCAGGAAAAAATAAGTGCAAGAGAAAAAAGTAAATATATATACGCATGGAACGATGGTGTAGCGGCAGTTAGCACGAAAATAAAATAAGGACCGAGGAATAAAATGAGAGGGAGGAAAAAATAAGTCGACCCTTATCGCACAGCCCGTCCCCGTTCCGTTTGGCCCATGCATATTCAGGAGCTCATGCTTTCCTTATTCACTCTTCTCTCTCTCTCCCTCTCTTTCAACTCCTACCTCTTTCTTACACCCATATACATCTACGCCAATAGCGCAATACAGTCTTTCACTCTTTACATGCCGGCATTTTCTTCCCCGTACACACAAAACCCATACACACTTATATTTGTCCTTTACATACACGAATGCGTTCACATACACAGTTACGGACCTTTCTACGAACGAGTACGAAGGGCATACTCTATATTTACCTGGTAACCCGTTCGCCACCCGCTAATTTCTGGGCTTCCGTTCTTTTAATTGCAATGCGACGATAATGAGAACGTCCGAGCGCAGCTATACCCGTGGATACTTATATACACGCCCCTGATACCATCGAAACCATATACCGAACATTGAAATCCACACGTTCGTACAAGCGTAGATTTTCGAATGCTCAGACTATTTAAAGACGAACGTGTGTCTTCTCCCGATAATCAAAATGGCCGCAACCTCTTTTTCACGCCTCTCGCTTTATTAGTTTCACTCTTTTGTCTCTCACCAGTCCTGCTCATGAATATGCATCAAGGATCTGATGCTTCTTCAAACACACCCCATTTTTCAAGTTTGCCAGAATTCTCTTCAAAACGGTGAGACTCGAGTGATGTCTTGAGAGCACAAGCTTCAAATCTTTACGGGGTTTCCTCTCGATGCAGACAAATTTGATGAAGCATTCTTATCAAACGACGCGTTCCTAACCACGAGCTATATTTCCAATGATTGATTGTGGTTGAGTTTATTGAAACAGAGAAGACCCTTTGAATTGGTTAAGTGTTGAAATATCTCGACGTCGAAGTAACATGATTTCGAAAGTAGTTTATCAAACAATGAAATTTGTGCGAAAAAAATGCATGCATGTGTTTTATGGTGCAAATTTTAATTCTTCGAGTGTTATTTTGTCTTTTTGTTATTCCATCAAAAGTTATGCTAACGTTTCATTATGGATAAAAGGACGGTGTCATTTTATATTGGACAAGTCGCATTTAATTTGGAAGTCACTCCGATGAGGTATACTGACGTACAGTGTAACGAGCCAACACGGTCATTATTCCCATCCTCATTCGCTGCGATTATCTTTATTGCTGTGGTAACTTGCCTGCCAGCATTTTCTTTTTGCTTCCCTCGGCCTTTCTTCGTAATCTCCCCGGCTTCCTATCGCACTCCGTCCTATTGCCAACTCTTTTCTCGAAATCCACACTATCTCCTTTATTCTCTTATCGAGCTCGATCGTTTAATCCTCTCACTTTATTAGCCCTGCAGTACGGACTTCGTTACGGTCTAGGGAAAAGAAACCCTCGAGAAATGGTACATCCGGAAGCTTAAGAATTCTTTCGTTTCAAACGAATTTTTGGAAACATGCTTCACGTATAATTTTGGAATCCTCGTTTCTGATCCGGCAAGGAAAATTATAAACCCAGCAGGAAGGAAAAATCATTACGGGTTTCTCCGCAATCGCGCGTAAAAATATTTCATTTGGAAAGATTCGATAAAAAAAAACTTGATGAAAACAAAAGTTTTTGTTCGAATTCTGTGAGCGGGGATTGCAGTGTCGCTCTGAGCATTTAGGCAAAGGGCATTCATCAGGAGGTTCGAGGAGTTCGCGACTTCTGGTACCCGCGTCTGCGGCTGCTGCCGCGCGGCGCAGAGACACAATCGGTAGATTAAAAAGATGGGTGCGGCATGTGACATTCCTCCTCGAAGAGAGCCATGATGGCATTGTTCCATCGTATCGCACACCTCGCTCACGCCTCCGTCACGTGGCCCACTATTCACCGTACGTGACTTACTCGACCGATGTTCCGAGACGGCTGTAACGAAGGTTGATTCTCAACTGGCCTCAAACGCCTCTATCCTATCAGAAAATCTGTGCCTCCTTTCGATGCTCTAAGAAATCTCATCGAGTAAGATTCTGCGAAATTGATAATTAGCCATTGATCGGTTAATTAGATCGAAATCCGATGGTTCTGCTTATGAGTGAATTTTAGCGACAGATAATGGGAATCTGCCAGAAGAATCGTCTAAATATGGTTAAGAAAATTGACAAGTATTCATTAAACAAAGTCGAATGTATTTGATTTTCAATTAATTGAAAATCTGAAGATTAAATCAGTTAAAATTGGAGTAAACCGACATGGAGAGGTATTCGAGGATATAGAAGGATTATTAAGCATACAATGTCTGGTATAAAAGTGTGCGTCGCGTGCGGTCTGTGAGCGCTGACCGTTTCTGATAGCTCGTAGAGGGTTCGAGGCTCGAGTTTCTTCGCCGACTCACCTGCCGCTCATTAGAAGCCTTATCGCTAATTAATCCGTTCGGGAACGGCGTCACGGCTCTCCCGTGTCGTACCCGTTCCCGTAGTGTTTTCCTCTTTAAAACCTTCTCCACGGGTCGCACTTCCTTAAGCGAAGAACGCGTCGCAGAATACAAGCAAGAGGAGAGAAAAAAAAAAGTTTATACATAATAAGGCTTGAGCCGCCACGCAAGCAAAGACGCAGCAGTCGGACGTCAGTCTTTTCCACGATGTATGTAAGCTTATCACCTTTAGTCTCCCCTCGACAGTCTTCACGCACAATTCTTATTCCGAGACTTCTTCGAGTCTTGAAACAAGGGGTCGCGAGGACCCGCACGCATAGCGAGTCGCCAATTACATGAGCAGCAACAGGCCGTTGGGCGATAAAATGGCGTTTTTCCTTTAGCAATAATTTCACAAAGCTGCAAGAATCCATCTGTTTATTTTCCATGAAACGATTAAAGTTGTTAATGACTAATGAAAGTGCATGCTTCTCTGGACACCAGTGATTAACTATAGATGAAGCACTTAAGCGTAATCACACTGCAGGGTGGCAAGGAAAAACCGTTCCAGCAGGAGTACCCAGCCGCCTCTTGCAACTTGTTGTTTTTACTATTCTTTGCCACATCCAACTGCCTCTCTCGTACGGAATGTCGAACAGTGAAGGCATTTGCACGATGTCAATTGCTATATGCTGCCGATAATCATGCAGTTGCTGCGAGCACGAGCTCGTAAAAAAGGCGCTCAATAACGCAGTGTGTAAAACTTCGTTGTGACTTTAAGCAACAACAAAAAATGTAAGTGTTGTTCGGAATATGATGACGATTAAAAATACGTAAAAGAAATACGTGCCAATAAAAAAGTAATAAACGAGAGATTAACAACAATTAGCAAAAGATGATGATCAATTTTCTTTTACTTTCAACTTCCTTTTCACCCGGTCATACACGATTAATTTACACGCGTTGGAGTGCATAATCTGGGTTAAATCTCGGGTGAATGTAATAAGTGATGCGATATGCAGATGGGATGGTGAGCGATTAGAGCGGGGGTGGTGGCGATGAGAGCAACCCGGCCGTACTAAGTGGGCTTTCCTCTTTCTCTCTCTCACTCTTTCTTGGTTAACTGTATCTTCATTCGTAATTCACGGCTCGTCGTGGCTCAACTCTTGCATACCGCACAAGCAGTAGGTAAAGATAGTAGTAGGTCGCCTCGTGCGAGCTGTTACCAAAGTGTGGTAGGCGCGAGAAGAAGAGTAAGGAGAAGACGAAGAAGGAGTAGAAGAAAGGGATGGAGAGAGTCTCCCTCGTGCTCGCCTACGCTGCGTATACGCATAAGCATCTACACATTATGAATGCGTCTGTGTGAGTGTGTGTAGCTCGCAGCATAGCTTTTACAAACGTAGTCTTCTGCTGATGGGAACTTGTTAATTATTAAACAGCATAGGTATGTTTAATTCATCGTGTGCTCGCCCGGCTGTTTGTTTCCTTGATGCGCTTGCTATATAGCGCCAGGCTTCTCCCTATAAGCTGGTGCAGGGTCCAGTCACAGAAACTCACTTATACACCCAACCTTTTTTCACACATACCAACGTACTTCCCAAACAATGCTGACTTACATTTGTTTTGTTCCGTTAGATGGACATGTTTGCAGTTATTTAGACAGATCCAACTTTGAAATCCACTTAATTTCAAATATTTCTTGCATATGTGTATGATTGTATATTTTTTAATGAAACATCTGTTTGTAGATGGATGTATTATATTCTTAACACGCAATCCGTAATCCTGACTTATTCGAATTCCACACCGGTAACGAAACATTGAGTACATATGCATTTAGTATATACAGCTTACGTATAAGTACGTTTTACCTTATTCGGTGGGATCGCCGTCAAGGGGCAAGGTCGTTCAAGGCCTTTCAAGACTTGCCTCAACTCTCTTGGGAATTTCTCTCATCACAGGGCTCTGCTCCCAGAATCAATTATATTTGGTACGCGCAGTCGTCGCGCATATGCATTTACATAGAAACTTCGAATGTTTATGGTGTATGATTATGTTTTATGATCGTCCGAACTCTTCCGGACGGAGGAAACTCCAAGGTGGTATGTGTCTGTGTATATGCATTGCATATGTATATTTTATGCACATATATATAAATGCGGGCATCGTGTGTAAATATATATTGCGCGTTGCACACCGCAAGTGAGCTCAGAGATTCTCGCTGGAACGGGTTTGTACCGAACAGGTTCGTGTTCTACATACTGGCATTCACAATCTACAAAATCGGTCAAGGTCGCTTCGATTAAGTTTGAGAAATAAACTGAAGCTTTTCATATTTGACCGGTATACGCTTGAGCAGAAGATTTATAGTTTTGCGTGGCGCGTCCGCATCTCATGATCTTTTTATACTGAAAAGGCAATGCGAAAGTGAGAGCATCATTACACCGAAATAGAGTTACTAAGCAGCCAATTAAGGGGGTCAAGTGTAAATAATTCACAAGAGACAAACTTCTATATAAATTCATTCTTCCGGCGCTCTTTGCTGTATTGAGTTGTAGAAAATCGTAAAATTTTCCAGAGTGAAGAAAAAAGCCTTCACGAGAGCATAAAACAGTGCCGAAGTTTTTTTTTCTCGCGATACCAATTTTTCAGAATATATAATTTTGCACCGATTAGACCTCCTCCATTTGTATGGATAATGGTTTATATGGTAGTCATCAATCATTGACTTTGTCAGCCTCGAAGAATTTCGCATTGCAAATTCAATTAATCTAACTTTTTTGTATTTTCAAATTTTAATTCCGATTCCTGATATCGCAATCCGGTTTATTAGCACGCATTTTTCATAGGATGGCAACAAAGTAAAGCGCACGAGTAGGAAATGAACGTAGAGCCTCTCAGTGGCAAGGAATAATTGAATATGCTGATTCAACTCCGATTAGTCAGAGATTATATTCAACTCGCGTTATTAGCGTTCAAGTGGCGCGCTTGCATCTGATACAGAGATCAGCGCAGGCAGGCAGCACATGCTCGTGGTAAAGAGCACCGTGTGAGCATTCGTGCGCCACTCTAACGCTAACTTTATATTCTCTATCCCACCTTGTTCGTTCGTCTATATTATATTCACTCGGCATATATCAGCTCTGATAGAGAAATAAACCGTATCGGCCTTGGATCTTCCGACGCGATTTGACTGCACGATAAAATACGTATATTGCACATGTTACACACATGCACGCTTCCCTTTCGAAATACCTGCACCTCGCGATGAGCTTTTTACACGCTACAACGTACTTTTATATTATTTTCGATCTCACGACCCGCATTAACACCAGTACTTTTTGTTTCACCGGAAGGTGCATATTCAATCTCTCTCGTCTATCCTCTTATTTAGTTCTTTCGATTTACCTAGCTCAATTTTCCTCAATCCATGATTAATCAATCAATAAATCAATCTCGGGTCAAATAATAAATAGAGCAGTTGGTGCGTGCGTTTCTGGTAGGGCAGCCAGCTCGGTCGCAGCTAGTATTTACTGAGATGGGTGACCGCTCATCTACGCACTGTTTCATGCACTGAACTTCACGCAAGAGCCACTTTTTCAGACACTTTGTAGCAACCAAAGGCTCGCTATAATAAAAACTGTTATCTGGCAAATATTAATTTGACGATTCAGTTAAAACAAATTTCAGAGTCTACCCAGTTCAGGACTGAAATTCAATGAGAATCATATCGTTCTATGTTGAGTGATTGTCATGGTCCTAAGGCATCGAGGCGGTTTTTTTTTTGGCAATCAATTAAAGAAGGGAAGGTCCGAAAGATCTCACACAAGAGTTATCGAGGCTTGTATCGAATGCCATTGATGTATACTCTCGTAATCCGTGTATCCGCGTATGACAACACTTTGCGCATATCCTGAAGTATCGCACGGTCACATGTATGTCTATGCCGTGAGGTTATGGGGGTTGGAACTAGGCAGTTGTTGGACAGAGGGTGTTTATGGGTTTATTATACGAAGAGGAGAGTCTCGGTCCGTTTGCTCGTACGACTGGAAAGACAGAGAAAAGGGGCCAACAACAACGCAAATACAAGGACACGACACACAAATATCTCGGTTTTATGTATGGATATGGCATACTGTATTATATATAAGGAATATAGACTGTACACACTTTCATAACTATATACGTATGCTGCCAGGCTTTGCTGGTGTAATCATTCACATGTGTATATTTGCACATATATGTGGAAAAAAACTGGGAGTCCCCAGAAAGATATGGCAAGTATGCATTGTATGCACCATAGCTTCGCCGCCTCCAGCGCAGGCATCGCGGAGGCATAACTCGCCGCCGATTACAGACGCACACAAAATCCACGACCCAGGAATCATCCTCGTAGGAGATATTCTCTTTCAGCCTTGCCTCCTGTTCTCTGTCCTTCTCCCAACTCTCGTTTCCTCGACAAAACTACCGTCCCTATAACACTCACTACGAGATCGTAAAAAACGTACCCACGAAGTGAAAATAAATCTAACCCCGAGGTAAAGGACCCAGCGAGACTCGTACCCTCGCTCGTAATGTTCGCGATGTAATAGAAACGAATGGCGTCGTCCCATTGGGACTCTGAGCATAAAAGGAAAAAAAAAAAAAACAAACAAACACTTGGGCTGTATCAAAATCGCCATGAACGCGCGATTATACGTTTCGACAGCTCATTTGCGGCAGGAAATTGACGTCGATTTTGCAGGATTCGAAGTAGTCCAATTTTTTGCGCTTATATCGGCTGAAGTTGACGAAAGCATTTTCGTATTCCTAAGGAAATAGAAAAAACGATGAACCATATTTGTTTGAGAGTGGATTGAAAAAGCAACATCTCCGACGTTTCTTAGCCCTGGTTACTCTCGTGCGACGAGAAAGAAAAGGTTATTGAAGCTTTTTTGAACGACGGAAGTGTGGAGGAGTATCGGAGAAAGAAGCGAGGAAAGGCGACGCAAAGTGGCGCTGGTATATGGTATACCGTGTGAGGCGAGTGTGAGGTGAACCAGAAAAAGAAAGATGGAGTGCTTCGAGAGTTTGAGATGGAAAAGTATGTGCTGGCAAGAGTGAGGGCTGAATTCGACGTGGCTCTGTGGAGGTTTACACGTTCTACCAGAGTCTGTGTTCTTTACTACATTGCGCGAGTCATCAGTATCCATAAGTGATGAGTTAGCCCATAGCGCACTCACCGGGGTCTCTGGCAAAGGCGAGAGGTGGTCTTGAGGCTGTAGGTGGCGTTGAACGCTGCATTCGGCATGGGGGTGAAAAGCTAGAGAGCTGCAAGGTTTGGTTAGAGAGAGCCGCCACCTGCTTCGGTAGTTGAGCGCATTCCTTCAAGGGCTTCACACAGAATTCTCTGTCTTTCTTACTCTTTCTCATTCTCCCTCTCTCTCTTTGCGCTTTCTCAATGTGCAAGGAACTGGCGGGGATGTTGTAGCCGCGATAGCTCTGTCCTCTTCTTCTCTATCGCGATTTTGAGCCGCTGGTACGACGGGAGACTGCGAGCTGGTAGCGGTCTTGGCTGAACGATGAACATTGAGGTTACCGCAGCTCCCAGGCTGCGAGTAGCAACAGCGAGAGTATGGAACCACCAGCCGCCCATCTGAAGCTGCCTGATTTTCTTAGGTCATTGTATAATGAAGCTTCGGGCGAGGTAGGTAGAAACGAAAGGGGATGATCGAGAAAGAGAGAGAAAGAGAGAGAGAGAAAGACGATTGCGAGCACGATTCTGGCATCCAATCGGGACGGCGAGACTCGAGCCAAAAGCTTTCTTCGCAGCCTCGCTCCAGCCAACCCGAAAGATGCTCACCAGTATACGACCCCAAGACAAACGGACTTGTGTATGCATTCTTGTGCAAAGAATCTTACCTCGGACTATGTCAACGATTCAAGTCCCTACCATCGTGATTTACTTCAGGGATAATATATTAATGCACCTCCCAAGCGTCCATTCGTATTACCCCCGACCAAATGGACTGAGAAGCATGTTCCTTTTAGCTTTTTTTCTCTGACAAACGTAAGTAAGTAAGATTGGAAGTGGGGCACATGTGAAAGTCATCATTCAATCGTCATACGGATGGAAGGAAAGGAGATGAGTAACTTGTAATGCGGAGAGAGGTGACCAGCCAGGCGAGAAGATGACCGTCAGGGTGCTGCATGGAGCTTTCTTCGAGAAATCGTATACAGCACGAGAACGGCGGGACTAGAGGGTGGTGTGAATAAAGAAGGTTACGTTGTATTGGCAGAGGCAACCGGGCGAGATAGAAAAATTGCCTCGATGTAAAAACATGAGGATCGCTTCTATCGGCCACACACTCAATAAAAATAAAAAATAAAAGAAAAGTAATGAAAAGAGAAGCTCTTTTGGGTGCAAGCGGAGATAGCAGGGCGGAGCGCGCCATGTGTGGTATCGTTTCTGTGAAGCTATGGTCTCGCTTACGCGGGTGCTTACCACAACCCCTAAAAAAACACGCCTGCACCCTCGCCTGTCTCGTCGGAGGTTCAAAGGGAGCGAAAGAGCGGAATATTGAGACGGAGCTGGCTGGTAAGAGGGTGTACGTATTTGAAGAGCCTTGGAATCAAGCTGAGAACGATAGAGAAAGATGCGGAGAAAAAAAATGATGCGCGCATTGAGTCGAGTGGTCAGGCATCGCGAAGAAACGAGCCCAGAAAAGACCTTCGATTCTGACTCTCATCCCCCCGGCCACCAAGACTGAAACGAGTCGACCAATAATAAAAAATATACGAGCGCTCGAAGCTCTCCACAGACAGCATACCAACACATAGAGCGCGGACACGCTAGAGCAGAATTATACTCCGAGGATGCTCTTAAGTGATCGCATTTCCACATAGACGAGCTGTGCCCCCTTTCCACTTGCCCCTGAGTCCGAGGACGATATATGAAAGACTGGCTCTCCGAAAGCTTCTCGCCATTCGCCAGTTCCCCTTTACCGCTTTGCCTCGGTGGCTACCACCGACTCAAAGCCTCTGTGCGAAAGCCGGAAGAATATTATCAACCTCCCCCATATATACGTTATTCGGTATTTTTCGAGATTGCCCGTTTTCCCGCCGATGCTCAAACCCATAGATAGATACCGAGAGGTACTTTCGCAGGCCTTTGGTCGAAGAAAAAGAGAAAAGCGAAAAAAAAAAAAACAAATTCAAATAAGGCTGCCCCATCATCCCTGCCTTCAAATAGCTCAATACCCCGAATCCCTATAATACTACGTTTTTTTCCAGCGTAAATAATTCCCTATAGCATTTTCACATATGTACCTACTTTATTACTCGACTCAGAGAAATTGAATAAACCTTCGTGGATTGTTTTCGTCAGAGAAATAACGATGGACCAAAAACAAATTATATTACGAGTCTCGTTTTCGAGATTACATCGTAGTACCGTCTACTTCCACGCATAAGTGTCACGAATATTCAGTGCTTAATAAAAAAGACCGCCTGGCCCCTCTGGCGCTGCGGTCGTTCCCTCTCCCACTCATACGTTTTTTCGTGCGTAAAAGTGTAGCACGTTTAGAGCATTGTTCCAGACTATTATTAAGGAAAAAATCATGGGGAAGTCGCA